>CAWUFW010014470.1:70496-411927 GCA_963921515.1 Calotriton arnoldi | reverse complement strand
CTTGCCATTGCCCTCACACCCACACACACTGAACTCCCCACAAAAGCAAGTAAGTATGGGAATGCCGGGAAGTGGGGTGGAGGCAATAGCATGATGGGAGTCACAGTCACAGACATAGCTCACCCCCACAACTGTCCCATCAACACCACCCTGAACCATGCTCACATCACAGGGAGTGGAGAAGGACTGACAAGATGGCTGACACTGGCTACTTCTGTGGGGAGCACAAGGCCCTGCTGGCAACTGTGCACCAACAAACAGCAGGACACCACTGACTGACATCCTGAGAGACAACTTCCACTCCCTGCAATGCAAGCACAGTCCATGGTGGGATAACTGACTGGCTGGGTGGGAAGGAGGGCCGGCTGTCAACCAAATACAACTAATGCAGACCATGTTCACACCCCAACAAATACATAGTAATGCCCAAATAATGCAGGACAATGTGCCACACCAATATCAACCCCTGACTGTGACGACTTAGGACAATGCAATGTACAGGCCCGCACCCAGAGGCACAGTCACAACTGTCAGGTGTGTCAACCATTGATGCCTGCAGAAACATAACATACATTGTGTGTGTCTCCCAAAAACAGGTGATGATGGGGACACAGCAGCAGACGCTGAGGAGTCCCAGTCCCAGGCTCAAGAGGATGCGGAGCTCACTGGTGTCGTACAGCCTCTGCCCTCCTCGGACGAAGAAGACCAACCTGGCACATCTGGTGCAAGTCTACATGCAGCACCAGCAGGACCACCAGCTGCAGCACCAGCAGGACCACCAGCTGCAGCACCAGCAGGACCACCAGCTGCACCCCTGCACCCACCCCTCTAACGACTGTCACCACAAATACCATCCCCGCCGACATGGACAGAACAAGGAGCAACACCAGCACAGGGACCCTGGACCAACGTGGGGCCATGGACACCACCACCACCAACCCCCAAGGTGGACCAGGGTCATCTGTGCGTGCCACTGCATGCACTGCACATGTCGGCAGGGGTGGTGGGAGGGGTGGGAGACAGAGGTCGCTGCTTGCAGAGGTGCTGGTGTGCATGATGACCCACAACTGGTACGCATAGCTGATGCGTACCAGTCCAGCACCGGAGATCTCAGCCAGGTAGTGGGGCTCCTCAGAGACATGAAACAGCAGCAGGCTGCCCATCATGCCCGCTTGGACGCACACATGTCCCGCGTGGACTCACACATGTCCCGCGTGGAGTCCAAGTGGGACGCACTGCATGAGATGACGGCGGTGCACAGGGACATTTTACAATGCCTCCGCCAGATGAACAGCAACCAGTCCACACCTCCCTGTGTGCCAACAACATCTGGTGCTGAACAAACTGCAACTGCCACAGGGAGGGAGGATGACTCTGGCGGAGAGTCCCCTGCACCGCAGCAGCCTGTACTTGAGGGGCCCCCCCAAAGAAGAGGGGTCGTCCGAGGAGGGGCAAGTGAGAGGCCGATGGCCAAGCGCAACTCCCAGGAAGCCTGAACCTGTTCTGGATGTTCACCTTTGTGCACAGACTGTTCACCCTGTTGACGGCAACACAACTCCCACACATTGCATGGGGAGTACAAGTTGGACCAATGTCTCAGACAACTGTGGCCCCGATACCGGGGATTTTGTCTACCAGGACTTTCAATTCACCTAGGAACTTCTGATTGCAAGATATATGTACAGCACTACCCATCCTATGCACTATTCACACAAATGTATCACAATAAACACACTAATACACCATACTTGCCTCTGTTGTGATTCCAACGTGGGTGCTGTTATGGGGATGATGAACTGCAAAATTACACTGTGTATGCGAACTGCAACAGCAAGTACAACACAGGCATGTGAGTAAAGGCAACGTGACACATATTAGGGAGACACACCACCAGGGCTACACAACACATACACACCTAGGCCATCTGACTCATTGCCTACACTGATGTTGCCAGGGAAGACGGTGCAATGCACAGACACCACACCTATTCCCAGTTGTAGTCAAGTAGCCCACAGGTGCAGTGAGCAAATGGCAGTCAAATGTGTGACCACAGACAACGCACATCACAAAGTGAAGTACAGGTTTATTACACAGTTGCAACATGTCGTAACCACTACAGATGCAAGGTAATCCCACCTGGCAGCGGGCACACAGTCAACAACTGTAGAAGGAAGGAAGTCCATGGGTGTGGCGCACATCACCTGTAGGGACACAACAGCTACCACCCTGCAAGTACAATCACGTCGTCGGTGGACACAGTTGACCAAACGAATCTGAAAGTAACCTGTGAAGGACAGAAATGACACACAGTCAAAAGCAATGGAGAACAGGACAGAACAGCAAAACTCATGCACAATACATGTTACAAGACACCCACCCAGAACCAAGTTAGCATGTCAACACTGTTGGGGAGTACAGACCACCTGTAAGCACACATCGCTACACACATCCAGGCAAGTAGCCCATGGACACACTCCAACAGCACCAGAGCACCACCTACACATATCATGCCAACTCACATCATTGACATGACACCTCAGGATACTCACATTCAGCTAAAGAAGTTGGTGATTAGCTGTGTGCGGACATCACCCTCATCATCATCATCACTGGCATCGTGGTCCAGGCCAGGATCCTCCACAGGTGGCGGATGTTGGTCATTGTCATCCTGGATGAGAGGCAACTGCTTCCGCACTGCCAGGTTGTGGAGCATGCAGCAGACGATGATAATCTTGCACACTTTCGCAGGGGCATATGGGAGGGACCCTCCGGTCTTGTCCAGGCAGCGGAAGCGGCTCTTCAGGAGACCAAATGTCCGCTCAATCACTCTCCTGGTCCGACCATGTGCCTCATTGTAGCGCATCTGGCCTGGTGTCACAGGGTTCCTGAGGGGTGTCAGCAACCACGGCATGTTGGGGTATCCCGAGTCACCTACGGACGGACAAGTGCACATTAGCGGACTTGGAAAAGTGGGCAGAATACTACAGATCAGATCACACACAATGGCACAAAGTCAGTACACACCGACAAGCCAGGCACGCTGGTTCTGCATCTGTGCCATCATCCTGGGGATGTGACTACTCCTCATCACAAAGGCATCGTGTGCTGAACCAGGGAAACTGGCACACACGTGTGTGATGATCATATCTGCAAGACACACCACCAGTGCATTGACTGAGTGGTAGTGCTTGCGGTTCCTGTAGGCCTGCTCCTGGGCCTGTGGTGCTACCAAAGCCACATGTGTCCCATCAATGGAGCCAATGACATGCAGCATCCTCCCCAGGGCATAGAAGTCACTCTTCACGTCAGTGAGTCGTTGCAGTCTAGGGAAATAGATGTACCGGTTCAGGAATAGCAACATTGCCGCCAAAACATCGCGGAGCACACGGCTCAACATGGTCTGTGACATCCCACCAGCAGTCGCCACAGTATGTTGGAAGGTACCGGTGGCAAAGAAGTGTAGGGCTGCCATCAACTTCACCTTGGGGGTCAGCGCTGTAGGATACGGCCGGCCAGGCTGCAAATGTGGGGCCAACTGCACTGCCAAATCCTCAATCAGCTGCCTGGTGAAGCGGTACCGTCGGATGCTGTCCCGTTCCACCATCGTTGCCAGGTCTGGGAATGGTCGATGGACAGCAGGAGCCCTGCAGTGCAGAGGAGAAGAAAGCAAGATTGTCAGTCACCCCACATATGCGGCATTGAACACACTCAATATCACAACATACATCATTATGAGGCACAACTACATGAAGTGTGCAGTTCCGTAAGGACATGTATGGTACATACATGGCCAACATCTGTCATCACGGTTCAACAAGTGGCATCAATAAGTCCCAGGTTGGCCCATTGGATATCATGAGGCCGTGTCACAGTTCCCATCTCCTGCTGCCGTGTCACAATCACCCCCCACAGTGACATGTGAGGACAGATGTGCCCCAGGCATCACAGCTCAACGACAGGTACATTCCCAGGGACCCTGTATTGCCACATGGACACAGGCATTACATGGAGTATCATGTATACACCACAGCAAAACAACTATGACCCCCACAGGTAGTGGTCCCACTTGCCACTGCAGGACAGACATGGACGTCTGTGACACACACACGCACAACATCAAAGTCCATGCACACACAACGTGGATGTGGAGACTGTCTCCCATTGTGCACATGAAATCAGAGACATTGTAAACACTACATGCACACAGACTGTGGAGGACCATCACTATTGTGCCACTGGGACACCCTGGCTCAAACATACCGTCCCACATGGGACTCACGGGGTATGTGACATGACATACACATACACCACCGTGAAATGTGACCATGGCACATGCACAGATATGAACAGTTGCACATCACAGTGGTCATGTACACGTAACACCCAGGATCCTGTCCCCATGAACACGTGCACAGCCTGGGGGTGGCTGCCCCCAGGTGACACCCACAGGACAACATGTACACCAACATACACACAATAGGAAATGCAGCCTTACATGCCTTATTATACAGTTTGGACAGGCTGTCGTGTTGTAGGTGTGCCCCTCACTCCCTGGGAGCTATCTGTGGCTGGCATATGTCCATCTGAGACAGGCATGGTGACATATGCCAGTCACTTGTACAGGGATGCGTTGAACAGCAATGGACCGATCGGTGCCCCCGGCCGGCCCATTGCATTCAATGTGTGCGGGTACGCGTTGTACCCCTGTACGCGTTGATCAGCAATGGACCGATCGGTGCCCCCGGCCGGCCCATTGCATTCAATGTGTGCGGGTGCGCGTTGTACCCCTGTACGCGTTGATCAGCAATGGACCGATCGGTGCCCCGGCCGGCCCATTGCATTCAATGTGTGCGGGTACGCGTTGTACCCCTGTACGCGTTGATCAGCAATGGACCGATCGGTGCCCCCGGCCGGCCCATTGCATTCAATGTGTGCGGGTACGCGTTGTACCCCTGTACGCGTTGTACCGCAATGGACCGATCGGTGCCCCCGGCCGGCCCATTGCATTCAATGTGTGCGGGTACGCGTTGTACCCCTGTACGCGTTGTATCAGCAATGGACCGATCGGTGCCCCCGGCCGGCCCATTGCATTCAATGTGTGCGGGTACGCGTTGTACCCCTGTACGCGTTGTACCGCAATGGACCGATCGGTGCCCCGGCCGGCCCATTGCATTCAATGTGTGCAGGTACGCGTTGTGCCCCTGTACGCGTTGTACCGCAATGGACCGATCGGTGCCCCCGGCCGGCCCATTGCATTCAATGTGTGCGGGTGCGCGTTGTACCCCTGTACGCGTTGTACCGCAATGGACCGATCGGTGCGCACCCATTGACAATGGCCTAGCCTGGCAACGGACGTGTTTTCGAAATTCGAACGAGTCGGTTGCTGGAAATTCAGTTGGTCACCCACAACAATGTTGCAAAATCATGTATGTCATGAAGTTGAAGATTTGAAGGATGCTGTGGGCGTGAATTGGTGCTGCTATTCCATGGATTGGCCAGATTCAGAAGATGCAAACGACTTGGACCTATCACTTTGGACACAAGGGACAGTATCTGCCTCTCCAGCACATATATATTGCTGGCTGTTCCCCTGAGAGCTCACTTGCCTGCACTACATGCTCCAGGACGACATCTGCCACTGCACTGCTGCTGTCTCTGCCCCTCTGGACCCTGCAATGGCACGTACTGTGGAGAGAGCCCCAGCCTTCAGCCTTGAGGAGAACCAGGCCCTGCTGGACAGCCTACTTCCACAGTACAGCAAGCTGTATGGGACACCAGGGGAGCAGGTGAGTGTTCTGTGCACTGCCTTTCTGAATGTGCATTTTGTCTGACTAGCAAGGCTGAAAGTCTGCACGCCACTGGCTAGCAGGTTCACTGAGTAGTTGTCACCCCCCATAGTGTGTAGTGACATGCACTGGACAGGTATGGTGCAGTGACAGTGCATTTGAACAAGGTTTTACTTCCCATGCAATGATACCATGTAGTGACTTCTGGCAAACTGTCCATGGGCAGCTTTGCACTGCCTGTGTCCATCATGTGCCCCTGTGATTGAGACATGTATATACAACTGTGTCATGCACGGATATGTTGCATGTGTAGTAATGGCCTTTTCACTTTGTCATCCTGACAGGTTAATGCCCATCGGAAGCAGGAGATCTGGAAGGACATCGTCCGGGCTGTCCGGTCCGTGGGGGTCTACAATCGCCGGATCCGCAACTGCCAGAAGAGGTGGCAGGACCTTCGGGGCTGGACCCGGAGGATTGCATGGGTCCAGCTGAAGCTGTCGCCTCCTCGCAGGAGGGGCGGAACACGGACCCTGACCCCCCACATGCTCCAGATCCTGGCGGTGGTGTTTCCAGACCTGGATGGGCAGCTGAAGGCCAGACAGCAGCAAGGAGGGGTGAGTCAAAGACTGCACTGTGAACTCTGTATTACATGCTATGTGCCCTCCTCTGTCCTGCTTCAACTGCCACAGTACAGCAGTCATGTTGTCCAGGAGCCATGTCCCTCTATTGTGCACTGCCCACTCCTCATCTGATACCCAGGTGTGGCCCTTACATTCAGGGAATTGTGTCACTTGGGACTGTGTCCTTGCAGTTTGCTTCACTAAAGGTTGGGGACAGCATCTGTTTCCCTAACTCTGTTGTGGGCATCATGGGTGGGTCCATTGTTCAAACAACGCCTGTGTTCGGACATGTAATCTGCGTGTTGCTTTGATATGCGGTCCACTTGCTGAGCTGAGCCACCACATGTGCCTGGGGTGTGTGGCACACACCCATGCAGCGGGTGGGAACAATGTTTGGGCCCCAGGAGTGTGCAGATTACGTGTGTGACACATACATAGCCAGCTATCCACTGTCCAGGGCTCATCCCTCATTCATGTGGGGCAGGACAGTCATGCCTACTCCAGGCCATGCAATGCACTCTGTACTCCCACTCCCGTGTATCAGCTGACACATTGTGCGCAGTGATTTGACCCCTCAGGTGTCTGCCTCTGTGTCAGTGTGCTGTGGATTTGTTGCCAGGACTGCTGGGGTGTTTCTCAGTAGGGGCTCAGCATGCCACTGGAGATGTGACCATAGGAGACGATACTTGTGTGTCACATAGGTGTTTGATCAGCTGCCCGTGCAGACTGGGGTATGCGAATGTGAAGTTCAGGCAGCTGTTCCCCATTCACAGCAGATTGTGAGGTGCTCAGGTTCAGAGGGTAGTGTCACAGGTCTCCCATATGTCCAATCGGTATGACCTGGACAGATGAGGGTTAAGATGATGTGTTGTGTGGGGGATGTACATGTCCACTTGTGCAGCTCCAGGACTTGCATTCCCCATGACCTACTATTGTGACACAGTGCAGAGTGTTGTTGTCTGACTGCCAAGTCATACATCACTGAGACAGTGAAGTATGACTTAGCAGTCATGCCTCCGCCATGGCATGTGTCTACTTATTGGTGATCCTGCAGGGGAGTGACATGTGCTACATGCACACCATAGTGGCGCTGGCTATCAGGACACGGGTGCATCATGGTGTCTGTCGCTGGTATGCATCACATGCATTTCCTATTTGACTCTGGGCGTCCCTTTCATCCGGAAACCTGTACTGACTCAGTGGCAAGAGTTGTGATGTGTGCATGTCCACATGCTACACCGTGTCCTCTGCACTGTCCAACTACTGTGTAGTTGGTGCATGTGTCCACACTGGGGTGTTGCAATCCAACAGACACCAGACAGATGGGTGCAAGGCCATGTGGGATGTGAGTGCCATGGTTGGCATCAGACTGACAATTGGCTTCTCCTGTTCAGTTAGGGCACTTTTAGCAGTGTACAACTAATGATGCCAGGGCTTGCTCTGTAATGTGCTGTGCTCACAGTGGTGTGTGCGTTTGGTGCAGGTGACTGATGTCTGTCTGTTTCCCCATTGTTTGCAGATACATCCACGGCCACGGAAGGGGACAGATCCACGGACCAGGAGGAGCCGGAGAGCCAGACTGGGTCAGCAGCCGAGGAGTGGTCGGAGGGACCCAGTGGCACGGAGGGCGAGGGGAGCCACACCGAGGAGTCCTCAGCACCATCCACCTCAGCTGAGGACCAGAGCAACTCGGAGGATGACTCCCTTATGGAGGCGGGTGTCAGCAGCCACCACACGCCAGCTAGTGTTGCTGTCCCCGCCACCACCAGCACCACCACCGCCCTCCCATCGGCTCCCATTCCCCAGGTCCGTGGAGGCTCCCATGTTCGGGAGCGTGTCTCCTTTGGGCCAGGCACCGCACCCCCTGCCCCTGTGTCCCCTGCTGCCCTGAGTGAGGAGTCTGTGTACCTCCTTCGCCAGCTCCATGTAGGGCAGACAGCCATGCTGAGTGTCCTCCATGCGCACACCGCTCTGTTGACCCAGCTGGTGTCGTTCATGGAGGGCATCTCATCGGGCATGTCTGACCTACAGAAGGGCATTAGGTCCATGGACTCCTCCCTGACGGCAGCAGTGTCCCTCCTCAGACAGTCCCTCACCCCTCCTGCCTCTGCTCCATCCACACTCCCCAGCACCTTAACTGTCCCAAGCACACACACACCGGCACAGGCACACACCAGCACACACACGTCCAGCACACAGACACACACGCCACAAACAAAACGCACATGCACGCACAGTCAGGGGACTGAAACCAGACTCACAGGGGATGGGGCCCTGGAACACACACACGCATCCACGAGCACTGCGCAGTCCTCAGTTGCCTCTCCCTCCAAAGCACCCTCCCTTGCCTCACCTGCAACCCCAAAGACCCAGCGGCTCTTCCTCAGTGACCTCGGCCTCTTCCCCTCCGATCCAGCTGATACAGCATTCAGGGGGAAGAGGAAGCCCACCCACACGGAGCAGAGTGCCCCTCACCCCCGGACACCCTCCCCAGGCGCAGACAGACTGAGGCCCCTACCCGCATGTCCCCCCGGAGTCGTAAGAGCAAGACCCCGCCGCCGCCCTGCAGCTCAGGCACCAGGTCTCCTTCCTCCATCCCTCAGGCCCCCACTCCACAGGTGCCCCCACCACACCCTGCCCCAGGTTCCCCCACCCACAGATATACCATCCCCAAGAGGATCCGGCCTTCTCCCCCTGCCACTTGCTCTCCCGGCACCACACCCCCGCTGCGCTTGTCTGTGCCACTGATGTGGTGAGGGTGTCCTCCCCCTCTGTCCAGCCCACCTTGCCTGTTCCCCATTCTCCTCCCCTGGTGGTAGGCACGGCAGTCGAGTCCACTACCACCCTGTCTGACTTGGGCACTGCAGTGGCGGACCTGTCCACTCCATCTGCAGGGTCCACTGCAGTCGTGCCGGCACCCACAACATCTGAGTCATGCCCCCCAGTTGTGCCGGCACACACCATGTCAGACACCTCCACTGCAGTTGTCAGTGGCTCTCCAGCACCCACCACCCCTTCCCTGCTTCCTCCTGGTGAGCCCTGATCCTGTCCCTGCGGTGCCTGGCCTGCCCCCCCGGTTGCCCCTCCTAGTGGATTGTCCCTGGTTTTGTGCAGGCATGCGTAGGGTGACTTCTGCCACTGTCACCCTGTTTGGACTTTGACAATGGACTGGCCATTGGCCTTTGTGTTTTTTCTGGACTTTGTTTTCATTACACACATATGCTGAATAAAGCAACTTTCTGTTCTCTAGTGCTTATGCTTCTGATGTACATGTTGTTGATGATGCTAACCATGCCCTTGCTGCAGTGATGGTGATATTTGGTCTCATGATAATGAAGTGTTACTGTGCAGGAACCCATGTGGTCCAGGGGGAATGTGTCCTATCCTGTGGTGTATCCATGTCATCCATAGCAGCATCTGAGGGTGTCATGTGTTCAGTATTTGGCAATGGGATTTCCTACTTAGATTAGCTATTTCACATCTGTGGCTTCCACCCCTGCACATCTGTTGTGCCTGCCATTGTTCAATTCGTCTACTTCTCTGACCGTGTGGCCATCTCCACTGGACATGCAGGTTTGGGCATCAATGGGGAAGGACTCATCTGTGTTGTCAGTGCAACATTGCTATACAAGTGTGTTGGATCTGTGCTGATGATTTCGTTGGCACTTCCATCACCAGGCTGATGTGACGGGAGCCCTCATTTGGTGCTAATTGTTGATTGTGTGACCAAGTGCTCAGCTGACATGATGGGGCCCTACTGAGGCAACATATGGCACAGCTTTCCTCACACAGGAGTGGAGTCCCCTCATGGCAGTGTGTACTCCTGTGACATTGCCTGCGCCCAAGGTGTGTGTTGTATGTGCATGTATGTGTGTTCACTTCCGTTTAGCTGTGCATGCTGTGATCCCTAGTGTTGTACCTGTTTGTGATGCTTGCTGAGTTCACATATGTTCCCCCAAAGTCTTCTCCCTGGGTTCTCTGTGATGTGGGTGCATGGCACATTACTGGTCATCAGGGTGTCACCCATAGGTGTGTTTGCTGTCGGGCTGAGTTTGTGTGCAGACGCAGATGGGTCACAGTCAGGTTTCCCCTTGGCACTTGTTGTTTGCCCCTGTCATGTGATTTCCAGTTTGTGTTATCTTTCAGTGATTGTGACACGTTGTGTGTGTGACTGCTGGCACTCCTCAGGGTCCGGGCTGCAATGTTGGTTGTTGTCTATGTGTGTTCTTTGTGGGTGACCTTGGCTTCTTCATTGGTGTGTGACTGTGGCTGGGATCCCATTGGTTGGTGTGGTATTGCCGTCATGTCCATGTACAGCGTAGTGTGCAGTGTGTCAGACATTCAGGAGTCTTGTTGAGTGGCCATGTGTGATGTGTTTCTGCACCTTGGTTCCCACCCACCACCCTGGAATAGTCATGGGTGCATGTGCAATGTCACCAGTGCATGTGTGCTTCACTGCTGCACATTGTTGGAGGTCGAGGGGTGTGGTGTTGAGTGTGTGCAGATGGGAGTTGTTGCCCGGATAGGCCCCTGCCTCCATGTTGGCCTTGGCTTACTGGCCATGCTGATTGATTTGTGCTTGTGTAGGTGTGATGGTAGTTTGTTGCTCAGGACACATGACTGTGGTTCACAGTGTGAACGACATTTAGCTTTGTCATCACAGTGGGATTGTAATGCAGCCCAGGGTCACCACATTGTGGGGGCCCTGGGGGTAGTGCTGTGGTGTGTCTGTGTCTTGCTGTGTCAGTTGCTGTTCCTACGTGCCTGTGTGACATGTGTGATTTGTGCTCCCTCTCATCTGACAATGCCTGCTTGCCCACATAAGGGATTTGGATCCATGAGTTACCTTTGTGTGGCACTGTATGCACATCTGTATGATTGGTATTCAGGTCTCCTCATGTGTTGTGTGGTTGCCTGGGGACACTGGCACCCCCCTCACCTGTTGTGTATGATGTGCAGTGTGGGTCTGCCTGTTTGTGTTTGTGCATCTGCACCACTGCATTGGCATATCTTGGGTGTGCCATTGGCTGTGTGTCGTTTGGTGGGTTTCCCCTGCTGTCCCTGGGACTCCTAGGTCATCGGTCAGCACAATGATCATGGTTTGTGTGTCCCATTGCTGCCATGGTATGGTATCTGTTCACCTCACATCTACAGTCTCCACAGGGTATCTGCATTTGTGTGCCCATTGGTGCAAATATGTGGGTCTGCATTCTGATGGTCACTTCTGTCATTGTGTCATTGATGAATGTTGACAGTGTCAGCCCCCATGGGTGTTGTTTGTCTGCACATGGCCAAAGGTATGTCTTATTTGCACTCCAGTATTTGGCTCCCCCAATTTATGTTGCAATGGGACACATGCACTACTTTGCCACTGATGTGTTTTATGTTCTGTGACCAGGAATCATCCATGCAGTTTGGCAGTTGCAGCTCTTTCTTTGTCAACACTTACCTTTTGGTCACTGTGATGATGGGGATTTGGACCCCATTGCCACAATGTTCAAAATGTGCTTCAGCTATGGACCCCACACTTACCTTTTGGTCACTGTGGTGATGGGGCGTTAGACCCCATTGCCACACTGTTCAAAATGTGCTTCAGCTATGGACCCCACACTTACATTTTGGTCACTGTGATGATGGGGGTTTGGACCCCATTGCCACAATGTTCAAAATGTGCTTCAGCTATGGACCCCACACTTACCTTTTGGTCACTGTGGTGATGGGGCGTTAGACCCCATTGCCACAATGTTCAAAATGTGCTTCAGCTATGGACCCCACACTTACATTTTGGTCACTGTGATGATGGGGGTTTGGACCCCATTGCCACAATGTTCAAAATGTGCTTCAGCTATGGATCCCACACTTACCTTTTGGTCACTGTGGTGATGGGGCGTTAGACCCCATTGCCACAATGTTCAAAATGTGCTTCAGCTATGGACCCCACACTTACATTTTGGTCACTGTGATGATGGGGGTTTGGACCCCATTGCCACAATGTTCAAAATGTGCTTCAGCTATGTACCCCACACTTACCTTTTGGTCACTGTGGTGATGGGGCGTTAGACCCCATTGCCACAATGTTCAAAATGTGCTTCAGCTATGGACCCCACACTTACATTTTGGTCACTGTGATGATGGGGGTTTGGACCCCATTGCCACAATGTTCAAAATGTGCTTCAGCTATGGACCCCACACTTACCTTTTGGTCACTGTGGTGATGGGGCGTTAGACCCCATTGCCACAATGTTCAAAATGTGCTTCAGCTATGGACCCCACACTTACCTTTTGGTCACTGTGGTGATGGGGCGTTAGACCCCATTGCCACACTGTACAAAATGTGCTTCAGCTATGGTCCCCACACTTACATTTTGGTCACTGTGATGATGGGGGTTTGGACCCCATTGCCACAATGTTCAAAATGTGCTTCAGCTATGGACCCCACACTTACATTTTGGTCACTGTGATGATGGGGGTTTGGACCCCATTGCCACACTGTTCAAAATGTGCTTCAGCTATGGACCCCACACTTACATTTTGGTCACTGTGATGATGGGGATTTGGACCCCATTGCCACAGTGTTCAAAATGTGCTTCAGCTATGGACCCCACACTTACATTTTGGTCACTGTGATGATGGGGGTTTGGACCCCATTGCCACACTGTTCAAAATGTGCTTCAGCTATGGACCCCACACTTACATTTTGGTCACTGTGATGATGGGGGTTTGGACCCCATTGCCACAGTGTTCAAAATGTGCTTCAGCTATGGACCCCACACTTACATTTTGGTCACTGTGATGATGGGGGTTTGGACCCCATTGCCACACTGTTCAACATGTGCTTCAGCTATGGACCCCACACTTACCTTTTGGTCACTGTGATGATGGGGGTTTGGACCCCATTGCCACAATGGTCATGGCCTGCTTGCATTGTGGGGGCCACACACATATATGTGTGGCACATGTGCTAGGGGGTCACATTGTATGTTCAAAGTCATGTTCAGTGTTGTAGGCATTTGACACAGTCTACACACGCTTGTCATGGTGTTGGGGGGATGTCTTTTTCTTGCATTCCCTAGGTTGTGGTGTGCTGGTTGTGTCATGTATTGTCCATCCTATGAGTGGGGGTGGTGTTGGTGGTAGGCATCCAGCCCCCCCTGGGTAAGGGTGGTAGTAGTGGTAGGCATCTGGCACCCCCATGGCTAAGGGTGGTAGTGGTGGTGGGCATCTGGCACCCCCTGGCTAAGGGTGGTAGTAGTGGTAGGCATCCAGCCCCCTGGGTAAGGGTGGTAGTGGTGGTAGGCATCCAGCCCCCCTGGGTAAGGGTGGTAGTAGTGGTAGGCATCCAGCCCCCTGGCTTAGGGTGGTAGTAGTGGTAGGCATCCAGCCCCCTGGCTAAGTGTGGTAGTAGTGGTAGGCATCCAGCCCCCCCTGGGTAAGGGTGGTAGTGGTGGTAGGCATCTGGCATCCCCCTGGCTAAGGGTGGTAGTAGTGGTAGGCATCCAGCCCCCCTGGGTAAGGGTGGTAGTGGTGGTAGGCATCTGGCACCCCCTGGCTAAGGGTGGTAGTAGTGGTAGGCATCCAGCCCCCTGGCTTAGGGTGGTAGTAGTGGTGGGCATCTGGCACCCCCTGGCTAAGGGTGGTAGTAGTGGTAGGCATCCAGCCCCCTGGGTGAGGGTGGTAGTAGTGGTAGGCATCCAGCCCCCCTGGGTGAGGGTGGTAGTAGTGGTAGGCATCTGGCACCCCCCTGGCTGAGGGTGGTAGTAGTGGTAGGCATCCAGCCCCCCCTGGGTGAGGGTGGTAGTAGTGGTAGGCATCTGCCCCCCCCTGGGTAAGGGTGGTAGTGGTGGTAGGCATCTGGCACCCCCCTGGGTGAGGGTGGTAGTAGTGGTAGGCATCCAGCCCCCCCTGGGTGAGGGTGGTAGTAGTGGAAGGTATCTGGCACCCCCCTGGCTAAGGGTGGTAGTAGTGGTAGGCATCCAGCCCCCCCTGGGTGAGGGTGGTAGTAGTGGTAGGCATCCAGCCCCCCCTGGGTAAGGGTGGTAGTGGTGGTAGGCATCTGGCACCCCCCTGGCTAAGGGTGGTAGTAGTGGTAGGCATCCAGCCCCCCCTGGGTGAGGGTGGTAGTAGTGGTAGTCATCCATCCCCCCCTGGGTAAGGGTGGTAGTAGTGGTAGGCATCCAGCCCCCCTGGCTTAGGGTGGTAGTAGTGGTAGGCATCCAGCCCCCCTGGGTAAGGGTCGTAGTGGTGGTGGGCATCTGGCACCCCCCTGGCTAAGGGTGGTAGTAGTGGTAGGCATCCAGCCCCCCTGGGTACGGGTGGTAGTGGTTGTTGGCATCCGGCCCCCCCTGGGTAGGGGTGGTGGTGCGCATTCAGGCCCCTGTGTGCATACGTGGCATTGGTGATGGGCATCCCGCCCCTACGGTGCTGCTGTTGCTGGTGTAAGTAAATTCTGCATCCCTCTGTGTGTGTGTGATGTGTCGTGTACGTGTTGTATGTGTTTTGTGGTTGGTGTCTGACTTACCTTCTGCGCTGTACGCGTCCGTGCCTGTTCCGGTAGTAAATGTAGAATATTGGTATGATCGGGACGAAGGGATTCATGGTTGGTTCGTGTCGTTCGTCCTTCTCGTTGCTTCGCGTCGTCCTCGTTGCTTCGCGTCATCCTCGTCGCTGGCGTGTTCGCCTCGTAGCCGAGGATCGTGTTGTGGCGCGAATCGGAGCTTTTGTGCGCCTCTCCCGGATGCTTTGACGTGCCGTGCGTAGCGACGGGTTCGGCGCGTACGGAAAGCGCATCGTACTTGTTCGGCCGGACGGAGCTGCATTTTCCCTTCCGTGCGACTCGATTCTGCGTTTCGGGATTCGCCTCGGTCGGAGAACAGGACCTGGATTGGGTGAGTACGACTCGGCCGGATTCTGTGCTGTTGTGCGCATCGTACTTACTCGTTCGGTGTGCTGAACGGATCGGTCGGGAAACAGGCATTCGCTTGGCTTTTTTCCCGACCGAATGGTATTGGGTGCGCCTCCGACCGAGATCGGAATCGGCCCCATAATGTAATATTTTGCACCCGTGAAGTATTGTCAAATTTTCACAAAGTGAAATAAACAAATGTTGAGGGCTTTTTCCCATTTAATAAAAAAATCACCTGTGATTGAACGAGTGAATGAACTTTTAATTTTGGTTTGCAACTTAAGGTTCAAGCAGTAAAGTTCAGCTGTGTCGAGTGTATGGGAATGTGGAGTTGAAACAGGTGAAGTCAACAGTGGAAGAAAGGAAGTGGTGATAGCCATGACTGGAAGACAGCAGAACACTTCCAAATCTACTAAGATGTGGCACTCCTCTGTGCTGGTTCACTTTTGGCTGCCATGCGCCAAAGCAGGCACCCTTTTGCCGTAATGTAAGGGTGTTTGTGTTGTAATAAGCATAGTTTTTGTACAGGAAGGGGCCCCTTCTAATACAAAGACTATGATTTAAGGCGTTTCACACTTTGCATGTGAGCTGTGGAATGAAGCACACATGCAAAGGGGAAAAATCAAAAACATTTCTCCTTGTTATGTCTGCCTCAAGGAGGTGCAGGAATTTGGCACAAATCTCTGTTTACAATTCTTCGTAGATGGAAATTTGTTTTAAAACCCATTAGTGGTTACATGGTTATGCTCATGCACCACCTATGGAATGCCCCCTTGTTGCAAAGTGACTCAAGGAAGCACATTGTGCAGCCTGGCGTCACTTAGATTACATTTCAATTCAAATCGTGATTTGTGATACATTGATAATACCACCACTACACTTTGAGTCGGGTTTGCATTAAAAAAGTAACACATAACAGATACAAAGTGTTTGTAAATGTGGGCTTGGGGTCTAAGGAACTCATTCTGATCTGCACACTAAAGTAAAAATTTATATGGAGAAGAATTGTACTGTCCATTTGCAGTGTTGTAAAGTGGTCACAATTCTGAAGTGCAAATTGATATTACAGCCAAATGTGCTTGTAGGCCTTTGAGAATAGTATTTGCTTTTTTTTTTTTTTAAGTTTACTAATATTCTTAAGTTTATTTCATATTAAAAATCTATAAATCATACACAAAATAAAACACAGCATTTACATAACACACTGCAAAATCTTAGTTCATGCCTCGCAAAACAGAGGCTGTTGTAAAGAATAAAATGTGTTCAATGTCCAGTCCTTATATGCAGATAATCAAGCACAATAAACTTTTGCATGGGAAGAAAGTTTTTAAAAAGAGTACAGCTTCATAGCATATTGGAGTTCCAAAGTTAAAAAGCTATGTTAAATAAATATACCGATATAAAAGGTAAAAAATGACTCTATTCCTGCTATATCATGAGACTATAAAATTAACCAATAGCCACATAAGTGTGTGGCCGCAATGATTAAAAACCATCCCATCATTCAAAAACATATAAAGTTCATATTTTCATGGCCAACAGGCTATGTAAATCTAAAGATCTCCATTCAAATGTTAAATTATTATATTCATAATTTACAAGAGGGATTCTCCAGACGTTGTTTACGAATAAGCCAGGCAGTGTGGAGAGATTTCGCAATGCTATCCACAATCGCTTCCCTTGTGTCTGAGTTCAGAATTCAAAGAGCAGACACATACCTGCTTACTCCTAAAAGATGACACATAGGAACAATTACATTTTTACGAGGAGGCTTGTAGGCAATACTGAAAAATAAAAAGTGAGATATAGATTCAGGGGCATGGTTGCATGCTGGGCATGCGCTACTTAACCTCATCTTGTCTCCCCACCTAGCAGTGAACCCATGGATTGGAAGAGAACCGTAACTAAATTTTAGGTAAAGTTCTCTTGGCAGAGAGCCTTGAATGGCATCAATGGACTCTTCATAGAAGACGGTATATTTGTGATCCAAAAATTGATCAGTCAGGCTGCTTGGTCTACAATTTATGTACCTTTTCGCCCCAGAGATAGTTTCTACATTTATCCTTAATCAGTTGCCTTAGAATCTGGGCAGCTTCTTCCAGATTTTCCCAAAGGAAGTCAAGAAGATAGAACATTTTCTTTATGTAAGACATCCATGAATTTCTTAAGTAGCCCCTTATACCCAGGGGCGGCTCCTCCACTAGGGCGGAGGAGCGTCGCCCCACTGCTTTCTCGCAGTGCGAGAAGCAGAAACATAAAATGGTAATAACTTCCAGTTATTACCATTTTATGTTTGGTTGCAGGCGGGAGGGTGGGCGGTGCTGCTCTGCAACCAGGGTAGGAGAGGAGTGGTGTGCCTGCCCACTCCGGAGTGTGAAAAGACTGTTTGGACGGCCCCCTGGGGCCGCCCAAACCAGTCATGCGCACTCTGCCCTTCTCCATGTAAGCTGCATTGCAGCCTGCATGGAGAAGATGGCCTCCCCATAAGCCGCTGGCTGGGTGGCGTCCCGACCAATCACAATGATGCTTGCAGCGTTGTGATTGGCCTAGGGGAGGGAACCTGACTGCCTGCTTCTTGTTCCTGCCAGAGGCAGGAAAGCAGGAGAGCAGGAGCAGTGAAGATGCAGGACCCGACCGGCGGAAAGGTAAGTTTAATTTTTTTTAATAATTATTTTTAAATTAAACCCCCCCAAGCTACCTCCCCATGCGACCCCCCGACCCCACCCGCGAGCCATGCCGGCCACGACTGCTTATACCTAGATGTTCTCTGAGTGGAAGTCTATAGGATTCTAGTTCGGGAGTGGACCAAAGCCAGTGCCAGAACAACAACAGTCTCAATTGGACAGTAAAAGAGATCAGGAATAGACCGGTGTCTTGCAACAAGGTAAGGGATGGCTATATTTGGGATGTGCATTATAGTTGCATTGTGGTTGCTGCTTGAGTAGGGTTTCACCCCCCCACCCAGTAAACCAATTTCTCACACAGACACTTGAGCTTGTGTCTGCCTAATAATGAAGGATTGAAAGCAGAGGCAAGCGGGCATAATGTAGGGCTAGTATCAACAACAAGTCAACCCTCTTTTTACACCTATTCATGCTGGACATTGCCTGTTTGGCCTACCTGTATGATATCCATTATTAAATGACCTCAAAACCTACCAGTGACCACAAATGGACATGTGCAGCACATCTAGTCCTCCAGCCTATGTTGTCAGTTGTTTATGAAAGACAATTTGAATACTAATCACAGTAATGGCCTGCAACTGTTTGTCATGCTTCTGAGTGATATATGATGACTTGGCTGGGCTACCAAGGATATCAGGGAGCTGCCAAGTCCAAGTCTAGATTATGGAAAAATATGTGGTACCCGGAGGTGGATGAATACGAGAGGATCTGGTGAGAAATTGCTGAGCCGGGCAGCTATTGGGCAGAACCAGAAGCACTGAATCTGTGGCATCAGAAGAACCCTGTCGAACGCTGTGGGCCAAGATCAGCCTGGATTTTGGCAGTTTCCTCAATCGCCGTTTGACAATGGGGATGGTAGATGGGCACATGAAGTTTCCACCTGTGGAGTTCTGGCATTGATAGCTTTCCATAAGGTGTGCACTTTGTTAGAAAAGACCTTTGCCATTTTTGGGCTGCCTCTGGAAATTTGAATGGCAAGGGACCCCTTTTCCTAATGGGTTGAGTTAAAGGAGTACATGGAACAATTGGGGATCAAACACAGGAAGATAATGTCATGGTGGCCACAAACCAATGGAGATGTGGATCAGTTTATGACAACTCTGAATAAAGCTCTCCAGAGTGGTGGACCAGGGAAAAGAGTTGGAATTGTGTTTAAACAGGTTCTTAAGGATGTATTGGAACACACCTCATACCAACATCCTATGCTTGCCAAAGGCACTCATGTTCAGACAGCCAACCCAAGATAGTATACCAATTTGACCCACCTAGCACCACACTTCTTTAGATGTTGCGAAGACCCAACAACAGAGAAAAGAAAACAATGACAGGGCAAGCAGCACTTGAGGAGTGAGAAGTCCCCAAATACAAATAGGAGATCAAGTCTTCAATAAGGACCCACATCCAGGTCTTTGATCTGAACACCATTAGAAAATGGGCCGTGGATAGTGAAGAAAGTAAAAGGCTTGATGATAGCGCATCCTGAAGGGTAGAAAAAAGAATGAGAAATGTGTACTGAATCAAGAAAATCCTGAATCGAGAGAGAACTGAGGAAGGAAGAAACACTGGAAATTACAGGCTTATCTGTAAATAGACAGACAACATCAAATAGCCTGCAGAAGAAAGCCGCAGCATACCTGGGGAGTCCCAAAGATGAAACACTGGAGACCATGAGGAGTCTGTGGTCCCTGCCAGTGACAGACGCAGTTAAGGGGAGACGAGTTCAACATGAAGTCAGAGGTATGATCTGCAACCGAAACCAGCTCTGAGGCAAGCTCCTACCTAAGGAATCTTCGTTCAGATTAAATGGGAAGCAATGATGTATGTGAAGTGGGGCAGGATTTTGGGAGCCATCTGGCCCCTGCGTACTGTAATGGACATGCATGGAAGTGTGATCACTCGAGGTTGCTCCCAGAAGATATCATTGGGTTGTGTCTAGTTTGTACTACTTACCCTGGAAAAAAATCCAAACGCCAACAAGACTCTCAATGAAACTTCTGGGCGCTAGCGGTAAAACCTGCATCTGCTTGATTAATGGCTACTTTCCGCCTTCTCTTCACCTGTCCAAGCGGCATGGCCTGGAATACATCCTAAGTCATCATATATCCTTAGATCTTCTAGGAGTCTTCACCAGTTTATGAGTCAAACCTAATGGCCCCCATTAAAAAAGAAATTGAGGAAGGACTATTTAAAATGTGCATAAGTGTGCATTTTACATTTTGAAAAACATATGCCAGTGATTCACAATGGTGAAAAGCATTTTTAAATATGCAGAATTGTAAAACTATGATTGTGCCACACTTTCAAAAGTTACGCTATATAAATTTCGATATTGTGTCATAAACAGAGCCTTTTAATGAAGGAAATTACACATGCCAAAGGGTAGAATTGAAGAAATCCAAGGGGACAATTGATAGAGCAGAGGTTATGTCAAAGGATTTTATTGATAAAAGAAATGATTATGACTACTTCTGTGTAAAACTTAGCAAACGTTTGCAAAGTTTCACGTTATGAAAAATAACACAAATATACTAAGTTGTTACTGCATCGTAAAACGATGCAGGAGAAAAGATAGATTTGAGATACATTGTTTGTTAAATTAATATAGATGTGATATTTAATAATGAAATACTATTTCATCATTCACCTGTGTTAGAAAATGTAGGAGGAAAAACCTCACATCATGGATAAAATTGGTACTCACTTAGATATCATATATGAGCGTAACATTGATTAGACTGAAAGGAAAATAACGTGAATTAGTTTTATTTTCATGTGAAAATTAACTATAACGTTAATTCATGTAATGACGTGTGCCACTGAAAAGGAAAAAAAGTAGGTGTTACACAATCATACTTAAAAGTGCTTTCATGAAACTTCTTTAGCATGTTTTTCACATATGTACTAGTAGAATAACACATAAACAACAAAGTTCATGTACATTACTTGTTATATGTACACGTTGGTACTTACAAAATTTTTATGAGTACCCTATACTTACATGTATTAATTACAACCATATTAAAATGTTTATTAATGTATTTGAATTCATATGCTAAATTCCCTATTAATGTGTGGTTCACAAATTACCATGATCTTGTCGTATATTAGCCTAATTTGATGTAGGCCTCAATTCCTTTCAATGAAGTCATGGACTGATATTTCCAAAGCGTATGAGAACTTTTTGCTGTATTGCCAGTAGTATTGAAATAATATTTATTTCTTTTGACATCTCCTGTACTGAGCAGTACACTTGCTACAATTTTTGTTGCACTCTAGAACAGCTGCCTGGGAAAGTGCCCTCTCGAAGTCTTATACCATCTACTTCATTGTCCATTGTTCAAAGTGTTGCATGCTTAAATGACTTAAGGTACTGCATAATTGATCCACCTATGTTTTTCCAGATTTGTGTCTCACTTACTGCTACGTCACACTCATCCTAGATGGAGTTACCAATGAACTGAGTAGTCTGGCAAATTGAGGTGATGCCAAGGGGTGTCACCCCCGGAAACTGATCAAGTATAAATTGCTCATTTTTAAGAGAATTTGAATGACGACGATGTTTTTGTTGGGAGCTTCTGGTGTGACTCGTTTTTTGTTGACGGTGTCCGGATGCAGATTGAACCTTTTTCGGACAAAAGTGTCCTTGCCACATTGCTGTGACTCTTGCTGTTACAGTAGCAGATTGAGACAGATTACAGTCTTGATGAACAGGACTGGCTACTTGGAACTTTGCTGAACTCTCCTGAGTCTTCGTGGAAGGCTCACCTGGCTACCTATCCATATTGACACATGGCCTCTATGTGGTTAGAATCAGCCTCGGCTGAGGAAGATCATCCACTCACCTTATACTCATTGAATCCAGAAGCTTTGGTATATTTCATTAAATCTTTTGCTAGTTGAATTCTAAATTTGTATGCTACATTTATTTTTGAATGTAAATGTTACTTACCTTTTTAATTGAATAACTAAACTTTAATATTTAATTTGACTCTGCTGTTCGAAGCATTCCTGGGGAGGGAGTATTATTTCTCGGTTATCCATGCTTAGAGATAAATATAAAGATTAATCTATATGAATTTAAATTTTGAGTTCGTAGTTACAGTTCTCCTATTTCTGGTCCTCATTGGGTAACAGTTTATTCCCTGAATATCTAACCCTTTTAGCACTAAAGCCCACTGTCCCCAGATAGCACGTCTACTGGGGCAGGTGAGATACTGAGCCCAACACTATATTGAGATACTGAGCTCAACACTGCCTATGTATCTGTTCTGCGAATCTTATGTGACCCTTCCTGCATTCCCTTTCCAACTCTGAACCTCCTCGCCCTCGCAAGTATTGTTGTTGTTTCTATTGATTGTCTACTCTATCCTCTTACTCTAATTTTTTACCGCTTATTACTTTGCTTTGATTCAGGTATTCCCTTTCTAATTGTTTCTATTGATTATTGACTCTGTTCTTCTTACTCTAACTTTTTTACCGCTTAATATTTCCTTGGCTCATTGATTTATCTTCATGTCCCTCTAACTCTTTCTATATTTTTACTCTTTTATTACTCTCTCTTACGGCATTCCCTCTCTAATTTAGACATTCCACGCCCTCCCAAGCATTGTTGTTGACTTCTACTGATCTGCTCGTACTTGCCGATTGTTTAACTATTTGTTTGCAAACCCTGCTGCGGGTATACTGATCTGCTCCATTTGTGCCGACAGCTTATATATTAGATTTGCTCTATGTTGTCGATAAAATTTGTTTATTTATTTGATCTGTTCCTTTTTGCCGATTCATAATTCCCCGCCTGTCTACCCTATTCCTTGTCTGGCCCCCATATTTTTACCCCTACTCTCCTAGTGCCCCCCTTAGTTCCCAACCCTCATCTCCTGTTCTAGCCCCCATTTCCTTAACTTCCCTCTCTCCACTCTCTCTTCCTATCACGTCTACCCAACATGCCCCCCCTCAGCATTAACCATCACCCCCAGGACCCCACTCTCTCCAAACATGGCCCCAACTCATGGACCATTCTCTACCCCCCAATCTCTCCAAACATGCCAAGAAAAACTTCAAACATAAACTCCTTATCCGTAACCCTGAAACACTCATTGTTGATAACTACCTCAGCCTCACCTCCCCCATTATAACCAACTACATCTTTTACTCCATACGTCCTTCCAAATGGAAAAGCATCTTCCTACAACACCTCCCAATCTCTAACTCAACCAAAATACCATATGGATTCAAAATATCCACTACTCCCTCCCCAGCCTTTCTGGGTGCTATTGATATCTCCATCTTCAAAACAGGTAACATCCTCATACAAGCCACGGTAGCCCACCTTTCCATCTTCGAACAACACTTCAGCATTATGTCTCTCCTCCTCAACCACTCTGCACCTAACACTCCTTCTCCCCTATTGAATAACGCCCTCCAACCTCTCCCTCCCCCTTTCCCCCTCACTCCACCTCCACCCCCAACCATCCAGCTAACACCATCCTCCAACAATCGACTTCACCATCACCCTCCCTGGTCCTCTCTACAGCAAATGACATCCCCCAACCGCCGTTACCTATTTCTCATCCCCCTCTAATTTCCCTCTCTCCTCTGAACACCCGGTACTCACACTCTTCGGACCCCTCCACCAAAATAGGTTGCCCCCAATTCCTGCCATCTACTTATCATTCCCCTCCCATAACCCCGCCTCTGCCTGTCCCCACAACCTATCTCCCCCTTCCCAACTACTCACGTACCCCACCGTCCTTGCCCCTCAATCCCCTAACACAACTCCTCACCCCCTCCTCCTAATCATCCCGTACACCCGTTTCTCCTACCCATCCCCCTTATCCTACCCCTTCAGGCACTCCTAACTCCGCCTCCCAATCCTTTATCCCAACCCCCGATAAATACACAACCCCTCCACCCCAATATATCTGCTCTCCACTCACTCTATTCCCTTCTATCCTCTCTGACCACATCTCCTGAAGTTCTTAACCTCATTTCTAACCTAACCCAACCCCTCACACCTTTCAGCACGACACCCCTCACTCCACACCCACTACCCTATCTCCCCCCTCACACCTCAGTCCACACTCCGCAACTAACCCAGACCACTCTCTACCCCCATATCTTTCCCTACCCCCTGCCCACGCCCTTTCATTACCCCCTTCCACCCCAATTGACACGAGCCTACATAACACTGAACCTGACCCATCCAATTTGATTACCGAACCCCTCACACCTAACTGCCCCGTCACCCCTCATTCCACACCCTCCTTCCTATCTCCCCCCTCACACATCAGTCCACCCTCTGCAACTAACCCATATCTTTCCCTACCCCCCGCCCACGCCCCTTCACTACCCCCTTCCACCCCAATTGACACTAGCCTACATAACACTGAACTTGACCTATCCAATTTGATTACTGAACCCCTCACACCTAACAGCCCCGTCACCCCTCATTCCACACCCGCCTCACTATCTCCCCCCACACATCAGTCCACCCTCCGTAACTAACCCAGACCACCCCCCTCGATACCTCCCCTCACATTAATTGCCCAGAGCCTACACAACATCGAACTTGACCTATCAAATGTGATTACTAAACTCTCTCAATTCAGGAAAGACTTTATCTTCCACAGCTCCAGAACCCTCCCCCACCATAAAATACCCACCCAACCCCGCCCAAAAATCCCCCCAAAAAACACCCCCAAAAACTCCCCCGAAAATCCCCAACACCAAACACAATCAATGGAGATCGACTCCTCTCCGCTGCCGTATACATAGACCTCACCGCACCTCAAACCATCTCTCCCCGTCCGACCTCTCCGACCTATGCAACTCTTACCTTCCTAGCTTACCAACCACCGATTCTCCACTCCCCTACTCCCACATCCCTGTTATCTTAGGGACTAATAGAATCCCCTCCTCCCCCGCTTCCCCCAGACCACCGCCACAACTCACGTCGATCCACTCTTGCCCACCCACCATATGCAACCCCACACCACTTACATGTATGCTGGTCAACTGTCGCTCCGCTGTCCAACATGCCACGGAAATTTCGGAAACTATCCTGAGTGAATCCATTGACATTGCATTCCTCACTGAAACCTGGCTCAAAGACGACTCAACGAGCATACTTGACCTACTCTCCCCCCCCAGGATACTCTATTCTTAGAAAAGATAGACCTGACAGAGTTGGAGGTGGTCTAGCCATTATCTTTAAAAATGAACTTCAGCTATCCCTTGTCAATAATTCTGGCTACTCCTCCTGCGAATACCTAGAAGCTGAATTGACAACCCAAAATTCCCCCCCAATTCGTCTACACAACATCTATCGCCCTCCGGGCCCCCCCCAGCCCTTCATCGAAGACATATCCGAGCTCCTGACACAATCCTCATTATCCAACTCAAAAAATCTCTTTCTGGGGGATCTTAACCTCCATTGGAACGATACCGATGATCCCACTATCTCCCTCCTCACCAATCTACTTGAGATCAATGAACTCAAACAACTATGCCTGGCCCCGACACACACCAAAGGAGCCATCCTTGACGCCATTCTTTCCAACGATGATCTGGCCTCCGTGACCAATATCGTCCCCATTGACTGGTCTGACCATCACCTTATACTGTTCACCATTGCTAACAATGCAAATCCCCCACCTCCAAAATTAACAGACCTAAGAAACTGACCAGAAATCTAAAACATATCCCCCGGGTGTTCTTGAGTCTAAACTCAAAGCTCAACTTCTTCTCATTCCCCCTCACAAAATGCTAACAAGCTCACTGAACACTTTAACAATACTGTCACTGGTATTCTTGACGAATTAGCCCCGCTCGAAACTCAAAAACCAAAGAATCACCCCCTCCAACTCTTGGTTTAATACCGAGCTTAACAACGAAAGACGGTCACTCAGACTGTCGGAAAGAACCTGGAGACACCATCCTTCTCCCTCCCATCTTGCACTCCTCAGACACGCTAGATCCACGTACAAAAAACACATCTTCAAGGAAAAGGCATCCTTCTTCCGCACACAACTTGATCATGCCAAAAACAGACCTAGGGAACTCTTCAAAATCATTCGTAACCAAACTTCCCCTACACCTCCAAATCTGATCGCCTCCTTAGCCAGATGTGAAGAAATTTCCCACTTCTTCTCGGAAAAAATAGACAAAATTGATCAATCCTTCCGTTCCACTCAGCTCCCCTCCAACTCCAACTCCCAATGCAAACCTGTCCTCACCTCAAATGCCTACTCCACATCTCCTCGACCAACTGACCCTGCTACCTCTCCGGAATTCAACTACCCTAACTCACAATTAAAGAACAATGCCTCCTTGCTCAACTTCCTCCCCGTGACTGAGCTAGAAGTCCTTAAAATAATTAGTAATCTTAAACCGTCCTCCCACACAAAAGACCCTTACCCTCGAACCTTGTCCCGGCCCTTAAGCACATCATCACCCCATACTGGACCACAATCATCAACACCTCTCTCTCCACTGGCTGTGTCCCCACCTCCCTTCAACTTGGACAAATCTCTCCCATAATCAAAAACCCCAATGCTGACCCCAATGACCTAAACAATCTCCGCCCCATCTCTAACCTCCCCCTTCTCTCAAAGGTCCTTGAAAAATGTGTCCTACTACAACTAGACAAACACATCGAAAACTTCAACTTACTTGATCCCTTTCAATCAGGCTTCAGGAAAGGCTGTAGCACCGAAACGGCAATGCTCAATGTCATCGATGACATCCACCACTCACTTGATAATGGTGAAATCTGCCTTCTTATCCTCCTTGATCTCTTCGCAGCGTTCAATACAGTCAACCATTCAGCCCTACTTAATGTGCTTAGGACCCGTTTCGGCCTCAATGATACTGCCTACAAATGGTTTGTCTCCTACCTACAACACCGAACTCAGCAAATCAAAATTCAAAACTGTCTTTCTCAACCCACTCCTGTCTCCCTTGGAGTCCCCCAAGGATCCATTCTCTCTCCCTCCCTCTTTAACCTCTTTATGGAACCCCTCACCCTCATTCTTAAACAAGCAGGCATCAACTACCACCTCTACGCCGATGACACCCAAATCTATTACAAGATTAAAACTCATGCCGACATCTTACACCTGAACAACACCCTCACCAAGATCCAAACCTGGTTCCACTCCAATCATCTCAAACTTAACCCTAATAAAACTGAAATCATTCTCTTCTCCCCTAAAAACAACCCTCTCCCCGTTAAATCATGGATCTCTGACCTCAATGCACTCAACTGCTCACTCACCCTGTCCAACTCCGTCAAATCTCTTGGTATTTCTATCGACAACACCCTGACCCTTAACGTCCACATCAAAAACTCTGCTAAAGGAGCCCTCTTCACTCTCCGTCACCTCAAGAAAATCAAACCCTTTATACCCACCGATGATTTTAAACTTGTAGTTCAGTCACTGGTTCTTTCACGTATCGATTATGGTAACGCCATCCTCAACGGAATCCCCAAGGTCCACCTCGCTCCAATCAAAGCAGTGCTCAACCTTGCAGCCAGGCTCATTACAGACTGCAAACGCTTCGATCACATATCCCCGGCTCTCAAATCTCTTAAATGGCTCCCAATTGAAGGCAGATCTGCCTACAAAACTGCCTGCATCACTCATAAAGTCCTCCACCAAAACACTCTGCAGTACCTCTCCAAGAAACTCCTCATTGCGGGTACCACACGACCCCTGAGAAGCACCAACTCCCTCCTCCTTATACCACCACTGCATAAAAAGAAAGCCACACAATCACGCTCCTTCTCTGGTAATGCCCCTATCATCTGGAATGCCCTTCCAAAAAACCTGCGCTGCAACCCCTCCTATCTCAGCTTCAAAAAAGACCTCAAAATCCACCTCCTCAATTATTATTGGGGATCCTAACTTGTGACCTGCACTCGATCTCCAATTTCACCATGTTATATTTGTTCAGTAATATTTGTCCATTTTCATGAACATCATCGGCCTAATTACTTGATATGTATAGCTCCTGCCCCTGTTTATCTATTTAATTCCTTTATCTATTTGTTTGATTTGTTTATCTATTTGATTTGTATACTTCACATGTTGTTGTCATTATCTTTTATCTACGTATACGCCATGTCTGGCCCAACTATTATTGGGGGTCTTTATCTGTGACCTGCACCTGATCTCCAATCACCATGGTACATTTTGTTCAGTATTATTTGTCCACTTCGCGAACATCATTTACCTAGTTACTTGAAATGTATAGTTCTTGCTTCTGTATATTTATTTTGTATATTTCATACGTTGTTTCATTATCTTTTTATCTATTTGTATGCCATGTTTGCTTTATATTATCTTCTTTTGTAAAGCGCTCTGATACCTCTGGGTCTAGCCAGCGCTATATAAAACTTTTAAAATAAATAAAATAAAAAAAATAAGAGCCATAGGAGGACCAAACTGGATGTATAAGTAGCATAAGAGTAACAAAATTCATTGAGGGTCCAGTAAACTCTACAACACAATCATTTATATCAAATTACACATCCATACTGAGCAAGTGGGCTATTGGGAATGCTGATAGAGTGCACCTAAAAGACACACCTGCTTAAATCACTGTCTATTTTAACTCACATGCTTCCTGCTCAGAGAATGGAAAGGTAGAACATCAAATCCAAACCATACATATTACAGACTGACTGTAAATCATCTGCATGTATCTGTTAATCAGGCAGAGAAAAGGAAGAAGAGAAAGGGTATTCAGGAAAGTGTCAGGCTTTTTGGTATGGCAGAGGAAGAGTGGGTGTGGTTGTATCACTTTCCACCAAACGTGATCCTGGAGCTGGTCAGAGATTGGGAAGGTAAGCCCACATCATTGTCATCAGACAGCTCTAATGCTACCCCTTTCCATGTCACACTAATTGAAGGACAGCATTTTCCACATGTGGCAGTAATCTGGACTGCATACATGTCACATTACAGCTACGAGATACAGAGCACATCTATTCATCAATCCACATTCTCTGACATTTAATCAACATGCAAGCTATCTGCAATGCCGAAAAGCACTTTGTACATCCATGTACTAAGTTCTATGTTGAAACAGTTGGGGGCGCATTAAAGGAAATGTCACTTTGGTATTACAGAAGGGGCCACAGACACTTGTGTGACCCCTTTCCATAATACTGATAAAGCTGGTGCACATGTAGTGCCAACGCTATAGTGAGAGGGTGTTCCCTCATGTGAATGGGGTCATGGCCCCATGCAAATGAGGAACTCACTTTGCCTCTGTGCACACGCCGTAATACAGACATGGGCGCAGAGGCAAACATGCCCTTAGGAGGCGCACAGAAAAGGCAGCCCTTCAGAGGGGTTAAAGGGAGTCCTCCTCTGTAGACGGGAGCAGTGTCTCACTGCACCCTCTTGCAAGACAATCGCTAATCCAGCTTCAAAGTGCAAGTGGGTTGCTGACTGCACTGTGAAAAACAGAGCAGGTTTGAAGCTGTTGTTCTGTACTTCATCTGGATTTCCTCTGAGGGAAGGCCATTCATCATAGTAGGGTGCACTTTCCCTATTTGCACCTGCTTGCACCCAGTGTACCTGTTTAAAGGTGTACTGTGGGGCAAACAGGGAAAGCATGCCCTATTAGTAATACGGTCCCTGACAAGCAAATCTTTCAGCAATGTAAGACAGTGGAATTGTTGAGCACAATTTAAGATTGGAGAAGTGGTGTAGCAGTATGCCATGGGCTGTTGGGGCTGTAAAACACCTCCTTTTTTGAGGTTCAATGGCACCTTCAGCACTCTGGGTCCGGTGCCACTGCACCCTGCTGCATCAGTGGAAGCTACATCCTTGTATTGCAAACTAAAGCAACAAGTGGCTTCCTCAGGAGCACCATCTTAAAAATAGATGTATTGAGGTGTTAAATCTGCTCCAGCCACAATGGCAAATCATTTACCACTGCAGAATTTCCAGTGCATATTATTCTGTTACTCTCTTACAGGGGAAGTAACTGGAGAAGAGTTTACAATGTCATTCCTGAATGAAACGCCATCAAAATGCTCAATACTGGTTTTGTACGTGTTTTATATGTGGTAATTCTGTGGCTCAAGCGAACGCTTTGCTGGAGTTTCAGAACCTCTCTATAGGTATCACAGAAAGATTGTGATGTCACATACACACTTCTCCAGGAGACCCTGCAGCCATGCTTTGCTGATCAACTGTATGTTTAGACTCTTTGGTACCAGGTCTCACAATAGTAGTTTTAGGGTGCTGGCGGAATACTGCCAGCTGTTCAGCAAAACTCAGGAGCAGCTGAAGAATATGAACAGAGAATGTTTGAGAGTAGATAGACTATGAGCGTAACATGCTTCTGTAACACATGCACAAGGAGCACCCTGGTATCCATAAGCTCTGTGACAAACAAAGTGCTGGTTCTTTAACAAGTCAGAGGATGTACTGAAGCCGGTTGCCTATTCCTAGCTCTCCCTGTGAGTTATTAAGTCACTCCTTTCCAGTGACATCTTCTGGAGGAGAGGTTTCTTGGTATCCAAGCTGTCAGATGCCTCTCATTAGGCAGCCTCATGTGTGATATGTCCTTACAAAGGTACTCCACAGACATAGCCCAGCCAAGTGACTTATCTCCATAGTAGCTGCAGCACTACATTGCGTCACCCACATAACAGAATGCCATCTCCAGTATCACTGAGCTCGTCCCTCACTTTCCATACGTGTGTGAGTTCTTGCTTATCCAGCAGTTCACATCTCTGTGTGTCTCTTAGACAGTCCTTCCGCTGCTATTGTTGCACAGCCCACATGACCTTATGTAGGCAATCATCATCTTGTGTTGCTACCCTGATCTCTTCCAAGTTCATCACTTTAGGACAGGCCCCTTGGGTGACAAAATGGATGAACCCCTCTGTGTGCTGAGGACCTTGACACTTCCTCTTTCATCTGGTGGAGGGTGTCTTCATAAATTATCAGCAAGGTGCTGATCCATGGTCTGTACACCACCTAAAAGTTCTATTTTTGGAGCCGGACGACACAGTGCACCATTCTCAGTGGAGGACATTAAGATGTCCCCACAAATAGATGGACCAATGGTTTGTGATCCAATATCACCCTGAGCTCAAGCCCATATGCATATAAGTGGAAATTGTTACAACTGGGCATAACGGGCTTCGGTGTCAGTCAGGTTCATGGTCACATAGGCAATAGCTGTCTAAGAACCAGGCTCTGGCTCTTAAACTAGGACGCCTCTAGACCCGTCAGCAGTAGGCCCTGTATTTCTTTTGCGGTCAAATTAGGCAATGTGGTGTTGTAAAGGAGCATATGTTTAATGTGCCCCGTTGCCTCTTCAGCAGGCACTTGGCCTTTGCTTTTGCTTTTGCTAGTGCTTGCAAAGGTTGAGAGATGGGGACAAAGTTGGTCTGAAAACTGTCACAATATTCAGCCATGCCTAGTAAACCTCTTACTTCAGTGGTTTTCTCTGGAGCTGGAACATTCTTTATGACCTCTGTTTTGTGGGGATCAACAATTGGTAAACACATAGCGAAAAAAGTCAATTTTATTTTTAAAAAACGAACACTTGTCCTTTTGTAGTGTGAGTCTATGTTTTGCCAGTCTTTGAAAGGTGGCATTCAGACTCAGGTGATGATCTGCTAGAGCCATGGAATAGAATAAGATATCCCTATTAAAGTTTGTCTCTCCCTCAAGACCTGAGAGTGTCACCCAAATGTCACGCTAATAATATTCCGAAGTTGAGGCACTTTTATATCCTCAGGCCTAGGTGGTTGGAGATATAACTATTGGCTGGGTCAAGCATCACCTGGTGGTAGCCATTGTTGAAATCCAACTTGGAAAACCATTGGGCCCAATTAAGTTTGCAATGATGTCATCTTTGTGGATGTCATATGTTATTCACGACGTATGGGTTGTCTCATATTGCTGCACAGCCAGACAGACCTCAGCTGCTTGACTTTTGCGGTGATCCCCATGGAAGATACCCAGGGGGTGAGCCTGATACTTTTTCCTCCGCTTGGCCTCATGTATCTTCATAGCAAAGGACATAGCCTTTGATCTTCTGCAGTGTGGCATCCTAGGTGGGTCTCTTCTCTTTCCTTGGTAATATGAAAACAGGCTTCAGTCTCTGTGGTTCCCTAGCATACAGCCACATTGATGACTCAACTCAGTGACAATGGCTGTTGCCCTCCATTAGCATATATTTTCATGTGTGTTGGGTTTAACTGCACGTTTGGTCTCAGGGCTTTGTATTGCTTGATGTCCATGACATTAACAGGCGCCCCTGTGTCAATCAGCCTGGTTATAGGTATACAAGTAATGTTCACCACACACAGGGATTGAGGATGTCAGTTCCCTCTGCCTTTCTTAGTGTATGAGATCAGGAATACTTCTTTCTCATCTTCATCATATGAGCTCCACATGTCGGGTGTCACAGCCCCTTTGGGGTGATGCACTGTCTTCCAAGGATTCTCCTTCCCCTACTTCTCCCTTGACTGAGGTGGCAAAATAGTTTGCTTTACCACATTTAGAGCACATTTTGCCTTGAGGTGGGCATTTATCAGGGGCACGACTATTTATCCGCACGACTCATCCTGGACATCCCCCGACACAGCCACATCACCGTACACCTGAAAGACCTGCACTGGCTCCCCGTCAGCAAGAGAATCACGTTCAGACTCCTCACCCACGCACACAAGGCCCTCCACGACCTGGGCCCAAAGTACCTCAACGACCGCATGTCCTTCTACACGCCCACACGCCAGCTACGATCAACCAGCCACGCCCTCGCCACCGTACCACGCATCCGCAGAACCACCGCCGGAGGAAGATCCTTCTCCTACCTGGCGGCCAAGACCTGGAACTCCCTCCCCACTCACCTTCGGCGAACCCAGGACCATCTCGCCTTCAGGAAGCAGCTCAAGACCTGGCTGTTCGAGCAGTAACTTACCCCCTCCCCCAGCGCCTTGAGACCCTCCCGGGTGAGTAGCGCGCTCTATAAATGCCGTGATTGATTGATTGATTGGGGCATGTGCATCAAAGACATAATTTCCGCACTTTGGCAATGCACCGTGATTGCCTGGCGCTGTAGTGACCTCCTCTGTATGACTTCAACGTCTTCTTCCTTAGCCCATACCACCTGGTGTTGCTGGGGTGTGCAGGATCCAGGGTTGAGAAATTTCCATCTCTTTAGCCCAGGTGTTTAACAGTTCATATGACCTGGCTAGTATTAATATAGCTTCAAATCGAATGCCCGGCTGGTATAGTACTAAGGATCTCAGCTCTGAATACCTTCAACCTTGGATGATTTGCACACTCACTTCCTTGGATTAGTCGAAAATAGTTCAAGTGCTGGCTAGTTCTTGTAGCAGGGCAGTCGACTGAGAGGATGATGATCGCTGCAGAGTATATAACTCTGAAAGATTCTGCAGATCGTAAAGCAGATGGCACATTAAACATGGTTTTAGTCAGGTCAAATTTGTCATTAAGGGCAGGTATCCATTTGACTGTGAAGCAAAATCCCTGAAACATGACTTTCAATTATTGCTAGTCTGTATGTGGAAGAACAGGATTGTTCTTCTGTATGTAGATTAGTGGAACAACACGTGGATTTGTAGGTGAATGTGCTTTTTTATTGATTTGATTAGAGCAGCTACATTTACAGGGGAGTCTGCAAAGCAGCTGAACGAAATATCTGGGTGTGAGAATCGCATACTGGCTCCAGCCAATAGAACCTGCTTCTACGTATACCAGCTGGAGGCAAAAATCTGTTTGGGGTTAACTTGATGACATAGTCCAAAAGGCTTGTTAAAATCTTTGATTTTATGTCTCAGGGCAAGACCAACTCTATTTCTGCCTTTGGTACATCTACAGATTATGGTTCTCAATCTGAGAAGAATGGTTCCACAACATCGTATGGGAACAAAGATTAGAAAACTAGTTACATGTCTTAGATAGAGAAGAAGCATAATCACTCCTGACTGAAGACACATCCTTTACCCAATGCAAGAGTAGCGGGTGGTCGATAGGTATTATGAGATGTGTCATGGCTTTCGTTTTTTAACCCTTGGGTACTATCAGTGATAACCAAGGGTTAGCAGATAGAATTTTCTTCTTCGATCTGCCATTTCCTGCAGGTATAATTCTCACCCCAACACCAAAGGATGCTGTGTGCTGTCAGGCTCTGAGGGACAGCATTCAGGTGCTGATGGAAAAGAAAGTAGTATTTCCAGTTTCCCATGATACATGGAGGAAGGTTCAATTTGATCATGTTTGTGATTCTAAAGGCACCAGTAGGGTTATGTGTAGTATGGGATCTCAAACGATTGAACCCCTGGATTCAAAGTTTTCCATTCAAAATGGAAGCACTTCAATAAGTGATGCAGTTGGTTTTCCCTCAGGAGTTCCTATTATCCATAGATTTCCAAGAAACATATCTCTACATGCTGATCAGGCCTCCCCCTAACAAACTTCTGTGGTTCTCTGTGTTGAGACATTACTTCGAGTTTGAGTGTTAATGTTTGGTCTGAACACAGGTCCTAGAGTGTTTACAAAAGTTCTGCCACCATTGTCCGAAAGGAATAATGCTCCTCCCATACTTAGACTACTGCTTAAATAATGCACCATCTTACAGTCTGACAGCAATGAATATGAGGAGGATGTGTTCCATTTCATGGATTGTTGATAATTCTATCCAAACCTCTTCTGGGCTAATTTTTAGACAGTTTTGGACAAGATATTCCCAGCAGAATTTAGGATTCTTTCACATCAGTCCAGTTTGAAGAATCTGCTGCTGTCCAGGTTAGCTCTTGTGAATGCACAGGGACACATGGCATCTTCAGTTTTTATGCTCCCTGGGGATGTTTCCAATTACTTTCTTTGCCCTGTCAGCTGTTGACTGTGTGGTGTCCAGAATTGAAACATTATGCTGAGTTAGTAGTTGTACCTCCAACAGCGAGTCACCATCTGCAATCATAAGTAGTTGTTTCCCAACCACTTTAAAAAAGGAGTGAACTTAGACCCTCCATCACCCTATATCATCACAACACATGCCTGGGTGTTGGGGTGGAGTACTACCTTCAGAGCAAGGAGGCCCAGGGCCAGTGGACCTATGAATAAGTAATTCACTTTTGCAACTGTTGGGAATCAGTGGCAGCATGAAATGGTCTGTTGGCTTTTTTTTCTTCACTAGAGGATCAGACTATTACAGTACAACTAACATTTCAGTAGCCAAAGCATGCATCAATATAGCAATGGAAAATGGAAGTGAGGGAGCAGAGTATGAATGTTTTGACATCAGACAATACAGTGGGATAGAGAAATTGCTTCCCTCCCTTTTCACGGTTCATCTCAGCGGATTACACAGTCTGAAGTCAGATCACGTCAGCCATATATTTATGACCTTTTAGATTTACTTAGCAATGCTTCATGACATTTGTCACAGGTTCAGCTGTTCAATGATAGACTTGTATGCCATGAGTTTCAACTGAATGGTTTCACATTGTCTAGCCTTCTTTTGTGAAGCACTGTCTGATGTGGTGGCACATTGGTCCAAGGGACTCCTTAATGGCTCACATTTATTACAGTGATAGTTCAAGTACGTCACAGAGTAAGTAATCAGAAGGCAGACATCATTTTGGTTCTGCCTTACTTGCCTCAAAGAGGGTGGGTTTGGTGGATTCCTACGTTATTGCGAGGTCGACTCACCTACTCCCATCCCTGGCAATAGGAAGTCTGAAGTTGGAGGTTTAGAGGCTGAAAGGATAAGTGTCATGCAACCGGGTCTATGTAGAGAAGCAGCTATTCCTACCCAGCAGTTGAGGCAAATGTCCACTCATCACTGTGTTTACTTCCAGTTGCCGTGTTTGAAGAAGGGAATTAGTCCTCTGTCTTGTCCACTTGCACATGAATACTGGATTTTCTTTTTCGATGGTGTTATAGGGGTCTGTTGAGTGCTATTTTTAAAGTACAATGGGCAGCTATTTGGGCATTAAGTGACCCTTAGGATAGTCTGGAATTTGTGGATCCCTTGTACCAAGATCATGGGTTTTATTCTGTTGAATCCTCACAGAAAGGTTATTCTTCCTCCCTGGGATTTGGCTTTAGTGCTTAGTGTAGAAGAGCATCTGTTTGTACATTTGTATAATAGTCTACGTAACCCTCTATCTTATCAATTGGTTTTTTTAGTGGCCATTTCATTTTTGAGATGTTTGGATGACTCTTGATACTTGGGCCATCATAGCAAGTTGAAGGCTAATTTTCAATCCCTGTGAAAACAAGAGTTTGCTTGAGAATTGTCAGTTGTTCAAAAAATATCACATCCTCACAGTTTTCCCCATATATATTTCCGCAAGTCAAACTTGTATGAATGTATCAATGGTAACGGCCGGGAAAATGGCAACACATGCTGAATTCGGTGTATTGAAAACTGATTCTGCATGTTATGACTCAATTTCTGGTTGAAAACTCTGAATAGGAAATATTTACCAGACGTGGCAAATACCTCACTCCAAGGTAATGATATTTACCCTATTCCAACCAGCTTGTAAGGAGGGTCTTAGCGTGTTTTAACCTCACTTTACAGATTTTTCCAAATGCTCTAGTTGTGTACCCTTGACCTACATGTTTACCTAAGGTCCTTTCTGTGGTTTAGTTCGATAAGGAAGTTGTCCTTTCAGTAGTGCTTAATTTGAGCTGGTGTTTTCCGGTGCTCAGCACCGGCACTTAATCTTCAACACCTCATCAACACTGGTGCTTTTCATGAGCACCAGTTAAGGACACATTCATTTATGGGGAGATCAAGTGATTTGCCCAGAATCACAGGATGTTGAGCAGACACTGAGACTCGAACCTGGTTCACCAGCTCTGCAGTCGGCAGCTCTGGCCATTACGCCACATCCTCTCCCCACTTTCATGGTTCGTAGTTGGTTCTGTTTTAGGCGGTGCTAACAGGAGAAATGGGCTGGTGCAAGCTGCCTCCTGACGAGAGCCCCGGCACTTATTGTTTTTACAAATTAACCACTTTCCTTTCATCTCTTGGGGTAAAAGTTCAACCTGTCCCACCGCAGTTTGAGAATATCACAGAGTAGTTTTCTGTTACCCGTCTCACACTGATGATTTCAGAGCTTGTGGGGGTCCTTTTTGATTAAATTTGGCCTTAGGAAGCATTGGTAAAGTCACCTACAGCTACCCCGAGCAGACTGGTTCTCACTATGGCATTCTCACTAAAAAGAGTTGAACTGCATCAATTGTTCAAGGATGATCAAGTAGGGGACGGCTGTTTCTTGGGCCTCTTCTGCAGGTATTTCACTTGCGGATGTCTGTAGAGCGGCATCTTGGGCTTCCCCTTCTCCATTTATGTTAATGTTTAGATTTTAGAGGGTCATTCTCATTACCCCTCATCATTTGTTCCTCGTTATCTTCATAACACATAACCCACACTCCTGGTTATTCAAGATATGGTCAAGGTTCCTGTTATGAAATGGGAGCAGGGGGAGAGCCAGGAACAGATACAAACAACATCAAAGAAAGACTTCTGTATAGAAGGCAAGAGCTTCTGAAAGGCCTGTCGAGGAGCAGAATGACTCATTTGGTGGTGGGGATAACGAAGAAGAGGCAAAATGAGGATTACTCTGTGCAATTGAAAGATTTCACTCGATACTCATAATGTTAGCGCAAATATATCATGAGATAAAGAATAACAAGTAGAATCTACTTCTGCATGCTCTTCTGCATTTAAAGGTGCTCTGCCAGCTTTTTTGCTGTGCAGATTATTCTTCTGCATATGTTAAGGCCGAAATCCACTTCCAGCACTTTTAAAAAGAATCTTAACACTCCTGACCCTTTCCACATGAGGAAATTCAATAAAAAATATCCATGCTGACCCTTATGTTTTTAAATAGTCTCTGTGGGATCTTTATACTCTTCTCTTTTGAAAATTATGTTTAATATTTGTTTTTTCTGCTCACTTTATTCTTTGTGCAATATTTTTAGCATGCATATATTAAAATAGAAACAATTACGTAAACTAATTTGTTGCATTGATAGGAAAAATCTGATAACCTGTAACGCATAGATGCCAATAATATTAAGGAAGGTGTGCAGTGTTTGGAGTTTTATCTGTGAACATTAGTAGTCGATAATAAACCGAAGCTCTTTAGAGTTACCTTGATGTTTTCACGTGATGTGTTATAAAATAGCACTAGAATACATTCTACTTTTATGTGGTAAGAACGTGTTACAAGTTTATGTTGTGTGACATAAAATGAAAATATTCAATAACAGATGTAAAATAAATTCGTACTAAACTTTATTGTGTTTTGTCTTTTGACATTGGCTTTTATAGGAAATATTAGCAAATCTATGATCACTGCTTCTGTTATCCGGTATTTCCCAAACCCTGTTATTTATGAGTTATTTTGAAGTTCTCCGAGCGGCTGATTTTCGGCATTTATGCTAGACTGCACGTCCTGCCTCCCTTTGTTCATTGGGACTTTTCGGGCACACTTGTCATGATGTAAAACAGGCCTGCCAAGTACAAAGCCGCACATGAGCGCTGGGATGTGAGAGGCACGCATGAGGAGAGGAAGTGGGGCATCCATGATGTGGAGTTTGAAAGGCACATTATGCTGCTCCTTTTAGAAAACCTTTTGCATTTTTATCAAGAATCCTCAAGACAGCTTTACAATGGAGGCATTAGACTGTCAATATGAAAACGATCCGCATGCTATTGCTGGAAGTGAAAACTACCCATTTTCTCAAGCGTCAAAACATGCCTTTCAGGATAATGTTCCCTAATTACAGTATGAAATCCTTCAGTCATATTTTCATTTGTGGACCAATTTATGAGCGATTCAAACAAAAGACTCCATTTCTAGAACAAGGAAGAAATGATCATCGGTGCTGAGACACCCAAAAAAGTGAAGTGTCACATCTAGATGGCACAAAGAACCTTTGGCGGAACTTTCCAGAAATTGATTTGAAGCCAGGCATTTAGTATGAAATAAAGCTCCCAAAATATGCGTCACAGGTCCTGAGCTGCGCTCCATCTAAGAGATAACAATCATGCAGTCATTGTGCTATTTCTTCCGTGCTCAGGTTTTTGTGGCAGCATTTTTGACAGCTCAATTTTCTGCCGAGAAATATATATGCAGATGTGCAGAGAATAATGTGTTACTTATTACCATTATTGTGTGGGAGAGTATGTAACCAAAACTAGATCCAAGGAGTTACATTTATAGAGTAAGGTAAAAGCACATAAAAAAGGCCTCCTGACTATTGGGAGAGCTCCTTCTCTCCCTAAAGCAATTGTTACATACAATTTGTGAGGGACTAAACAGTGTTTATCTCAGGTCAGTGTAATGATAAATGTGTTTTTTTAGTGCAGCTGCTCAAAATAGCATGTTATCCGGCCATATTTATTTTCACTGCCATGCTGTGTGTGTGTGTGCGTGCGAGCACGTGTGTGTGTGTGTGTGTGTGTATGTTTGTGTGTGAACTATATACAAGGCAGTGCTGAATTCATTAGCAGGATATTTAGGTTCCCTAAACAAATAAATAAGTTAAATATATGTTTAACCCAGCATTTATTCTTTCTTTCGGTGCTGATAAAAAATGCTTTCACAATGACAGGGGTACTTTCAGAACATTAATCAACACACCTGACAAGCTCACACTTGCAGATCTAGAGGTGGAAAGGAGTAAAGAGGCAGCAGAACAACAGGGCCGATTACGATGTCATTCAGAATGGCTCCGAATGGGATTCGGTATTGCAGAATCCAATTCGGAACTCTTCTTTCTGAACGATTCGTACACATTTCCCAACGACCGATTACGATGCCCAAATCGATTCCAAAAGGCATTCGGACAGCCTGAGCCTTTCAGAGCCGAACCGTACAGCTCTATGTTCACAGTTTCCGAACAAGTGAGTACGGTGACCGATTGGGACATCCGTTCCGATTCAGTCTGCCCGACACTAAACGGCTGTCGGAATCTGTCTTTGGGGGCCCATTGCGGGCCCCGCTTCAGCTGGAGGCATCCAATTGTGGCCCGTGGGGGTACCCTCTTTGCAACCATGCACAATGTGGCAAGCACCATGGGGTGCCCGCCGCAGGGTGCAAGGTTTTCCCCAACCACCCTTTATTCAATGGGAGCCTGTGTTCTCGTTTGGAACACAGGCTCCCATTGAAGTCAATGCGAATCCGACCGAACGATGTTGGGAAGCATCGTAATCGGTCATTCGGACTCACAGGACCTGATTCATTCGGAAACGATTCCGAGACCGATCCATTCGGCACAGTTTCCAAACGACATCGTAATCGGCCCCTTAGTGGAAAGTGACAAAAAGATGCAGCATTTTCCAACATATTGCAGGCACTGGCTATAAACTGTAACTTCTAGAGAAGCAAACAAAATAATAGTTTCCAAGGCTATGGAATATCCCCTTAACAATGAACACAAAGGGTGGTGGAAATATCAAAAGAAACAAACAAAATAACATTTAAAAATTTAAAAAACTACAAAGCTAAAGAAAAGTAGTTCAAAACTGTAAAAAAAAAAGAATTAAAAAAACAGAAACGTGTACTGCTTGTGATCTCATATATTACATCACTCATGACATGTTAAATTACATCATTGATGACATTTCAAATGACATTATTAAGGCCTGCTTGCCTGGGGGCAAATTGGGGTATATCCTCCAATATTTCTCTTGAGGCAAAAAAGACCATTAGAGCTGAAATGGGGTGGGGACACAGTCCAATGCCTGGGAAGGCCACCTTCTCCACTTCTTTCCCTTTGCTAAAAGTCTAGTGGGCTTTCTGCCCACCAGGGGGAAGATTGTGGGTTAATCCCTCAAATCTGTCCCCCCAGGGCAGGTAGAAAGACTGCTGGGGCCATTATGAAATGGGATCATGGCCAGACAGTCGCACCCCTTCTTTTGAATTTTTTGGGCCATTTTTCCCCTTGGTGTCTAGAGGGCCTTTTGCCTCGCTCAGGGCATAATTGGGGGTAAAACTCCCAATTGCCTCCAGGTACACAGAAAGACTGTTGTGGCCTTTGGAGGGTGGGGCATGGCTTTACTGTAGGAAGGGCTACCCCCAAGCGCTTCTTTTTTAATTGCATCATCCCTTGTGTCAAATGAGCTTTCTGCCCCCTGGGGCACATTGGTGGCAATCATCTTTGGAAACCTAGCAATGGCCCCACCTCTAAATAATGTGGGGGGGAACCACAGGTTTCACAGTGTGGGAGCTGATTTATGCCAAAAGGACTCCCTTGGTGCTTGGTGGACTTTCTGTCATATTTGAGATTTGCACAATTGGTACAGGCCTTTTCCCCCTGAGACAAAGTGCCAACATGTGGCATGATGAAACAGCTGACATAAATGTGGGTACTGGACTTGTACCACAAAGGAGGGAGCATATTTCCAATAATTCCAATTAATGTGTCCCTGTCGTTCTAGAAGTTTTCTTTGTGTACACCAGGGATTGGTAGAGGCCTTTCTAAGCAACACCAATAGTTTTGCACAACAGCAACATTGTTGGATTTAGTGGTGGGTTGTCCACTCTATGGTAGGCAGATCATCCACATGTTTTCTGAATAGCATCTCATCCTTTTATATCTGTGCAAACTGTCCTACATTTGTGTTTGATAACAGCAAGCCTGAATATTGTACACCCCAGCAACAACCAGTTAGTGTGAAAGAGTAATTTGTCCCGGGGATGTTGCAGTTTCATTTGAATCATATCATGCGGGGCAGACATTTTCATCCTCCATCTGGATGTAGTGTGCAACCCAGTAATCTAGTACTGTTTAACATCCCAAGTTTTCCTCACTATTCTCCTCATCTAGCAATTTCAAGCATTTGTTGAATCAGCGCCATCTGGCCCCTATCAGTCTGGAATGTGTCTGGCTGACCAGCAAGCAACATGAAACATACTCATTACCTGGTACTGGGGACAAGCTGTACTACCCAGGACATCCTATCCACCTCACTGTTACAGCAATGCCCCTGGAATGTAGGGGAAACATAGGCAGACAAGTATGTGTTTTAATGTTTTGTACAGTAATTGTTTTTATTTAGCACTTCATTCTCCTGTCAAGGCCCAGAAGTGTATATTAGATCAGCAGCATGCTACAATGTGAGAGTTCTGGGGTAGGCCAGTATGTGTCTGTCACGTGGCCTATCTGGGTATTGTGTCAATGGTGTGTGTGTCACACACAGCTTGGCTAGTAGTGAAGTAAAATAGGAGTGAGATAAGACACTTAAGCTTGAAAGACAATAGTGTATTGTTTTAGAACAATCGATGTACGCAGTGCCGCCTACGTACAAAAGGCCTGATTATGATGTTGGTCGGAAGCTAAACCGCCCGACTCCTTGTCGGATTGCGGTCGGTGGTTCCGACCAACCGACCGATTATGATGCTTCCGAACACTGACCGGAAGGACTCTCATTTACTTCAATGGGAGCCTGTGTTCCAACCGACAACACAGGCTCTTATGGGGAAAATGGGTGTCTGCAGAAAACCTTGCACCCTGTCGCGGGCACCCCATGGTGCCTGCCACACTGTGCATGGTTTTACAGGGGGGTTCCTTGGGTACCCCCTCGAACCTAAACCGGAGGACTCAGGATGAACGGGGGCCTGCTAGGGTCCCCCAAAGTCAGTTTACGACATCCTTTTTGTGTCGGACAGACTGAGTCAGAGAGGCTGTCAGAATCCGACATCGTATTCGGTCGGTCAGATATGCTGTCCATACAGCTGTATCAATCGGCTCCGACTGACTCTGATTCTTCGAGTGCCGTTCGGAACCGATTCGGAATGACCGAACGGTTTCCCTTCCGACCACGAGCATCGTAATCAGTCGGTCGAAATTGTTCCCGACCGAGTCGGTCGGAAGGGTTCCGACACAGTCTAGGAGAATCCGACTGGTGGTTGGAGGCTTTCCGACCGACATCGTAATCAGGCCCAAAGTGTTTTGTTGTTCTGCCTTTATGGAAGATGCTGTTCCCTTGATGCAGTGAATGTTTGCCTACACTTAGGGATAGAGTGGAGCAAAGAAGAGTGAGTGATAGCTGAGCATGTTGTTGTGCCCACCACCCATGCGGCCCTCTGTTTAAGTCTTGAAGGCCAAGTATCGGGCAAAGAGAAGCTACTGGGATCCTTGTCCAGGTAGGATGTGCTCACATAGTTGGGTTTGCAGATGTTGTCATGCTGTCACTTTCTGCAATATTTGCAGTCTGCTAGAAAGTACAAGCATAGATTTAGGAAAATTCAGTGTAGAGTTTCATGGTGTGGTAGGCTCTTCTTGCTACTTAGCAAACACAAGGAGATGATGGATGGAGTGCTGAAACTTTTCAAACACTCACCCCCAGTCACAGATCTGGGTTGAATCCATCATCATTCTTTAGCTCACTTTGCCACCCCAGTTCAGACACAGCTATATGCAAATCAGTCTTGACCCTGTGCCTCATGGGAACAGTCCAGCCCGAACTGCCAAGCCATGTCTTCCCTAGACCGGAAACAAGCATCCTGGGACCGGTTTCGGGCTACCAGCCCTCATCAGCCAGGCTAGCTTGAATCCAGTGGCAAAGTGAGCAGGGGACCCACGCCCTTTGCTCACCGGTCCTAGGATGCTTGTTTCCAGTTCAGGGAGGACCTGGCCTGGCAGTTCGGGCTGGACTGTTCCCATTGGGTGCAGGGTCAAGACTGATTTGCATATGGCTGGGTCCAAACTGGAATGGCATGGTGAGCAAAAAAACGATGGATTTAGGCCCAGATCTCTGTACTGGGGTGAATGTATGACATTGTTCTGCATTCTGTCCATCAATTGCTTTTGCATTTGTCACCCGAGTGGGACGGGTATGCCCAGACGTGGGTCCCGTGCTCTCCATGCCACTGGAGTCAAGCTATCCTGGCTGATGAGGGTTGAAAGCCCGAAACCGGTCCTAGGATGCTTGTTTCCAGTTCAGGGAGGACCTGGCCTGGCAGTTCAGGCTGGACTGTTCCCATTGGGTGCAGGGTCAAGACTGATTTGCATATGGCTGGTTCCAAACTGGAATGGCATGGTGAGCAAAAAAACGATGGATTTAGGCCCAGATCTTTGTACTGGGGTGAATGTATGACATTGTTCTGCATTCTGTCCATCAACTGTTGTTTTTGCATTTGTCACCCCGAGTGGGACGGGTATACCCAGAAGTGGGTCCCGTGCTCTCCATGCCACTGGAGTCAAGCTATCCTGGCTGATGAGGGCTGAAAGCCCGAAACCGGTCCTAGGATGCTTGTTTCCAGTTCAGGGAGGACCTGGCCTGGCAGTTCGGGCTGGACTGTTCCCATTGGGTGCAGGGTCAAGACTGATTTGCATATGGCTGGGTCCAAACTGGAATGGCATGGTGAGCAAAAAAACGATGGATTTAGGCCCAGATCTCTGTACTGGGGTGAATGTATGACATTGTTCTGCATTCTGTCCATCAATTGTTGTTTTTGCATTTGTCACCCCGAGTGGGACGGGTATGCCCAGACGTGGGTCCCATGCTCTCCATGCCACTGGAGTCAAGCTATCCTGGCTGATGGCTGAAAGCCCGAAACCGGTCCTAGGATGCTTGTTTCCAGTTCAGGGAGGACCTGGCCTGGCAGTTCGGGCTGGACTGTTCCCATTGGGTGCAGGGTCAAGACTGATTTGCATATGGCTGGGTCCAAACTGGAATGGCATGGTGAGCAAAAAACGATGGATTTAGGCCCAGATCTCTGTACTGGGGTGAATGTATGACATTGTTCTGCATTCTGTCCATCAATTGTTGTTTTTGCATTTTTCACCCGAGTGGGACGGGTATGCCCAGACGTGGGTCCCGTGCTCTCCATGCCACTGGAGTCAAGCTATCCTGGCTGATGAGGGCTGAAAGCCCGAAACCGATCCTAGGATGCTTGTTTCCAGTTCAGGGAGGACCTGGCCTGGCAGTTCGGGCTGGACTGTTCCCATTGGGTGCAGGGTCAAGACTGATTTGCATATGGCTGGGTCCAAACTGGAATGGCATGGTGAGCAAAAAAACGATGGATTTAGGCCCAGATCTCTGCACTGGGGTGAATGTATGATATTGTTCTGCATTCTGTCCATCAATTGTTGTTTCTTCTTGCTACTTAACTCATTTGAGAGACTAGGGATATGAAGAAATTTGCAATCACTTATATATTTCTCACTTCTGTAGACCTCATTGATGAAGCAGTCTGCTCTTGGGGCAAGGTGGGAGAAGGCTAACTTCTGCTGTATACCCAAGCTGAGCAGAACCCTTTACTTATCGATATATTCCTGAGACAGCTACACAGACCTGCCATTAGATATAGAAATAACTTCTTTATGCTCTCATATTTACTCTTGTTCAAATGTACAACCATGAATAACATGACTTCCAAGCCTACTAGAATCATAAAAATTGGCAAGCATACTTAAAGCTACAGGATGTGTCAAACCAATAGAACATTATATCTATTATTTGATTATCAAATATTGATAAATTCTGGATCATTTATGTATAAAATAACAATGTTGCAATGCTTAGACATATATGATTAAAGCCCAGTAGGAATACATGATTAGGCTTTCACATGTACCTGCAGGAGCTGGAGAACAGCCTATAGTTGAAGAATATGGGCAAGCCTCTGAGCTCAAGGTCAACCGGGAGAAATCATGCCTTTCCCATTAAGACAGATAAATGAAGCAGACTCAGTGCAGCCATTGGAAACCCCACTAAAATAAAAAAGGAGTCATTTTATTTTTCATCTCTGGGGTTTTGGGGGGATTTTAAGTGAGGCGACGCTCCTCCACTCCAACAGAGAAGCCTCCCCTGCGTTTGAGTAATGAAAAGTTGATGACCGGCAATCTCTGTAGATTGATGATTGTGATTAGACAGGCCTTTCATTTAATGTAAGCTGTGCCTTCCAGTGTTGGGCAGAGGAGCAATTGCGAAAGTAATCAAAACTCAAAACTCCAACGCAACGCTGTGAAAACAGACCAGAAAATCATTATAGCTCAAGTCTGCCAATGTTTCAATACCAAATGTTATTGTAATAAACTTCTCATGATGATTCGGGGGGCATTAAAAGAATAAGAAAGGAGTGCTCTGATGAATGTACAGTGGACAGTAATCTACTAAATGTAAAATCAATAAGAAGCAATTTTAAAAATATATCTATTCCTACTGAAAGTGCTTCAGTCTGAAAATATAGACCTGAGAACGCCAGACTATAAAAACAAATAATGAAAAATGCAGAGAACCCAATATAAAGAATATTCCTGTAGAGGATCTGCGAACAGTTCGATCTGTTAAATATTCCCAAATTATGCCAAACTGACTTCACACCTATTTTAGAAGTGTGACACCTATTTATTATTCTGACTACAACGCCAGCCTGTTTGGGGCAAAGGTTTGACGGCAGGATTATGTGCAAGTAATCATTTTGGTTACAAAATATTTTTTGTTATTATATATTTTTGCAGTCTACTTTTTGGAATCTTTGTGCTGTAGTCAATATTTCTGCAGCTGATATTCTCACATGCAGACCCAACCAACTACACGTCAAGGGCCTCATTACAATGTTAGATGTAATCCTTCAGGTGGAAACAGAAATCTCCGCTTGAATAGGGATTAAAAGTATTAAAGTAAATCTGAACATTCTGGTGTTTATCCTGACACAGTTCACTTGTGAAAAGCAAGGAGAATGCATGCATGGAAAGTGCTGGGAATGAGATTGAAAACTGAGGAAGTTGGTGCACAAACATGACTCCCATTTATATTACTCATTTTAGGGGTGATAGCTTGCAGTTAAGTTATGCTATGCAGATTTGCAGAGCGCACTATCACTGGCAGAGTATCCTGGCACTAAGCAGGTGTCAGTCTAGGCACACCTAGGGTCTAGTGTGACTACTCAAAAAGCCAGGTCTTCAGCTTCTTGTGGAATTCCAGAACTGAGGAGGAGGCTCCTATGTGTAACGGTTCCATGCTTTGGGAGCGATGTAGCAAAAGGCTCTGCACAGTGGTGGGTAATGCTACACCCAGTAATTAGCGTACAAGAATTCTTAATTTGAGCTAGTGGTTGCAGGCGGGCCCACCAACACTGCTTTTTGGGGACCAACACTTATTTTTCCCGTTATCAGACTTTGACCCAGGACAAGAAAAAGAAAGGCAGAAAGAAGAGAAGGATGAGGAAGAAAAAGGTGGAAAAGCAGAAACAAAGGGAGAAAGCAGAGATGAGAAAGGATCTTCAGTGGTGAGAAAATAATCAGATAGGGTTTGGTGGTAAATGAAAGAGGCATGAGGTGGAATCAAATCTAGTTATCCCTGGCATTAGGCCTGACATTCAGCAGCAACAGCCGCAGGCTTCTTGAGGAAAACTTTTTGCCCAGGCATGTATTCTTTTATAAATGTAAGCACTCGCATACGACGCAGTGACAGTAATTCCAAGTGGGGAATTAATGCATTGGTTTTCGTAATGAGGAACTACACGTCAGTTTGTGGGTGGACCTTGACTTTTCTGCATAGTGGCTTAGCAAAGTTTCAAAAGCATGTACTCGCAGGGACACCTAAAGGATATTGGGGGCCCTGGGTCAAATGTATTTTGGGGCCCCTGCCCGGAACAGCTTTGAATTTATGATCCAGTTTCACCTCTTTCATGCCCTCTTTGGCAGGCCACTGAAAGTGTATGGGCATGCTCCTCCAAATTCTAAATGTTTTTACATCTAATATTAGGTGTAGTGGTGTCTGTTTTCAATATTGTAACACAGCAGCAGCTCGTTAATATTACTGCAAATAATCTCTGAGACACCCACCCATTTCTCATATATGAGGTCCTGTTTTGATCTAAAATAAACTTTTTTATGGCTGTTGTATAAAAACATAAACATAACGTTTCTCAGCAAAATGTCTGTAATAGACTCTCACACATCACCTAAAATAAATTAAAGGAAAACGGTATTTCAAACAATCTGTTTGAGAATTATTCAAGGTCATCAGGGCAGGATTCTCTGCAGAAAAGAGCTGGCTTTAACGGGGCCCTGAAAGACTGGCGCCCTGGGCCAGATCCCACTTTGCCCATGCCTTAAAACGTCTCTGTGTACTGATTTTGCAGTCTGTAAAATTTATTTACAAATACTCAATTTTCCTGGGTATACATCATCATTATATTTGGAAATGCAGTCCTGTTTTGGGGAAATATTCTTCTGCTAAAAGATTAGTATTATGCCTGGAAGCATTACACCTTCAATTTCTAAAATATAGAAATTATTAAATGTACCTTTTTCCCGTATGAGAAGTTCGCGTTTGTTTCAGTCATGCAGGTCTGAGCTCCATCTACCGCACGTGATGAAATTACGCACCGCCATGTTGGACTGGTGTGAGAGCACACTGACCTCTGTTTTGTGTCTCATAATGGCCTCCCTCTCATCTCTGCTTAAGCTTCATTTCACAGGCATATGAAGAGCCGCCTAAAGTTGCTGGAAGTCGCGAAAGTTTGGCAGGAAGAAGCCTTCTTCCTGATCCCAACAAAGACGCTGGTGAACCCCGAGTGTGGGTCAGTGCGCACCTGACAATTCTTTCTGATGTTTTGAATGAATTCAATTACTTCCATTCTGGTGTCGGTTCTGCAGACTTGAAAACATCAGCTGAAGCGACTTTTTAACATTTAGCCTCAATCTCCAGCGATTTCCCTCAGATCTTGACCCGTTTACCATCTGAAAGAGAATAGAGATCTTCGCATTGCAAAAGCTGCAATAGTACTGAGAACTGAATTGCTTATTTTAAATCGTGCGCTTTATATTTTTCGAAATGCTACCTCGTAGTTCTTCGGCTCATTCCTAATTCTATTTATTTGTATGATTCTTCCGAAAACATTTATTTATGGCTCATGAAGGTCACATGTCTGACACGTCAGAGACACACAGAATATGAGCACGTGTGAAAGAACATATAGTCAGGGCACAAGTCCTAAAAAAAGAAGTGGGGGGACTAACCTAGTTAGGCAGTATGCAAGTGACATCACGGCGCACGACATCAGGGCACGCGACATCAGGGCGCATGATATCACGGCGCACAACATCACGGCGCATGACATCACACATAGCATCACAGGAATTGACATCATAGAAAGTGGCATCACAAGCCACGACTTTACAGGAAGTGGCATCACAAGAAGTGACATCAGATCTAAAGCCCTCACATATATGTGTAGCAGGTCTATCATGTGTACGTTTGAGCGCATTGCGAGGATAATAGCACAGTGAGCTATGGAAGATGATATGTGACTTCTACACCTTGCAATCCCCCAATTTTATGTAACACATCCTGTACATTCATTTACAAACTTATATAATTTATTGTACATGTAATATGCACATGTTGATGTAAAGCGCTCTGACACCCAGCATTGGAATGAGTAGGGCTATACAAGAAAAAATAGTGGTACTTATTTCAAGGCCTCCTCAGGGGAAGTAAGCTCTATATAAATGCAATTTGCTTTCTGTAAATACTGGGAAAGACCAACACATCTGATATTCTTACAGTGCATGCATATCTCCTAAACAGGGACTGAACAAAGTGAAAAGCTGCCTCTCTTAAGTATGTGTGAAGTGCTAACAAGGTGTGAGCCTTTATTTCCCCTCTGCTTCATTTGCATCAGGTGTGAGGCACCTGACTGCTCCCATCCAGGAGACTCGAACAAAAGGAGGCCTGATGACCCCTCAAATTCGGCCTTTGTTATGGGCCCCTCAGGAGTCTGAAATAAAAAAGCCCGTCCCGGCCTGCACGTTGTTGCTTGTTGCAGATGGAAAGCAGACAACGTGAAGGCTGCTGAAAGTGTCCCGGTGTTTGGAAATTACACCTGGACGAGTTCAGCACATTATTCAGTGGGGCCCAACTTCTTGACAGGGTGGACGGCGTTCACCCTGTGAAAATAGTGGGAGTACGCCGTCCATCCGCGTGTACCCCCGACTCGTGCCCCGCATATAGTACACACGCTTGTCAATTAATTCTCTGTGTTCTAGTCACAAGGAGTTGATGGACGTGGTCTAAGATGATTCCTCTAGCCACAGGTTTATTTGTAACTGGCTCACTACATTTGAAAGCAGCGTTGTTGTTGGCTTTGCTTGATTTCTAGAGCCTAGAAGCATCAGTACTAGTGATCGATGGGTGAGCGGAGAAAGACTGTAAAGTTGCTCATTTGCTATCCTTTAACAGTGGAATTATAAAAGTCTATTGAAACCTCTTTGCTTCAGTTTGTTCCTCTACTCAAGCTGATCACCATGCATTCCCCACACAATTGTCCAAATGGCAGACAACCCGCTGGACTATGCGTTACAGTAATGTGAAAAAGCAGGCGTGAGTGTCCAAGGTGGGCAATGTCCCACAAAAAGTTTGTAAATACCCCTATACATATGAGTCCCTTTGTGTTTAGTAATATGTGCCCTGTTCGACTACAGTGGTCAATTTGATTTGCCATGCCTGCAGAATGTCTGCTGTAGTTAGTCTGATGAGCCGAGGTCTGGGGATGAGGATCAGAAGGTTTCAACCCACCCATTAGTCACTCCTGTCAGATGAGGACCTCGGGGGTCATTATTACCCAAACTCCTCGTTTTTTGTGGGCGCCACGCTTGTGCTGCTACATTTATATGTAGAATTTACCTCACAGCTGCCTTATTTATTAATGACGAGGTGGCTGATATGGCTAATACACTGGGTCGTGCTAGATGTTGATCTGCCGTGTATTCTCTTTCCCTACAAGACATTTTTAATCTCTGAAACAGGTCCTTGTCCTGAAGGGTGCTGCATGAGTGTGTTGACCCTGGTCCCACAACAACTTCTGACATTCCTGAGGTTAGCATTTGAACATATGGCCTATAGATAGTGTGCAAAAACGTTTGTGAACCACGCCCAATAATCTCCATTTCAATGTGACTTGGAGCACAATGCTGTTCTGGTGTAAGGGGAAAAGAAAATGACATGTACAGCACCTATGGGGAACTCTATGTTCTTATTAGTCTTAGAGGCAGAGCTACCATGGCTGATTGTTGGAAGAGAAAACATGCTTTAGGAAATATCTGTCCAATTTAACTCAAAACAACAGTTCATTCAAAGTCACAATGGGCCTTCTGACTGCTAATATCAAAACAGTGTCAGGGCCAGGGAAAATGACACTGCCTGAAAACTGCACCGTGTCAAGATTTACCAATAACAACTCAACTGACCAAGCACACTTTATGTGATCCACCCCAGAACTTTAAAAGCATGAGCATCATATGGATGATTGTATAACTTCAGTAGTCAAAGGGGTAAAATGACACACATTCCACCACTGTGAAGCAATTTTTCAATGGTGATGGGCAATTTTTTTTTGCATCAACATTTTCACCAAGTAACTTGTGCAAAACGTTGTTTTTCAAAGGTTGGTCAATATTTGCGTTGAAAAGTTGTCCAATTCCACTGCACAAGTGGTCATCACTGGGGCCCCTTGGGTTATCTACCTTCAAATTCTTATGGGGCATAATTTTCCCATAACAGTTGGTAAAGCAGCTGTCAATAAATGACTGTACTTTGTTTTAATTTCTTCTGCATGGAACAATAAACTCAGAGGCAATCTTAACCATAATCACCATCATCAACAGATTTATGTTAAATTAATTCAGAGGGCAAAGAGGCTATTCCTCAGAGACTTTAAGAATATGAGTGGCCATTCGGGACAGCCAATGGCAGTGGCTACAACCCCTGGCTTCCCCTTTGAACCCGTGGTCTGAGAGCTCTTGAAAGTGGGAGCAGACATAGAGAGGAAACAGGGCTCTGAGAGGTCTTCTAACTTTTCATAGATTTTTCTGTGTCCATTGCCTAGCGCCTCCACCCCCTTCAACAAATCGGACGGTCTTGAGGAGCTAAGGGAAGAGTCATCTCTTGTGTCATTGGTGCTTGAAAGGGCGTAAGAAGATCATACCATGTTAGCAACAGTATGGATGTAACATCTGCTGACTACCTCCCATTCTTATGATAGAAAAAATCTTGAATAGCCATTCTCACTTCATCTTACTGTCAACCTTGAACTCATTATGTAATTTTTGGGATGAATTAAAATGTAAAACGTACAGCAGCATTTATCCCAACATTTTTATTCCTTGTTTGAATGATTGACTGACTATGTATCTGCCACACTGTAAATGATAATCTCTGTTATAACAAGTCATTCTCTCTCCTTTTCTTGGATACATTGCAGCATTATGAAAACAATTTAATGATCATTATACAAAGCCATGACTGAATAATCTAACAGCCAGCACGGGAAAATATGAAATATTCAAATGGAAGCAATTTTGCTGTTAAATTGTATTAAAAAATGTTTCCTAATGCCCTCACGTTTGTAGAATGCCGGGAGAACGAAAGCATTTTTTCTATTTTAGCTATGATTGAAATGGCACTAGCACAAATCATCCCCTGACCTGACAGAAGCTGCAGAATCAATCTGTGAGATGCATATTTGCAATTGCTGTTGGGCATGAGATATCAAGTGCTCACTAACTTGTTTCAGGATAAATTGAATTTGCCAGAGAAATGTCATCTATAAATAATGTCTTGCTTTTACAAAATGTGTACTATGCGTGCTATAAACGCCCTGATGTTCTGAATCAAATAAAGTTCATTCTACAACCAGGCTCTTCTCCCATAAGTTACATTTCTTTTTACAGAGCTTTGCATTTGAACACATGGGGCTGTACACCGACTTAGAATAATTTAACATTTTAAACATTGCTTAGTATCACATATTTGTTGGCACTGATCCTTAGTGTGGTCATCTCAACCAAAGCAACTGTATGACCTCAAATGATACTGCTGTTCTTTCCGTAAAATGTTTAAATGTTAGGAAAGATAGACTATTTTAATTCAAATGCCACTCATGGAAAATCAAAAGAAAAAAAACCTGGAAGTAAGCTTCATTTTAAAGGCAAAGCAAAATTGGAAAAATTACACCTTCCTTAATCATGAAATCACAATACTCAGTTGAAGGATGGTTCCTCTCCCATTTCCCCGTCATTGAAAAAAAAAAGAAATGATGCAGGGAGGCCTAGAGCATCTTTTCTCAGCATTGTTTTTCATAATTAATTAAGAGAGTGCAGCTAACAGCAATTGTATGTCAGTTTCCTCCATTTCACAATGTAGCAACTACAACGTTTTATGATTTGCTTTGTCAAATCGAATAAAGTTGTCTGATGATGAACTACAAGTTGTTGTTTTGTGTGGGGATTCATGAGGAACACTAGCGTTCTCAGTATGCAACTCTCATTCTTCCCATCACTACAGCCTTGAGTGTAAAGCAGCGGTTGTCAGGGACAATATGGGCCTGATTTATATTTTGGCGGGTGGAGGTTAAGTCGGTCAGGGTGTTGCCCTGTTGGAGTGCCCGCCAACCAAATTTAGAATGACTGTCAAGCCGGCGGTCATTTTTTAAGCAGGGGCAGAAAACAATGTTATAGCAGTTCCTGTCAATGCTTTTTTAAGTTTGACGCATGACTCTCTCAACATGACAGAGACGTCAGTAAAACATATATATTTTTTTAGTTTCAAAAAGAAAAACTCTGAAGCTGGATTTTCTTTTTGAAATTAAAAAAAGCCCCCCTCGCCATGGGAATTATCTCCCACGGCAAGGGGGACATTATACAGTTTTCACCGCCCCTTGCCGCCAGGGTTTTCCTGACGGTGACGTGCAGTGAAAACTGACTGATATGTCCGCCCATCTAAATTGGATAGGCAGACCAGAAGCCACCCTCTGATGGCTCTTACTCCGTCGGGCCATCGGAAGGATCTAACCATGGAGGAGATGGCGTAGTCTGTGCCGTGGATGCACCAAAGGTTCGCCAACATTTGAATCGGGTCGGCGTACCAGTAGGTTGACGGTAAGGATACTACGGGGTAGATTTTCAAACATTTTGCACTGGGTTAGTGTCACAAAAATGATGCTAACCAGCACAAAATGTTTTTGGGAGAATTTACTTTCCAGCGCAAAAGCTTGTTTTGAGCTGGAAAGTACCCTAAAAGTAGCGCAAAGCACTGCTTTGCATCACATAGCGCCAACGGGCTGTTACTTGGATGTTACATGGGCATTCCCATGCAACCACACATGCCTTTTGACTCAAGACCATATCTACAAAGAATTGTAGACAGGGTTTAGCACCAAATGTTAACACCACTTCAAAGGGGGCGCTAACACGACTTTGAATGTATGCTGCACTGTGCAGCATACATACAATGTGGGAAAAGCTTTATGGTATTTTGTACAGAAAGGGTACCCTTCCTGTACAAAACCTATGCTAGACTCACACACACTCTTGTGTTATGGTGCTAAGGTGTGTACCTGGCACTCGGCAGCTGAAATACGTGCCAGCGCTAGCAAAAGGGGAAGAGACTGCCATATCTCTGTAGATATGGTGCTTTCCTACTCCATCCCTTTCACACAACACAGCGCAGCCTCTTTGGGGGCTGCAGTGCGTTGCATGCCTTTTTTTAAATTCTGGCTCCTAGTTGCCATTGCGATGGAGTATCCTTACCGCCAACATATAAATCGGGCCCTAAGTCTCTCTTCTGCTGGACAACAAGCTATTTACCATGCTAGCTGATGAACTTTGAAATAGGTGAGTTGTAATTACCAACCTCAATTAGCACGAGGGAGTGAGTCCAGTTTCCTACTTTCCAAACTGTAACAGCACCAATGCGAAATCTAAGTAACACAACTTTGGATTGGAAAGAGAGTTTGAATAGTTAAAAGATGAATCAGCTGCAAGAGAAGGCAAAATCACCTTTGTGTTCCAAGGGCACTCAGAGGTAATATTTTTACAACATACCTTTAAAAGGGGTACACATATACTATTTTTTAATGATTAGTTGTTTTTACCACACAGTAAAAGCGTAACAAAAAGTAATAAAAGTGGGAATGTAAAATAGTTCCAAGCAGAAGATCAACACGCTGTGAGTCAAACAGCAAATCAAACGTAGAAATGAAAACACAATCGATCATGCAACCTATAACCAATGAAAGAGATGCCGAAGAAATAGGAACTATGGCATCTAAATGAAGAATTGAGTGGTAACCAGGCAATTCTTAACATCTAGTAAGAGGTTTCTTGTCAAGACGTTCATCCTTAGTCTATCTTTTTGGATAGCAACATTTAAGGTCATCCACTAAGATGCTGGGATTGAACATCACGCATCAAGGTCAGTCTGAGGCACATTGACAGGTCTGGAGGGACACCAGGCCTTTGGGATAGCAAGGGAACAGGTGAAGGTTTCATCTGTAGCATTACAAATCAAAGACAATGTCCACCGGAGAACCTGAAGGCCGATTGTCATAGCATTGTCTACTGATTAAACCCCAGGATGGTGTAAGGATTGGGGTGTTGGGAGAATGAAATGTGGAATAATTGGAAAGGGGAATGGGTGGTGTGGGCCTCACACATCTAGGGGAATCGATATAGCCAAAGTTGGCCTTCACTGTATTTAATGATGTCCCTAAATCAATTTGCCTAAAAGCATGAGTATTGCTTCTGCAGCTCATAGTAGCCCCTGTCTCTTTCATCCTGGCCAAATTGCAGCAGCCCCCCATAGGAGGCGGGTCTTACTGTTATCCAGTAGTATTAAATTGGCATGAGCAGAGTTCACATAATGGTCTCTGGACTTACAACATGCTTTAGGCATTTAGAATGATTGGATTCACATATCACCATAGAATGGTATGTAGACCCTGGAAAATTGAAGCAAGTTATTGCACCTTTGCATATAGGAAAGGCACCCATATTTCCATGAAAATGTCCAACTGGACAATCAGTCTCCAGATTATCTTTCCATGTGATGCTATGGACATTATGTTGGACCAGCATTCATTGTATGTGGGCACCACATTAACTTCCACTTCCTTTTCGTACACAGTTTTGCCACAGCTTGGGAAATTCTGATTGTATCTCCTCGAAAGATTTCCCCCTGCCATTCTGTAGCCCATCCTGCTTCAGTATGCCATTACTGAACCACTCTTACTCGATGCGACCCTCAATCAGTATTAGAACAATTTTCCACTGAGGTGCGGCCAGTAGCAGACTGCCACAAATGCTTAGCATTTTTTGGATCATTTTGTATTCTCAGAATGTTGTATCTGGCTTCAATATTGTGAGGAGGGAGTCATTGGCATATCTTTTGGGTTCTGGCCTGGCATTAGTCAATGCCATGGGTCAACGGTGATTGTCATATTGCAGTAGCAAAAGGTTCGAAAGCCATTATGGCGAGCAGCAGAGAGAGATGGTAATCCTGATTCCTGGCCCCTAGTATGAGAAGGTGCGCAAAATAAATCCTCCTTAATTGACCTATAGCTAAGCCTATAGCTGTCTCACCTCATGTCTAGAACATTCTCCTCTGCCTGCTCGGTAAAGAACTTTGAATAGATACGAACATTCAACATAGTCAAACACTTTCTCTGTGCCCAGAGACGTTACCAATTGCAAATTTCAGTCATGTCTTTATTGAAAAGTGTATACTTGTTCTCATATTTCACCAGGAGAACGTTCTGAGGCAAATCCGATTTCTGTGGAATGCATCAATGTGATTATTATATTTCTCCGCTTGTTTGCAAGGACCTTTGCAAGTGCCCTGGCTTCTGCTCTCAGCTGTGATATTGGTCTGTAACTGTCACGAAGCAGAGGTTTATTCCCTAGTTTCAGTAAGAGGACAATTGTGCATCATTAAAGTTTGAACACTGTGGGGCATATTTACTAGAAAATGACGCAGTGCAGCGCTGCAAGCCATCTTGTTGCACCGAAATGCGTCATCAGGAAAGTGCAAGAATGTGTGGTATTTACAGCAATACGACGCATCCCTGGGCTTTACTCTGCACTGGTGCACAATTGGTTGCCTAGCACCAATGCAAGCACCTTTGCACCATGGTGCAAAAGGGTAACTGTGTTGCAGGGATGATTCCTGCTCAAAAACAATAATTGATGGCATTTTCCTCCTTCTATGTGTGCTGCAGAATGAAGCACACATAATATGAGCAAAAACCAAGGAGAAATAAAGGTATTGCTCTTCGTTGCACCCCTTTACATCTGCCCTGGGGAGGCATTAGAATCTGACACATCTCTATGTTTATGTAACCTTGTACCTGGGAATGTGTCAGAATCCATGGGTGTTGCGTGGGAACATGCACAGCAACACCCATGAAATGCACCTTTCATGCAGAGTAATGCATGAAAGGTGGCCATATTTACTAGGCCATGAAAAGCCATGCAGGGTGGCTTTGCGAGGCCTTGTAAATGTAGCTCAGTATTGTACGCCACCAGTGAGTCAAAAAAAGTGATGCTTGGGTGGTGCAGGGGCCTTGTATATATGCCCCTGTAAGTGTGAGCCTTTATTTTCTGCAACATTGAGCATGCTATATAGTAGACAGCCTAGCTTTGTTGATCATATATATCTTGTGAATCTCAATTGCTTGTCAGATTTTCTCCTCTGTTATGCTTTTTTTCAAAAAGATTTTTGCCTTTCTCTAACAGTCATGACAGCCTCACATTTTTCAGAAAACTCTCTCTTGCCTTTGATGCGTCTCATGATGGAGCTGCACAAGCCTCCAAAAATCAAACTCCAATGTTACCTCTGAGGGGAGGTTCAACGCATCGCTAATTTCCATCCTGAGAGTAAAAATCACCGAATCAGATTCATTTGACTGAGTGAAGCTCCAGCATCCTGCCTTCCTTCTCACCGTGTTTCAAATGGCGCCATTTGAAGAGCATTAATGTGTGTTCGGCATGTAGTCCTAATAAATCGTTGAAGTCGTGTTTGGCTATGGCCAGCTTCTTCAGTGTCATAGCTATTAGAGTTGTGTTATATGGAAGAGATATGACCTTGGCAGCCTTTTCCAGTCCATTTCAGCACTTTTTTCCCCTGTGCCAAGTCCATCGTCAGTTCACCTTTCCTCTAGATTTTTAGAGTTTAAAAGACTTTATTTAATCCATTGTATACAGCAAAACCAATACAACATAATCTGATAATAATGAAACATCAATGGACATTTTGTATTAAAAACTTTAGAAATAGCCATTAAAGTCTTTATAATTTTCCTCTAGATTTTTGACTTGCCATTCAGCAATATATCAATATAACCGGAGGGTTCAGGAGGGGGCGTCCCATTTATGTAGCTGCATGCATTGAGCAGAACATTTTTCTGTATGATGTTGATGTAATATGAAAAGCCTGCCAAGATGTATGACGTTTGACTATCATATTGATAGGCATCATGTTTTTGGCACTATAATTCGTTGCCTGGCCAATTGGTGCCACAGAAAACAGCTGGTTATAAGTTAGTGTCTTTCCTTTGCAATCTATGAGAGTACATCCCATGTGTAATTTGGAATTCTACGGGTGACATGAATTCCAACCCTAACTATTCTGGTATGAATGATGTCAAGAAAGGGAGCATATCAGATTTATCCATGTTTTCCTGAAAGCCTTATATTCTCTTGTCAACTCCTATCAATGAAATCAACATTTTGTCTACAGAGGTCACATTTCTTTACTCCAGTCACTGACAATGGCCAGGTGGTTTTCTGGATATAAAAATAGGCTAACCCGGTCTGGGTGTAATTTGCTTCTGTCGCTATTTTGGTGGATTCAACCGAGCTAAACAATTTCTCCATCGATTTTAGCTCTCCCAGTATGGATTGAAGCGTAACATCAGCCAATGGTTGCTATGATTGAGAATCCTAAATGTACTTTACTCCTACTTGCCATAGCCTCAGTGAATAGGCGCTTCGCTGGAAACTGCCTGAGATACTGAGAGGGCAATTGTAGCATGTTGGTATCAAGTACAAATGTCCTGATATCCAATCTTCTTCTGTTTCAATTCAAAGTAGTCCCTCTTCTAACAGACAGAGGTCCCAAAACGTAGGCAGCTACTTACGTAGAAGAATGCCCCAGAGCTAGGGTGCGCCGATTCACAATACAGTGGCTTCACAAGTAGCACAAAATTGGTGGTGGTCTGAATACAATTCCCCAACTAGAGTAGCTGATCCAGTGTGTTTGGCAGGCTTCCCTTCCTTCGGTTTGCACTATGACTTTCACTTCGATTGTCTTATCCTCAACACAGAGGTGCTGGATTTTAAAGTGGAAGTACATTTAGAGAGATCCCTACTGGACCATTCCGTCTATTAGGTTATCATTGCATGTCCAGCTGTAGTTCCAGAAAAGATGTGGAGAAGTGTATTCCAATGTCAAATACAGTATGTAACATTCATCCTGAGGGACACTAAAGAATGTTTCATGAACATGTTCAAAGTCACAGCGATTCATCTGTATAGCCTATATTTCAGTGGGTACAGAGTCCTGGAATTTGGCAGTACAGCTGACTGCCAGTAAGCAACCATTATCATGATGTGGGTGGCGTTACTTTACCGTGGGCCAGTCATGCTGGCAGACAAGGAGCAGCAGGAACATAAACAAAAGTGCCAAGTCATTTATACGTGGTAGAGTGTCGTGGCATAAAAGGTCACAACTCGGCAAGCATTAATGACTGTGCTGTGATGTGCTGCATTCCGCATTCCAAGCTACGCAACCTTGGAATGTGGAATGCACAGAGATAAGGTTCGTGCAGTGCTCTGGGTGACCGTTACTGTCGGGAAGCTGATGAGGGTTGATCAATAAAACCTTTTCCCTCTACATCTACTGCTGTTCTGGCGTTCCTAACTCCAACAGACTGTGCAGTACTTACAGTACTTAAAGGATGCTGCCTTTCTAGTCAAGGTGTGTTCACTCTAACATGGCCGCCTCAATCTCCCATTCCAACAGCATTTCTCCAATGTTCGCAGCAACTCCTCTTGTCCTATGTTGTTCCCCAGCTCACCTTCTGGTCGAATGCTGATTTGCCATTGGGTACAAGGCTGCAACATGACCTGTAATTCTATGATGTATTGGGGACTATAGGGGCTTCACAGCACCACCCACCTAGTCCTTGTAATTCATCAATATTTAGCAAGGCTCCTCTGAGCTGTACAAAAACATGCCCATCTTGAATGTAGCCAGGCCTCACCATCCCTCACTTCTACTATAAAAGAAGGAATAGAAATCCTATGGGGCGGAGTTCATCTACTCAACTGACTACACCTTAAGCCCCAACAGGGCGGAAATGAGACTGCAGAAGGCTCAGTGTTACTTGTTTGACATGAATCATCAGCTGAGCCCCGCTCCTGACTCCAGGCTCCACTACTGACCCAAGCCAGGAAAGAGAGAGTTACATCCTGATAGCCTGTCAGATTGAACATAAAGAGAGTCCAAGATTTGACTTCAGGCTTGTACCTCCTAAATAATTATAAAATGGAAACTAAGTCCATTTATCTTGTCACCGCAAAGCGCTAGTTGGACAATCTTCGCTCTGTACATCCTTATGCCGCTGGGCGCTAGAGCATTCCCCAGACTACTGTGATGTCATCTCTATGGAGTACAGTTGAAAATTCTCATTAAACATTGCAAAATCTAAATACGGAGGAAGCACACAATTGAAAAGAAGGCTGGCATTTTACTGAACTGGTTGCCAACAGCTGTGTATGAGTGGAAACCTCAAGTCTCAAGAATCCGCCTTTGAGTCACGGGATTGAGGGACCCTCCTATAGGGTGTCACAGAGGCTCCCTTCCTTCCAAGGGGCAGCATGTGTGCCCTCTATTTGCGGCACAGACATTTCCACCCATCCCATCCGTGGGGAGCCAGAGATAATGCACTGGTTTGAAAACATTACACAATTATTCCTCCCCTTACTGCCAGCATTTGTGAAATGCTTCTCTGCCAGCACTATACTGTCTTGGCAGGGGCAATGATACCTTCATGTGAATGGCCCTGGTGTCAAACTCGCTCAGGGCTCTGCAAAAGGACAACTGCTCTGACGGTAAAGTAAAATGGGAGGACAAAAGTAAACAGGTGAAAAGCAATTGGGCTATACCCTCATATTGCAACGAGGACCAAGAGACTGATTTCACGATGTACTTGAGGATGCATCATAAGTTACCCACATTGGAAAAGTTCTACCGAGACATGCCCTTGCTGTGTATAAGAGGCAGAGTCGGACTGGCCTGTAGGGCAATCAGATCAGTGTGTGGGCCGTTTTTTTTAGCAGTTTGTGGGCCTGCTTTATGGCCAGTTGGGCCGGGTTTTACTGTTGATTTCCCTGACAGTACCACAAATATTGCCTGCAGCAAACACAACTGCATGCAGTCTCACATACCTTAAAAATACCCATATATTGTGTCTTTATAAGTTCAAAACTACCCTGATTTGCAAATGTGGGCCACTGTTTTTTTATCTATCTGGTTCGCAAATGGGAGTCAATGTTATTTTGGTGCCCGTGCCAATTTTTTGTCCCAGTCCAACCCTGGTAAGAGGCTGTTCAAACAGACTGGAGCCATGACCTGTATTTGCGGAAGTCCCTTCTGATCTGAAGTACTTGATGTGGTGCACGACAAATATAAGATTAAGTTACCTTCAACCCCACAAATACTTGGTATCTCCCAGTTTATAAAATACAAGGGAAAGAGCAATCACCCATCAGTTAATTCGCCTAATTCCCTATTTACCAGAGATATTTTACTAATATTTTATGCACTTTCGCATTCCAATTAAGTATCTCAATCCCAACCAGAAGTTATGATCCAATGTTCCAGATTAAATTTAAGTTTTGAAACATGTTAGATTGCATGTGGGTATTAGTATTTTACTTTGTTCGCGAAATAACACTCAAGTCGTGCGATGAACTCCCTCCAGGTGGTGAGTTGCCCCCCCCTTTTCCGCCCGCTTCCAACCAACTGCGTTCCTATTAACCTTTAAATCACCACTGACAACTTGTTTTGGTGCCTTAAAAGGTCGCAGTTTATTCAACATCACATGTTTATACATTTTGGAGAATTCAAAAATTCATGGTCATATCTACTGTTCACTTAATGTCCATGCTACACATTTACATTTACTGGTCTTTGCACTCGTTTCTGCTCGCAGTATAGTCCCAGCCTCCTCAATTTCCTGGGAGGGGAGGGGCCCCCTGTCTGGGCTTCCGATTCACGGGTCTAGGCTTCAACTTGCTACCGACTTGGAGGGTGTCCGTCTGGGCCTGCCCGGGCTGCAAGTGCCGTCCCGGTCGCCCTGGACCCTTTCATGGGCCCTCCCTGCTCCCAGGGGTCCCTGCCGTGTGGCATCCCAAGGACCTTACTTGAGCATCTACTCTCTCTTTCTTGAGGCTGAGTCCTTGCATTTCTCTCCCTCGGTACCCCTGCCGTGAGGCATTCCAAGGGTCCTGCGGGAGCATCACATCTACTCTTTCTATGGCGGCACGCCGCCCTTGGCCCCCTCAGTGCCCCTGCCGTGAGGCATTCCAAGGACACTGTGTGGGCCTTCCATCTACCTTTCAGTAAGTTCTCTCTTTTTACTACCTTCCTTGTGTTCGTTCTGCTTCACCTATACCCTTGCGGCTGAGACGCCCGCTTTTCTTTTGGTGTGGGTGGGTGGGATTCTTCTGTCTTCTCTGCGAGGGGGGGTAGTTGTGTCTCTCTGGTGCCCGCTGGCCCTCTTTATCCCCCCTCGCCCTATCTGGCTCGCCCCCTGATTGGGGGAGCCCACGCTAGCCCTGGGGGGACCAATCCTGGTCGCCCCTTTCTAGCGGGCATGCAAATGAGGGCGGGGAGGGGCTTCCCGCCTCCGTATAGCGTTTGACCCAGGCCCCCATCGGGTCCGGCTTCGCCTTCCCGGCCCGGGTTACAACCCTCTCCAGGTGGCGATTTGCCCCACCCCCTTTCCGCCCGCTTCCAACCAACTAACCCTTAAATCACCACTGACAACTTGTTTTGGTGCCTTAAAAGGTCGCAGTTTATTCAACATCACATGTTTATACATTTTACAGAATTCAAAAATTCATGGTCATATCTACTGTTCACTTAATGTCCATGCTACACATTTACATTTACTGGTCTTTGCACTCGTTTCTGCTCGCAGTATAGACCCAGCCTCCTCAATTTCCTGGGAGAGGAGGGGCCCCCTGTCTGGGCTTCCGATTCACAGGTCTAGGCTTCAACTTGCTCCAGACTTGGAGGGTGTCCGTCTGGACCTGCCCGGGCTGCAAGTGCCGTCCCGCTCGCCCTGGACCCTTTCATGGGCCCTCCCTGCTCCCAGGGGTCCCTGCCGTGTGGCATCCGAAGGACCTTACTTGAGCATCTACTCTCTCTTTCTTGAGGCTGAGTCCTTGCATTTCTCTCCCTCAGTACCCCTGCTGTGAGGCATTCCAAGGGTCCTGCGGGAGCATCACATCTACTCTTTCTATGGCGGCATGCCGCCCTTTTCCCCCTCAGTGCCCCTGCCGTGAGGCATTCCAAGGACACTGTGTGGGCCTTCCATCTACCTTTTAGTAAGTTCTCTCTTTTTACTACCTTCCTTGTGTTCGTTCCGCCAAGCTACCTACGGTTTCCCGATCGGAGGGAGCTCCCCCTACCCCGGCCTCACCTTTTTCTCTCAGTTGAACCCCATCTGTTCCAGCACCCCTACGATGTTCAGTAGGAACATGTCCATCCCTACCCCAGTAAAGTGTACCCCGTCCTCCAGGTGATACCCTGGAGACCTCAAGTTTATGAAACCGTGTCTAACGAAACCCCATCCATTGGCCCTACAAACCTTCATCATGGTGATATTGAGTTTCAGTTTGGATTTCTCCACCGCCCCCAAGTCCATTGCCCCCCCGCCTGGCCTTCCGCACTATTATTTCCGAAAAAATTACTTCTGCTGGGCGTATCAGATGTGCCAAGGCCGTGAGGCTTTTTTGCATATTTTCTAGGAGGACCCGCCTACCCAATGCTGCCAAGTCATTTCCTCCCAGGTTGACCACCACCGCATCCAGTCTGCCACCTTGCCTCAAGGCTTCCCGCACTGCGGGTAGCAGTTGGTCCCATTTCATTCCCAAGCGCCCCCACCAGGCTACGTTGGTGTCCCGCAGCCATATCCCGCCGAATTCGTGTCTGGCCGCCGCCCATTGTTGGGCCCGCGCCACGTAGGAGTGCCCCATGATCCACACCTTCCGTGGATTGTTTGGACCTAGATGGGTGGGGGGGAGAAACCGGACTCAGCACATTGTTGTGCATACGTAACGCTTAAATGCGCTTGATGCCCAGCGCCCTATCCCCTTGATTCGTTCACTATCCAAACCTAACCCTGCGGCTGTAGTGGCTCCCCCTATTCTGAAAGAGTGGGAACCAAACTCTTTTGCAGGGAGCCCCATCGCTTCCAGGGACTTCCTCATTACTGCTATGAACTGAAAGCGGCTGAGGAATGACCCGTCCCTGTGCTTGAAGAGCGGCCCATTGCTGCCTTCCCCAGGTCCCAAGTATTCCTGCAGTAAGCACACCGGGCAGCAGGCTGCGTCCCTAATGCAGTTTATTCTGGTCCATTTTCCCCTGCCTGCCTGGTCCATTTTGGACCGTCGCAGCAGTATGTCCATGTCCCCTTCGCCCATTTCTACGTCCCCTCTGTTGATGCATGCGGACCCTGGGACACCGACTGATGGGGCTACCAGCTCGCTGACCCTGTAAGCCCCAAAGAATGCCAGTGCGAACGCTGCTCCAAAGAGCGTGGTCTCTTGCCCCGAGGAGCATACTCCTGCCAGGGCCCCCAACATCCTCCGCAGCATGCTAAAGTGGATGGGGCGCCTTGCATCTTTCTTTGTTTCCTGTAACCTGCCCCAGCCTCTCATCGCCATCTTGCATTGGAAAGCCCTAGTTGGGTCCTCCCTTGCTGCCATCTTTGTGTAATATGCCACCGCGTTCAAGTGTGCCTGGGCCCAGGTTTTGGTCTTGACTGACGTGAAGGCCCACTCAATGAAATCTAAGACTTCCTCCTGTCTTGCCCACCGGCCCCTTTCTAGTCCTGTCCTGGCCATGAAGGTCTTCCAACACTTACGGTAACGGGTGTCTGTCTTTGGGGCCAGAGCATTGTTCAGCAATTTCTTCAACCCAGGTCCACCCATGACCATGCCTCCTCTGGCACTGGGGTCATCCCTTTGTCTGCGTCCGGGGCAAGCTCTCAGAATTTCGCCCACTGAAAACGAGAAATAGCATCGGCAATTGAGTTGCCTACCCCAGGGATGTGTCTTGCCCTAAGCACGATGTTAGCCTTCAGCTGGTAGCCGACCAGTTTCTGCAGCAGGTTTGCCACCACTGGGCATTTCGCTGACCCTGTGTTGATTGCCTGCACCACTGCGTGGTTGTCAGACCATACCGTTATCTGCCTATTGGCTAGCTGCTGGGCCCAAATGTGGAAAGCCACCACTATTGGGAACAACTCCAATAAGGATATGTTTGTGGTGAGCCCAGTGATCTGCCAGGCCGCTGGCCAGGCCCCTGCCAACCATACAGTCCCTAGGATTGCCCCAAAACCGAACCCCCCAGCCGAGTCCGTGTAGAGCTCCAGTTCGTTTGCTTGCACCCAGGGTTCTCGCCATATTAGGGTGCCATTGAATTCTGACAGGAAATTCTCCCATTGCCCCAGGTCCTCTCTCACCCCTTGCGTGATGCGGACCCTGTGGTGTTTCTGTGTCATGCCCCTGGTCAACCACGCCAGGCGTCTTGCGAAGGCGCGCCCTGCGGGGATCACCCGTGTGGCAAAATTCAACTTCCCCAGCAGCTGCTGCACTTCACCTAGTGTTGCCTTTTTCTGCTGCCTCAGTCTCCCTATGGTTTCCCTTAGCTCGGCTACCTTTTCGGGCGGCAATCGGCACGTCCCGGCCACTGAGTCCAGTTCTATTCCAAGGAAGGACAGTCTTGTGGTCGGACCCTCCGTCTTGTCCTGCGATAGCGGGATGCCTAGCTCTTGAGCCAGAGTCATGAAACTTTGCAGGAGGTTGGTGCAATCCCCGGAGCCTGCTCTCCCAATAAAAAGGAAGTCATCTAGGTAGTGGACCCGCCCTCCCTTCGGAGCGCGTGACACCAGCTCCCACTCCAGAAAACTACTGAACGCCTCGAAGTGCGCGCATGATATTGAGCAACCCATTGGTAAGCATTTGTCATAGTAGTAATGACCATCTAGTTTGAAACCCAACAGGTGGTAGCTGTCTGGGTGCACCGGCAATAATCTGAAAGCTGATTCTATGTCTGATTTCGCCAGCAGGGTGCCCTTCCCTTCCTGCCTAATAAGGTCCACTGCATCGTCTACCGATGCGTAGGCCACCGTGCATGCTCCCTGTTCTAACCAGTCGTTTATGGATTCCGCCTCGGGGTGGGACAGGTGATGGATAAGCCGGAATTTTCCAGGCTCTTTTTTGGGCACCACTCCGAGCGGTGATACCAAAATGTCCTTTAATGGGGGGGAAGTGAAAGGGCCGGCCACCCCCCCCAGTTGTACTTCTTTCTCTACCTTCTGTTTTGCCACCCTGGGTTGTCTCTTACTGATTTTAGGTTCAGGCTCTCCCGGTCACCCCTGGGTCCTTTGTAAGGGATTGGGAAACCTTGTGTGAAGCCTTCTGCTAACAGCTGTCTGTCTGTTGCTTTGTGATAGTTTTTTAACAAATGTAACAGCCTGCTTGTCTTTACGGGTGTCAGTAGCGTCTGTCCCCCGCCCCTGTCCCCGCTGCCCCCGTCTGGGGGGGCCTGTATCTCTGAGAGGGGGGTGGTTGTGTCTCTCTGGTGCCCGCTGGCCCTCTTTATCCCCCTCTCGCCCTATCTGGCTCGCCCCCTGATTGGGGGGGCCCGCGCTCGCCTTGGGGGGGACCAATCCTGGTCGCACCCTTGCTAGCGGGCATGCAAATGGGGGTGGGGAGGGGCTTCCCGCCTCCGGATGGCGTTTGACCCAGGCCCCCATCAGGTCCGGCTTCGCCTTCCCGGCACGGGTTATGAGGTGGCCCTCTTACTTTGCGATTGATATATTTTACTTCAGCCTATTTCCTCAATTAAAAATGTCAATTTCTGAAATTTTCTTCTATTCTTTCATGTTTTAATTACAAACGCAGCAGGAGGAATGGGGAACAGAAATGTCGTATCTTTGCCCTCTCTGTCCTGGCCACCAAAACAAGGCAATTCCAGCCATTGAAATCACTCCGGACTTACTTGAAATGACTGCCTCAGCTCCCATATGGCACTTGACGGCGGATTAAGATGCCAATGGCAGCTCAGTGGAGTTGTATTAGAGACACCCGTTCAGTGATGGCGCCGGAACCTTAGGAGCGTGGGCCGCACAAAAGCGCAGCCCGGGAAGTTAGAGTCAGACCAGATGTGTATAGGGAGGTGCAGAACATAGTCGCCATGTATATAGTCTCCGTGGGACACGGAATGTAAGAGCACCATCACCAAAAGATTTGTGGAGGCTTTGTTTCGGGTTTTAATATAAAAGAGGTCCAAAAGGTACTTGAGTGACCTAGATGAGTGAGTGGTCACCCTAGAAGAGACAAACTACAATAGATCAGAGGATGAGGAATTTTTGAGGCATGAACCCTGACACTACAGGAGCAGAATGTGGATCTCCAAAGCCACACAAAAGAGCTAGACAATTGCTCTCGAAGAACCAACTGCAAACCACATTTGGAATAGAAGCACGCCCAGAGGAGCAAAACGAAGGAACACAGAGGATTTTGCCCACACACAATTTCAACCGCTCCTCCAATCTGATGATCCTCAAGAGGTCAAGCTAAACAGGACCCACAGGATGGCAGGCCATGCTACTGGAAACGCCAGATTGCCTGATATTCGCACCAGAGTCCATGACTACAAAAAAAAAAAAGATAATAACAGCAGCACCGAACTCCTCCTTCAAGGGACAGTCAATCCTATTCTATCAATACTTCTGGATTACCCTGCAGAAAAGAAAAGCATGAATTTGCTTACTAACTTCGTATGCAAGCATAAAGTGTTATATAATGGTGGTCATCCGTTTAGAGGACAAATTTATGGTGCAGCAAATAGACAACCACTTTGAGTAAGACTGCACAACTAAGGGCCTGATTAAGATGCTGGTCAGACCGCATTCCACAGCCCTGTCGGATGCGATCAGCTCGCCAAAGGTCTTGTGAGAAGCGGTCGGTTCGACAACCAGATTACGATGCATCCAGCATGTACTCCGACTGACTGCTGACAGACCGCCGACTCCAACAGCCTACCTCCGGCAGCAAACTCAAAAACAGCAGCCGTAGAGCTGTACAGGGAGATCCGACCACCATCCGGATTACGATGTGGGTTTCAGACGACCCAACTGTGTCGGTCCAACCATCTGCCTTGAGTCGTTAGAAATGTAGGAAAAGGGGTGAACACTCAGCTGATCCCCTTCTCCCCAGCGGCCTCCAGCGTGGACCCCTCCCTGTAGGTCCCTCCTTCACTTCAGCAGCTGAACCCGAGGTAGACGGTCCTGTGGGTGGCGGAATCTACGTAAGTCCTCATGTGACATGTATCCCCATTGACTGGACCATGCACATATTGCCATGCTCCAGCAATGGGGTACATGGAGCACAAGGCATATCGCCACATGTGTCATGCATGTGTATACAACTGCACGTTTCATGTGCATTTGTACCCACTTGCACCCACATGTCCGGGGAGTGGGGCACTAACAACGGTGAGACCTCCGCGGTAGCAGTGGTTGCATGGTAATACGGCGGGCAGATCTTTCCCGGCCTCGGTGGCCAGAATCGGAGCGTGGCTGCATCGATCGGACGGGCGGTCCGACCGGCATCCTAATGAGGCCCTTAGTTAGGCCCAAATTTAGGAGAACCAGCACCATGCAAATACCAATCACACAAGCATTCAGAGCACACAAAAATAGCTGTCCTGGAACGGAAAACATACACAAAGAAAGGAAAGCTGTCATTGACCAACTACACTATGCAAATAAGACAAGCAGGGAACCCAAAATTTCAAGACACACTGGCAATGATGATGCAGTCAGACCCGGAGGTGGGAGCTTTGATGACCCGAAGGAGGGAGCTTTGATGGGTGCATTTTGTCACTGGGGCTGGAAAGATGGCTGTAATGGAGGCAGCAATTTAGGGTTTGGGCAGAGGGGGAGAAGTTGGAAGAATACACCAAGAATGCCAATTAACACTTGGTGAAATTCAAAAAGGGGAGAATGTGGATCTCTCAGACAGACATTCAGCGCAAGTTATGTGTTTTTGTTGAGGGGTGTTACAGAAATGGAAAAGGAGGGGACGAAGGAGGGTTCAAGTAGTCGTATCCTTTTATGGGTAGGTAACAAAGAATTACAGAGACAGCATACAGAATACTGTGAAAATCGATGTTCACACAGGTGGACCAGAGAATGCCTTTTCCCCTGACCCATTTAATGGGAAGAGACATTAAATGCATTTCACTAAATGTCAGGGAGCTCGGCTCACCTACCAAATGCTTAATGACACTGTGAATACTGAGACGCCCAGGGGAGATGCCTGCTTTGTTCAAGAGCTCATATGCTCGCCCAAGACACCTGGAGAATAAGACCCCCTTCATTTCCAGTGCAGTTTTATGTCTTGAATGAGACTAAAACGGCAGCCCTGGAGACCTTGATTGGCTCTCATGTCAGCTTCTCGACCAGAGACACACACCTAGACAAAAGGGGGCAATAGATACCATTGATTGGATGCGGAAGGGGAGAGAGGCCTGGATGATGAGGGGTGAAACCCCGAAAACGGTCCTAGGATGCTTGGTTTTCAGTCCAGGGAGAACCTGGCCTGGCGGTTTGGGCTGGACTGTTCCCATGGGGAACAGGATCAAGACTGATTTGCATATGGCTGGGTTTAAACTGGAATGGAATGGGGAGGAAAAAAACGATGGATTTAGGCCCAGATCTCTGTACTGGGGTGATTCAGTGATTCAAGGAAAATGCATATCCTGAAAGACTGAGAACTAGCTGAGAAAGTCCAGTAAATACCTGCAGGATGAACTGATGGAACTCGAATTGAGACACAAGCAAATATAGTTGCAAACGATATGGCAAAAAATAATGACAACTCAAGGCCAACGTAGACTCACAGAACGTATAAAGCAGAATACTCCCTGGGGAAAAACAACAAAAATATTGGAAAGGGAGAAATAAGACAGCAAGGCTCCGAGCAGCAAAGCAGCGAAAAAAGCAGGCACATTCTCATGTGCCTACCATTGGAGGAGAGGGGCACCCAACTCTCCTGGGATTCAGATATGCTTAGAGTCTTCCAACAATACTATCAGAGTCTATACACTGGAGAAACTTTGGAACAGGCGAAAATGGTTGCATATATGGCCAAAGAAAAGCTTGATAAGGAGAACGGGAGGAACTGGAGCAATGCATTACTGTAGTTCCCAGGTTTTAAGTAGGGCACAGTTCCTTTATATGGAACACTCTGCAACACCACTGACACTCCAAAACTGCTCAGCTCAAATGTATGTTTTTCTAGCAGTGTTATTAGGCACAGGATTACCATAGTGCCATCCATATCGAGCTAGAAAAGTATCTAAGTCCTTAGCCATTCTTGCAGCGAAGTCTTTAAGTATAAGATTAGCTAGTGCCATCCACTCCGAGCTTGGCGAAGATGATATATATATAAATATATGTATTAATATATATATATATATATATGTATATATATATATATATATATATATATATATATATATATATATATATATATATGAAACCAGGCTCCCAATGCACGACCGCCGTGGGCCAAACAAGGGCACAGACACCAGTTGGAGATGAAATAAATCCGTTTATTGCTTAACAAGTCAGGATGACGCGTTTCGACCACAAGCCTGTGGTCTTGATCACATGGCGCGCTAAGGAAATGTGCAGAGTATTTATAGTGACTGTAAGTGACTTTACTATGTTCATTGTGACATGGCAAAAACGAGGCCCTTTTACAGCAAGCAGTAAAATCTACTAGTCAGCTGATGACTGGGGGTAATGACCAACATAATGTGGTGGCAAACATAGACAACAGACTCTTCTGCTATAAAACATGGTTCATGACATTGCAGTCTGTAACTCTATTCCTGCGCGGTGTGCTTATGAGGTAAGGTGTGTTATGGCGGTTGCTAGTAGGTAGTTATAGTTAGGACCTTGTTTCAATAGGAAAAGCGTTTTTTCTTTTGCCAATATCTTTGGCGCCGTTTGACGAATCGTCGCGAAATTCTCAAAACTAATGGAGCGCTCTAGTTAACTCCTGTCTTGAAAGTGTCAGGGTGATTCGTCAAGCGGGGGCCGAGAAAAAAGGGGGGTCCCAGACGTGTTTTCTCCATAGGAAACTTTTGTTGCGGCTACAGCCCGAACTGCTGAACGGAATTACACCAAATTTGGCAGAACAGTAGCTCTTGGTCCTGAGTGCACTCTTTGTTTTAAATGGTGTAAATCCATTCAGTAGTTTTTGAAATATTAAAGGAAAAAGAAATATCGATATCTGGGCGGAGCCTAACCACACATCTCATCGTGAGATCTGATTGGCTGTCAGCACTTCATCCAAGAAATGTTGGCAGCCATCTTGGGACCAATATACATGATAGCACCCCATTAAAATGCATTGTAGTGAATGGAAGGTTTTAAGGGTCACCAAAAAGAGAACGTATAAAGGGTGATAACAGACTTAAGTTAAAATATAAATCATTTGTTGATGGTACTATACTAATTTTAGGAATTGTGGTGTGTTATAAGGTGATTTTACCCTGTGAAAAAGCCTTTTACTGGGATATCATGAATCATGTTTGAGAGAAAACTATTTTCTCATGCTTTTCCCATAGAGGTTTGGAAGGTGCTCCAGAAGCTGAATGAGAGCATATTCACATTATCTTTCTCAGTCATGTGAGAATGAGGTCAGACATTCTCAGTAAAACATGTACATCCAAAACGGGCATATTCTGTCAGTTGACTCCTTTATGTTCTACTGCAGCTTCCCAGAGTGTTCTAAAGAACAACTAGAGCGCTAACAGTCTTACTTATGACAAAAGTATGGCACACCTGAAGCCATCTTGATTGGAATAAACTGGTAACACTTAAAACATTTAATTTAAAAAGGAACAAAATGAGGGGGTTCATTTTGCCATAGAAATTATGATTAGTGCTGCAGAAAGAAAAATTAGGGCACATTTTGAGTGACTTCTCAAATCCTCTTCTATTTCATTAAAAAATTCTGAAATGCACACTGAAACATGCAGTTTCAATACCAGCAGCAGACTTCCAGTTAACTCCCTGGTGAGCAGTAGCTTTACTACAGTGATCTAATGAGCAACTAGAGTGCTAACATTCTGAATTTATGGCAAATGCGTGACACATCTGAATGCCTTCTTGATGGAATCAAAGTAAAAAAACTGAAAGCATTTCCTACTGAGGAGATTGCAGTAAATGAGGAAATTAGGAAACTTCATAACAAATAAGTCTCCCAAGATGGCCACCAGAGAAAAAAGATCCCAAATGTAGCACAAATATCACCCAGATGTAGCCCACGTATAGCCCACTGACAGAAGTGTGCAAAACACTTTTTATTTTTTGTTTTTTGCAGTTTTTTATAGTGCAGACTGGTCAGGTATTGGAGCGTTGCATCTTACTTGGACCCCTTATTGCGAATTTTGCACGAAGTACTTGAGATTGATCTTGCAAAACATTGAACTTTACTATTCTGTTAAACAGAAGAAGCTCTGAGCCGGGCCTTGTAACACCCGTTTTTACCTACTGGTTTTAATTAATTCTCATTGTATTATATTAAGAAAGAGGATTTACTGTTTTTATGTACACTTTTATGGTCTATGTTTCTAAATTAGATCGAATAAAGTTTATTGAATTGAATTGAAGTCTCCCAAGATGGCCACCAGAGAAAAAGGAGCCAAATGTAGCACAAATATCACCCAGATGTAGCCCATGTATAGCCCAATGACAGAAGTGTTGAAAACACTTTTTTTTTTTGCAGTTTTATATAGTGCAGACTGGTCAGGTATTGAAGTGCTTTACATGAGCATTGGTTACAGCACACAAGGACAAATTCATTTTGGTTGTAGGCATGGGGAGATTAAGTGATTTGACCAGAATCACAGAATGTCGAGCTGAAGCAGAAACTCCAACCTGGTTCCCCAGTTGCAAAGTCTGCAGCTCTGGAAGTACCACCACATCCTCTCCCCTAAGTGCAACATTTAATCAAGTGGTCAACTGGATAAAAAAACATAAAGATAACAAATAATTTAAAAGTGCATTATCGCTATTTGAGAACTCAGAAAATATGTCCTCATTTTAGTTTTTTAGAGCATTAACCATAATTTTAATGCAAATAAGACCCTCTCATTTCTATAATTTCTAAAGGAAATGCTTTAGGTATTACAGTCTTGATTACATCAAGATGACGTCAGGTGTGCCACACTTTTGTAATAAATATAGAATTTTAGCAATCTAGTTGTTCATTAGGATACTGTTGAGAGGCAGAGGTCAGGGGCATGGACTCAGAAAATTGAAGGCAGGTAGGAGAGTGCAGAGGCAACAATTTGACCACACTGGGCAGGCAAAAAGGGCAGTGGCAGCACAACAGACTATGGAGGGCAGTGGAAAGGGGGGCCGGGGCAACAAACCAACAATGCAGGACAGGCAAGAGAGGCTGTGGCAATATAATAGACCATTGTGGGCAGAAGGAAGAGTGATGTCATCAGTGATGTCATTTGTGATGTCATCAGTGATGTCATCAGTGATGTCACTGACCATGTCATCAGTGATGTAATATGTGATGTCATCAGCAGTGCATTGCGTGGGCGTGAGTTATAGTTAGCTCAGCTAACTATAACGGCTGAATTTCTCTGGTTTTGTACGAGTGAAATGTCAGACTAACTATAACGTCCCTGAAACCTGTGGTTTTTTCAGTGAATATATATATGTATACTTGAAAGGATTTTATACTGCACTATGGGAGTTGTATTTTGACATCAAGTCACGTGACTATACGTTTTTAAAGCATGCACAAGCGCACTTTGAAATTTGACTGTTGGTTTCCACCCGTGATCAAGGCCAATTAGTGCCGAAACGCGTAGGGAAATGGAAGCATGCTGTGCTGCTGGGTGCTAAATAAAAGCCTTGTCTCCAGTATTGGGCCTCAATAATCTTTTGTACACGGTTGTGTTTTGATGGGCTGCCCCGTGCCTATTGCATTGAGGCCACCCTGCAGGGTCGGGGGCTCCTATACTCGGAGGATGGAACTGTTACATAATATATATATATATATATATATATATATATATATATATCATGTCATGTGATCAAGGCTCTCGAGGAGTCGAAACGCGTAATGGCGGCAGAATAAAGCAGTAAACCTTCACCTATATGTGGTCCGTGTCCGTGTATCTCAGAGTGGATTTGGAGTGACGACGGCGAGCGCGATATATATATATATATATATATATATATATCGCAGCACCAAAATAAATCCAGCACTCATGAGGGGTACGAGACAAAACTTTATTTGTCTTCACAAGACGCTCAGACTTGTTTCGGCAAAACTGCCTTTGTCAATGTCGTCCAGCATTATTCCACTTCACTTCACATTTATATCTCGATTTCAAACTCATTACAACAACAATCATCGACATAGTTGCAGGACAACTGTTCAACATTTTTCGGCTTTAGTGATTTTTGGGGCGCCATTTTGAAACGTATAAAACATTTATAAAGCAATACATCTTGCCATTCAATGTCAGAAATATAAAGCTGTCAATACATTGTGTACTCCATAACATTTGTATATATAATCAATTATGTAATGATTGTATCTATCTTATAGCAGCTAAAACCCTCCAGTGAAAAACAAATAAAATTCATATCGCCCTGAATGGGCTACCACTACTTATGTCTGATTGCCCGTTTATTCACCATTATTGCAACATATAAGACCTTTTGAAATGCAATTCTTCGTTGCCACGCGGTGTCAGCGTTACACTGTCTAGCTATCATTTCATGATTTCAACAATGATATAAGAGATTTATAAATCTTCTGATGGCTAGAACGATCAGATGAGCAATTCATCTATTTTATATGCTGGCATCGCTTGGCATAAATTACAAATGAATTCATTAAGCCCTCTATAGGCCTTGTTCAAAACGGGCGCCCAAAGTGATTAGGCCCTGTATGGGCTTTAACTGGAGGAACTCTACGCTAGGCTCTGGTGCACCTCAAACGCTCCTTTAGCCTTATTAGACTTATACATCCTACCACATCGCACTATCAGTTTACTACTCAATTAGGGATTACAGGTGGATTGCTAATTCTTCACTTTTATTCAAACCGTTTGGTGCTTTCGTTTGCATATCTAATATATATCTGGATTCCAGTCGTCGAAGCCTCAACTCCCGGTTCCCTCCCCTTGTTTCTCGTGGGACATGGTCCAGACAAAAGAATTGTAATAGGTTCCGGTTACTTTTATGATACAGCTCAAAGAGTCTAGCTACTGGGTATGAGCTATCACGTTTCACTATAGCTCTCAGATGCTCCAGTATCTGCATTTTCGTGGGATGAATCGTACTCCCCACATAACGGAGTTTGCAAGGGCAAACTAGACAGTACTCTGTGTAAGGGGTATTGCAGTTCATCAGCTTCTTGATCCTCTTAGGTTCTTTGAGTCCAGGGAGTTCATAAGTAAGGACCTTACTATTATTGGCACACGCCTTACATTTGAGACAGGGGTTTGAATAAAAGTGAAGAATTAGCAATCCACCTGTAATCCCTAATTGAGTAGTAAACTGATAGTGCGATGTGGTAGGATGTATAAGTCTAATAAGGCTAAAGGAGCATTTGAGGTGCACCAGAGCCTAGCGTAGAGTTCCTCCAGTTAAAGCCCATACAGGGCCTAATCACTTTGGTCGCCCGTTTTGAACAAGGCCTATAGAGGGCTTAATGAATTCATTTGTAATTTATGCCAAGCGATGCCAGCATATAAAATAGATGAATTGCTCATCTGATCGTTCTAGCCATCAGAAGATTTATAAATCTCTTATATCATTGTTGAAATCATGAAATGATAGCTAGACAGTGTAACGCTGACACAGCGTGGCAACGAAGAATTGCATTTCAAAAGGTCTTATATGTTGCAATAATGGTGAATAAACGGGCAATCAGACATAAGTAGTGGTAGCCCATTCAGGGCGATATGAATTTTAATTGTTTTTCACTGGAGGGTTTTAGCTGCTATAAGATAGATAAAATCATGACATAATTGACTTTATATACAAATGTTATGGAGTACACAATGTATTGACAGCTTTATATTTCTGACATTGAATAGCAAAATGCATTGCTTTATAAATGTTTTATACGTTTCAAAATGGCGCCCAAAAAATCACTAAAGCCGAACAATGTTGAACTGTTGTCCTGCAATTATGTCGATGATTGTTGTCGTAATGATTTTGAAATCGAGATATAAATGTGAAGTGAAGCGGAATGCTGGCCGACATTGACAAAGGCAGTTTTGCCGAAACGCTTCTGAGCGTCTTGTGAAGACAAATAAAGTTTTGTCTTGTACCCCTCATGAGTGCTGGATTTATTTTGGAGCTGTGAGATATACCACGCTGCCTCCTCGTGGACCAGGCACCCGCCCACGAGTGCGGAACTAAGGGAGCACTTGGAGCAAGACATATATATATATATATATTATCTACTGGCGGTCGCCAGTAGATAGTTATAGTTAGGACCTATTTTCCAGAGGAAATCCGCAACATTCCATTTGAAATAACTTTGGCGCCGGTTGACGAATCTTCGCGAAATTTTCAAACTTTGTGGCCCGCTCCGGTCCGCTCCTATCCTGAAAGTTTCGGGGTGATTCGTCAAGCGGGGGCAGAGAAAAAAGGGGGGTCCCAAAACGTGTTTTCCCCATGCAATTTTCCATAGGAAACTTTAGCCACGGCTACAGCCCGAACTGCTGAACGGAATTACACCAAATTTGGCAAAGAGGTAGTTCTTGGTTCAGAAAGAACCCTTTTTGTTAAATGGTGTAAATCCGTTCAGTAGTTGCTGAGAAAATCAAAAGTAAAAACACATATATATCTATGGCCGCGGAGGATCCGCGCACCCTCCTGATCACGAGCTGTATGCTAATTGGCTGTCAACACTCCAAACCAGGACGTGTTGGCAGCTATCTTGTGCCTCGGTAGAACCGAGGCACGAGAAAAGAGAAAACATACGCAAAAAACGCAAAAAGGGGGCAGGGTAGAAACACCCTGACCCCCTAGGCCTGCTCAGGGCAAAAAAAATATTATTATTTTTTTTTAAAAATCGGCAAAAACGCGCTGGGTGCGCGGATCTAGCCGATAAAAAAAAATCAAAGCGCGGTCTCCCGCGCTTCGATGCTGTTGGCCCCGGGTGGCCCAAGTCCCGGGGGCATGCAGGGTTTTTATATTTATGTGTGCGGGGCCTCTAAGGCCCCCAAGCCCGGGGACCGCCACCCCCCGGGGCTTTAAAAAAATAATGGTGCGGGAGGGCTCTCGGCCCTTTTGCAGCCTCGGGGACCGCCACCCCCCGGGGCTTCTTTTTAAAAAAATAAACTAACATGTGTGGGGGGGGCTCGAGCCCCCTCACACGCCCTGGGGACCGCCACCTTCTCGGGGCTCTAACATGTAAATTAGGGGGTCCGTTAAGGACCCCCGAGCCCCGGGGACCACCACCTCCCCGGGGCTGTGCATTGGTTGGGAGGGGGGCCGCGCGGCCCCCCTCCTGGAGCCCTTGATGGCCCTGGGGACCACCACCCCCCAGGGCCGGCTCCTGCAGTGTCCCGGGGTGCCTACCCCCGGGACACTGTAGTTTGCTATGACAGGACGGGAGCCTCGCGGCTCCCGTCCTGTCATAGCAAACTGCTTTGGTTTTGTAAGAGAGAGCAGGAAACCTGCTCTCTCTTCCAAAACCAAAGCCAATTGCTTTTCCACACGGGGAGCTGCATCTTAGCAGCTCCCCATGTGGAAAAGCAATGCCGGCTCCCGAAGGACGCGGGGAGCCGGCGGGACCGTGGGGATTGGGGACCCCCCCACGGTCCCCAACGGAGAGGGCCAGCCCCGGGGGATGGGGTCCCCGGGGCTAGTAGTGGCCCAGGAGGGGGGCCACGCGGCCCCCCTCCTCTACAAATTAAATTTAAAAAAAAAGAAAAAAATGACGTAAAGGCCGGCCCCGGGGGATGGGGTCCCCGGGGCCTTAAATGGCCTGAGGAGGGGGACCACGCAGCCCCCCTCCAAATATTTTAATAAAAAAAAAAAGAGGGCATGCCCTGGGGGATGGGGTCCCCGGGGCCAATAGAGGCCCAGGGAAGGGGGGCCACGCGGCCCCCTTCCCGTTTTTTAAAATCCTCAGGCCCGGGGGATGGGGTCCCCGGGGCCAAAAGTGGCCGAGGGAAGGGGGGCCACGCAGCCCCCCTCCCATACAAAAAAAAAAAAAAAGACCGGCATCGTGCCGGAGGCCCCGCCCCCTCCCTACAGCAGTCTGCAAACGCGCCCCTAGCGTGTTTTAAGAAGGGAAGTAATTCCCCTTGAATACTGGGGGTCCCTGGGGGCCAACTGGCCCACCAGGAACCTCCAGTATGCGCCAGGGGCTGCGTTGCAGAGAGGTGTACAGAGGCCACGCCCCTTTTACACCTCTCTGCAACGCAGCTCTGTGGCGCTTTTTGGAGGTACATGGTGGGCTAGTTGGACTCCAGGGACCCTCAGGATTCAAGGGGACTTAATCCCCAACTTAAAATGCGCCACGGGGCGCGTTTGCACAGTGGTGAAGGGAGGGGGCGGGGCTTTAGGTGACATGTGTGCAAACAGGCCCTGTGGCGCGTTTTAAGATGGGGAAATAAATCCCCTTCAATCCTGAAGGTCCCTGGGGGCCAACTAGCCCACCAGGTATGTTCAGAAAGCGCCACAGAGCTGCGTTGCAGAGAGGTGTAAAAAGGGGCGTGGCCTCTGAACACCTCTCTGCAACACAGCTCCCTGGCGCATACTGGAGGTACAGGGTGGGCTAGTTGGACCCCAGGGACCCTCATGATTCAAGGGGACTTAATACCCCAACTTAAAACGCGCCACGGGGTGCGTTTGCACAGTGGTGAAGGAGGGGCGGGGCTTCAGGTGACATGTGTGCAAACAGGCCCGGTGGCGCGTTTTAAGATGGGGAATTAAATCCCTTCAATCCTGAGGGTCCCTGGGGCCAACTAGCCCACCAGGTACGTCCAGAAAGCGCCACAGAGCTGCGTTGCAGAGAGGTGCAAAAGGGGCGTGGCCTCTGAACACCTCTCTGCAACGCAGCTCTCTGGCGCATACTGGAGGTATCTGGTGGGCTAGTTGGCCCCTAGGGACCCTCGGGATTGAGGAGGAATTAATTCTCCAACTTAAAACGTGCCACAGGGCGTGTTTGCAGACATGTCACCTCAGGCCCCACCCCTTCCTTCACCATTGTGCAAATATTCCTCTAAAATCAGCCGAACTACGAATTCCGATTTACTCACCTGTTATCAGGAGAGACCTCAGTGCTGCATCTTTGAGCCAAGTACTGATCCTCAAAAGTAATTTTAACCGTACTTACCAGTAACTTGAATTTCCTTCCATAGGCTAACATTGACTGGTTTCACTTGGAAATTCTTCTAAGTGTGGAGTTTTGGAACTTTATAATATTCCTCTAAAATCAGCCGAACTACGAATTCCGATTTACTCACCTGTTATCAGGAGAGACCTCAGTGCTGCATCTTTGAGCCCAGTACTGATCCTGAAAAGTAATTTTAACCGTACTTACCAGTAACTTGAATTTCCTTCCATAGGATATCATTGCCTGCTTTTTGCTGAAAAAGTTTCTAAGTGTCGATTTTTGAAACATACAAATATTCCTCTAAAATCAGCCGAACTACGAATTCCGATTTACTCACCTGTTATCAGGAGAGACCTCAGTGCTGCATCTTTGAGCCCAGTACTGATCCTGAAAAGTAATTCTAACCGTACTTACCAGTAACTTGAATTTCCTTCCATAGGCTAACATTGACTGGTTTCACTTGGAAATTCTTCTAAGTGTGGAGTTTTGGAACTTTATAATATTCCTCTAAAATCAGCCGAACTACGAATTCCGATTTACTCACCTGTTATCAGGAGAGAATCCAGTGCTGCATCTTTTAGCCCAGCACTGACCCTGAAAAGTAATTCTACCCGTACTTACATAGGAATCCATTGTCTGGTTTTCAGCAGAAAAGTTTCAAAGTGTCGATTTTCACAAACTACAAATATTCCTTAAAAATCGCCTGTATGACTTAAATGCATTCTTTCAACTGTTTACAGGAGATGCACCAGTGCTGGATCCAGGATCCACCACTGAGTAAGAAAAAGTAACGATAACACTACTTACCTGCTAAGTGAATTTCCTACCATAGGATAACATTGGTGATTCTATGTGAAAAAGTTTCTAAGTGTCAACTTTTAAAATACAATAATATTCCTTAAAAATCACTACTGTAACCAAAACGCTTTTACTCAACTGTTTACAGGAGATGTCCCAGGACTGAATCTAGGATCCAGTCCTGTGGTTAGAAAAAGTAATCCATAAAGTTACTAATTGCATTTAACTAGAAATTCACATTGAGCTCAATGTTGCATTGTGTTTTAAATTGTGTTGCCCATTGCAACAACTCTAACTACTGTACTTAAAAGTCTATTGCCTATTTGCCAAGTATTTAAACTAAAGTAATTCATTCTGAGAAAGTATATTTTGTAATGTAATGTATAATGTAATTACAATGTAATTTAAAAAATAAAATATCTAAAAATAAATAGTTTAAAAAAATGTAGTAAATCAGTATCAAAAAAATAAATATAACAATTAATACATTTAAAAATTGTCATTTACAAAACCTTTGAAATTCACTGAAAAAAACCATAGGTTTCAGACATGTTATAGTTAGGAATTAGCATTTAAAAAACCTTTGAAATTCACTGAAAAAACCATAGGTTTCAGGCACGTTATAGTTAGAAATTAGCATTTAAAAAATCTTAGAAATTCACTGAAAAAACCATAGGTTTTAGGGACAGTTATAGTTAGTTGGACATTTCACTCGTACAAAACCATAGAAATTCCCCCGTTATAGTTAGTTCAGCTAACTATAACTCGCGCCCCGCAATGCACTGCTGATGACGTCACATATTACATCACTCATGACATGGTCAGTGACATCACTGATGACATCATTTTTGATCAGCACGTTTTTTGCATTTCCTTAATGTGGTGTCATTATAACCTCTCACTTTTAATCTCTGCATTGTCTCTTGAATCTTGTCTTCTGCATCTTCCTGCTTTGAACAATTACGCTTCATGCGGATAAATTCACCATAGGGGATGCTTTCCAGGAGGGGTTTCAGATGGAAACTCGTTCCATATAAAATGCTGTTGGTAGCAGTTTTCTTCCTAAATAGCGTGGACTGGATTTGATCATTTTCAATATAGATCTTAGGGGCCCATTACGATACCCGGCGTAAATAAATCCGCCAGGCATGGAAGCGGCAAAAATCCGCCCGCACACACCGCCTGAACACCGACCACGCCATTACGATTACACAAACCGAAAACCGCCATCGGCGGAAAAATCACACAAAATACCGCCCGCCAACGTCCGAGTCGGAGTCAAACCGCCCGCCACGGACGGAAACACGCACGACAACACAAAACCGCCCGCCCTCACGGCCGACACACCGCACGTGAAATTACGATCGCACCGACATGAGCGCGGAAAAACCACAAATATACCGCCCGCCAGCGCAAACAACGCCGATGAGAATCGACACGGCAGAAGCCATGGCGCCAACGTACCTGCACAGAAACCATCCGCACACAAAACCAATAGCACACAACATGGCCAACAAGTCCACACAGCAAGGCACGCACAAATACACAAGCACAGTACACATCCCGAAAACACCCCCCCGGACAAACAAAAAATACAAAGGCCAGAACCCCAGACACAACACACCTGAAAACAACAGACCATGAGGACACACCCACATAGGTGAGTACAAAAGCAGCACTCCCACAGACCACAACCCCTTGCTACATTGCAAACTAGAGAGGAGAGGAGAGGACACAGTGACACAGCAAGGACAGCAGCACACCACAGAAACGCACACATCACAACCACCACCACCACCACCAAACACCACCAAACACCGGCACCACAAACCCCCTGCACATTACACAACACACACCGCAGCAGCACCACAAACACCATGGCACCACAAAGAATGCCCAAGTTCACGCCCATGGAGCTGACGGTCATGGTCGACGAGATCATCAAGGTGTACCCACAAATCTATGGGAACATGGTCCAGCACACACCACTAGCCACCAGAAACAGAATGTGGAACCGGATCGTAGACCAGGTCAATGCAGTCGGGACCCTGCCCAGGAACAGAGGTGAAATAAACAAACGTTGGAATGACGTAAAGAGCCTGGTCAAGAAGAAGGAGGGCAAAAACAGAGAGCTGGCTGCCGTCACTGGCGGAGGGAATCCCGCGCTATTTAAGACCTTCAAAGCGTGGGAGGAGAAGGTGCGAGTCGTAATACATCCGGAGATCCTCGCCGGATTAGCAGGGGAGTGGAGGCTGGTAAGTACAAACTAATGTATACCAGCACACCGCTATGTACTCACATGCGCAACCACCATGCCACAGCTCCCAGGGACAAACACCCCCATGTCCAGCACACAATACACAACACATCACACACACATGCAACAGACACCACCACACACAGCCCAAACCGAACAACTGTAACATACGTGGGGACATGTGTACACTCAGCCAGCCACGTAACCACCAACAGGTCCCCAAATATGCCAGAAGCGCCACAACGAGCACCCACCACACCCATGTGTCCGCCACAGCTGCACTAACCGACAAGTAACAGGTAAGTGGCAGGAACACAAAGTGCAGTGGGTGGGAGGGTGGACAGCCCAAGTACAACACACACCAGGCCCCAGTCCCACAGCACAGCAAGGAAGAGCATCCCCCACACCCCACAGCCACGTGTCAGCCACCGCAGTGCACAACGACAGCCGAAAGGCAGACATCACGGTCCACAGCAATCGGTGTCAGTGGGTGTCCAGCCACCCCACGACCCACAACACCCCCCACCCCCACAGACCTGCAACATGGAGCACCCCCGCTTAGAGCCATGTGGCATCCAGTACAGTGCACGCACGAACAACTTGCAGGTGGGAAACTGGACAGGGCTGGATTACTGGAGGCATGAGGACCATAACACGACCAACACATGGGACATGTCACGTAGCAGACGAACACGCAGCACCGCCCACCGTCACGAACAAGTGAACAATGTGCACACGGACATGAACAACAGACTCACACCCCACATGACCCATCACAGACATAGCAACACCCAAGGAGCCACGTCTGCATGCACAAGCCACACTGAATATAGTCCCACACGGCAGCCACTGTGCAACTCATCACACACAACCGAAACACCATTGAAGTCCTGTCCATGTAGCCCCTACTGCCTGTCAACCACACACCCCACAACTACGCCTATGTAAGACAAACAACACTAGACGCAACAGAGCGGAACAACATAAATGCACACGAACACCACTGAACCCATCAAACTCACAGACACACCATGCACATACAACATACCATCCATCCCATCCGTCAGCCCCAGTCTCATGAAAGGCATGTCATCCGCACAGCTGCCACACATACAGCAGTCACGCTAAGATACATGCCCATGACCAACCATGTGCCAGAAGTCAATGAAGCGCACGACACACTGTGAGCAACAACACACAACATGGGCCACACCCCCCGAGCACTGCAGTGATGCACATGGCACAGGGCAGCACGCACACCAAGGAGATGGGACAACTGCAATACGTTGGCTGGCACACAACCATCACTCACTCATAACGATGCGTCCAATGCCATGTCCAGTAATCACAACAGACAGCAAATATGCAGGCCATGTCAAGCATGCACACACCTCAAACCATGCACTGTCATGCTGCCACAACACATGTCACGTTCGGCACCCATGGCTCACAGCATGTACCCCAAAAGCATATCCCCTCCCAAATGCGAATCTGGGGCATGGCCCCCATGTTGCCATATGCGTTCCTAAGCGTTCCATTTGAACCCCAAAAGCATATTCCCTCCCAAATGCGAATCTGGGGCATGGCCCCCATGTTGCCATATGCGTTCCTAAGCGTTCCATTTGAACCCCAAAATCATATTCCCTCCCAAATGCGAATCTGGGGCATGGCCCCCATGTTGCCATATGTGTTCCTAAGCGTTCCATTTGAACCCCAAAAGCATATTCCCTCCCAAATGCGAATCTGGGGCATGGCCCCCATGTTGCCATATGCGTTCCTAAGCGTTCCATTTGAACCCCAAAAGCATATTCCCTCCCAAATGCGAATCTGGGGCATGGCCCCCATGTTGGAATATGCGTTCCTAAGCGTCCCATCTGAACACCAAAAGCAAAGTACAAACCAGACCCAGGATGGGCCAGGAGCCCGCATACACCAGAGTCACAATAAGTAGGGGCACAGCAACACACCCATCGGCATGGCCAATCCGTCCCATGCCACATGTGCACAGCACACAGTCCCATTGCCAAGCACACACAACTACAGATGCTACAGCCACACACACGCCTCCGGGAAACCCATGTACGAGATTGCACGAACTGTTAATGTCAGACGACAAATACATACTTCGCCAGGTGCAACACAATAACAAATCTCATTCTCTCCACAGGTGACGAACTGCTGGATGCTGGGGATGGAGCCAGCAGCCAGCACAGCCAGCCTACAAGCCCCCAACGAGGACACACGGATCTGGAGGATCTGTCCTCCTCTTCGGACACGGACCACCAAGCAGGCCCATCTGGTGTGGCAGGGCCCAGCCGCTCCCCAGGACCCCTCCTACCCACCAACCCATCATCCAGGGCTGCTGAACATTCCCAGCCCCCTGCTGCCACTGTCGTTGCGGCCACACCCACGGTCATTGTGGCCACTACCACTGCCGCAACCGCCACCATCGCCGCACCGACCACCACCGCCGCCACCACCACCACGTCTTCGCTGGCACCAGCCCCAGCGCAGGTGGTGGCCCGGCCGACTGGATCCACCCTGGGAGCCACAGCGAGGACCGTGGTGAGCAATGTGGCTAGTGGGCAGGCCGGTGGCAGCAGGACTGGTAGGAGGAGCAGGGTCAGGGAAACGCCAGCCTCCCCTGGGAGCCATGCCCTGCCTCAAATGGCCAGAGTCCTTGGGGCCTATGAAGAGGCCCAAGGACAATGGGTCCGGTCTGCTTCAGACACGCGTGAGGTGCTGGGGGTGCTGAGGTCCATGGACGCCCGTATGGGCCAAATCGTGGACCTCATGGGCCAGCTGGTGGTGGCGGTGAGGTCACAGCCAGGGACAGCAGCTCCCCTCCGCCACCACCTGCCGGGGCGCAGGGTGGAGCAGCAGTGTCCAGTTCCCCTGCGTCCACAGCCAGTGAGCACACCTCAACCACCAGCATGTCGCAAGCAGGCACCCCCTCGCAAACGTGGAAGGGGCCGTCCGAAGTGGAAACAGATCTCCCGGGAGGACTTCGCACGCTCCAAACGCAAGTGAGGCAGCCAGCCAGCCTTCCGCCAGCCTTCCTTGACCAGCCACTGCATTGACTTGGACTACGATCCCACTCCACACAGCCATCTGGATGGCATGTGTGTGTTGGACTATGGACATAGAACCAGTGGGTACACCCTGATCATCACGCAGCCATGACCGACAGCTCATTGTCACTGCACGCACCACTTTTGTCATCACCTTACACACAATCACATGTCACAGTTTGTAATAAATGCACCTTTTTCACTAACTGCTGTTTGTGCCCTGTGTTTTATTTGTACGGAATACAACGGCCACCTTGGGCGGAAAGGCACCTGATGCGTGGCATGGCAATTGAATCCGGAGGGCCTGTAGGGACCTAGGGGTGGGAGACAGAACAGGAGCACATTCAATGAGTGTGTCACACACCCATCACACAGTACATGTCAACAACTACAAGCAATGTACACACATCGCACAGAGCAATAGGGCACAATGCCACAGCCACCAACAGTGGCATACTACCCTGGCCATGGAGCGTTGACACACAGCACGCGGTGAACAAACGGCCACCCTGACACAGCACACACACACCTGCACAGATACAGCCACATCAGCCGTCGTACATGGACACTCACCGTCAAGTGAAGTAGCGGGCGATGAGCTGCTGCCGCACATTACCAGCTTCCTCCTCTCCGCTGTCCTCCTCACTCGAGCTGTCCTGGTCTGCGGGCTGGGGCCCTGGTTGATCTCCGTCATCCACGATGAGGGGGATCTGCTTCCGAATGGCCAGATTGTGCAGCATGCAGCATGCCACCACTATCCGGCACACCTTCTGTGGGGAGTACGCCAGCGCACCCCCGGTGCGGTCCAGGCACCTGAACCTGGACTTGAGGAGGCCAAAGGTACGCTCGACCACACGTCTGGTCCTCCCATGTGCCTCATTGTAGCGATCGTCTGCTGGGGTGCGAGGATTCCTCAATGGACTGAGCAGCCATGCCCCATTCGGGTACGCAGAGTCACCTGGGTGTGAGGGACACAGAGAACCGTTGCAATTCCAACTGGACAGGGGACAGCATCGCACAACCAGCACGCTACACCACTCCACATACTCACCGACAATACAGGCACGATCCTGTTGCATATTGGACATCAGTCGTGGCAAGATGCTGTTGCGCATTATGTGTGCGTCATGGGCCGAGCCTGGGAACTTTGCACACACGTGGGTGATCACCATGTCCGCAAGGCACACCACTTGCACATTCAGGGAGTGCGTGTGCTTCCTGTTGCGGTACAGGTGCTCAGTGGCCTGTGGTGGAACAAGGCCGACATGTGTGCAGTCAATGGCTCCAACGACGTGTGGGATTCTGCCAAGGGCATAGAATGCACCCTTCACTGCCGCCAATTCACGAGCCCTGGGGAAGCGGATGTACCTGTTTCGGTACAGCATCATGGCTGCCAGTACATCCCTCAGCACCTTGCTGAACATGGGCTGGGACATCCCTCCTCCAATGCCCACTGTGTGCTGGAATGACCCAGTGGCGAAGAAATGCATGGCGGCCATCACCTTAGCCGTGGGGGTGACAGCAGTCGGATACACCCTGCGGGGACGGAGATGGGGTTCTAACATGGCACACAGTCGATGCAGGGTTGGCCTGTCCAGCCGAAACTTCCTAATAACCTCTGTATCGTCCATGTCCGCCAGCAATTGGTATGGGCGGTCAATGTTCGGTCTCCGCCTAGGGACAATGGCAGAGGACACATGTCAAAGCAACACGACACATAGCAATTTCGCATACACATCACTGACATGACTGAGCAAGCACATGAGCCACAGCCCAGCTGTCAAGCTGGGGCGGCACGGCCACAATACACTTACACAGGTCTCCCAACAATGGCAATGGCTAGTGATACAAACCACTGCCATGTGCATGCACATGGGGATCTAGGCCCCAATGACTTGCGGGGCGTGCTGATGGGGACTGACTGCATATCCGTCAAGCGGCAACGCCACGGCAACATGAATGTCTGCTGAGCATGGAACTGCTTCCGCGGCTGGATGAGTATGGCACACGACTGACGACGATGTGGGCACAGGCTGAGCGGCCAAAACAAGTGGGACCTGTGGCACGAGGGGATATGAGACAGTAGTAGGTGTCAGCACTGCACCCTATGTACAGCACTGTACGGATCACACCTCCCGAAACATTGACAGGTGTCCACATTGACAGCCCCATGCCAAGACGGCTGTGTGCTTGCAGTCACACGTCACAGGTGAGAGGTTACATTGCACGTGCCAGGTGGCAGACGTACATAGTGGGAGCTGGCATGTGTGTGCATGTGTCTCCTGTTCAGGATCCACCAGATGGGCGCTGACTCTGTACTGAGCATTGGACACAGCATGTTCCGTGGAAGGCTTGTGTGTGTGGGATGGTGGCACTGGATGTGCCTCCGTTGGGTGGGGGCCATGCACAGGGCGGGTACGTCGATGATTGCGCATTGTTGGTCACGGTGGGTGCACCAACTGAAGATGTGTTGCCCTGTGTTCAATTCCTATGTCCGCATGATGATGGACTGTAGATGTGGGCAGACTACACATTGGTCGATGTGCTGTCTATATGCATGTGCCTTCACACCAGGCACAGCTGCCCCTGCACATGTGACCCCTGCTGGACTCGCTGCTGGGTCTGTGGAGCTGATGCACCTTCTGCGCGTGGGGCGGACAGCTCTCCTCACTTCCCTCATTGCGCATGTCATGACTTTGCCGCAGGTGACATGGATCATGGAGGGCCCACATGTACGCGTGGGTAGGCTACACATGATTGTACACTGGTCGCCACCCCCAGTCAGTGTTTCGAATGGGAAGGTTGTCGTGCTGGTGGTATGTTCGATGTGGCGGATGGGCGGGCCTAGGTGCGGGCTTACATTCCGGACATGGGGGTAGTTGGATTGGCGACTAGTTGCAGTACACACGGGACACGTCTCTTCCTTTCCACATCTGGGTCATCCCTTGTACTTACTGACAGTGATACAGTCATCTTCGCCCCAGCCCTCATGTCCTCCCCTCGCTCCCCCAATATGCATGCTCACCTGCGAGGCTAGCGCCTGCACAGGCAGCCCCAAGCTCGCACCAGAGAGGGCAAGGAGTGTATGTGTGGGTCCAGTTGCACGAGTGGGCTGTCTCAGGGTATGATGTGTGGCGGGACGCCGTCCACCTGCATGGTGCCCCAAATGGAGACCCGGCCTGCATGGACTATGCATCACAGTCTTCGCCTTCCGGATCCGCCACCTGCGACACCCAGTGGCTGTGGCTGCCCTTGCGGCCAGGCCGCGTCCGTCTGTGGCTGATGGCCCACACATTCACTCTTTGGCCTCTCTGGGGAGGGCTCGGGGGTGGTGGCGCACGCGCTTGCACTTAGTCGCAATGGCATGTGGCGTGGTTGGTATGATGGGCAATGGATGGGATGGTGCGAGCCACCTCCCGTGACGTCAGTGCTGCTCGTGCTGTGGTGCGTCCCCCTACACTTCCATTTGACTTGTGCCATGCTAGACGTTGAGGTTCTATTGCCTGCGTGATATGACCAGGTGGAGCGCGAGGAGACCTCTCACACACCATGCTCCACTGCCATCCCGTGCCCTGTATCGCCTGTGCGGATTGACTATGTTGGGGTTACACCTGGTCGACTGGGGCTGTGTGTGCCTTGTCAAGGGGCATGGCGGGCGCACAACAGGATCCAGCTTGTCCACAGAGGGTGGGCTGAGGTGCGCCTGGTACCGCTTTGTACGTGTGCCCGGCTGCTGTGCACACACGTGTTCACTCCCCCCGACAGGTGTCCTCTCACGATGCCCAGGGAAGCGGTGGTGTACTGTTCATGACCCCTCCCAACACGGCGTGCTCCAACTTGGCATGTGCGCATCTACCCGTCGCACCCACCCACCTGAGCACTGCGTCCATACGACTTCACACGACACATGTGTGTCTTCCACAGTTGTGCTACTCATTTGCATTGACATCCAATACCAGTGGACTACATGGTCATGTCACGACTGCCGTGTACTTCACATACTCTCATCCTCTCTCATTCGTACTTGTGAAATGAGTCAGCGGAGACAGTTTTGGTTTCAAACATTATATTGAGTCTTCTGTCCTCTGTGATGCAGTATAGTGGACACTACTGGCAGCGGAATACATGTTGAGGATATACTGAGCATGATTGCAAATGGGATAGGGTGTGGGGTTACATGTGATTGGCTGTTGCATGTGGGATGTGGGCTTCAGAGTGACATCTGCTTGGCCAAGGCTGTGCTAATGTACATTTACGTATAGCTGCGGAGCTGCGGACTTTGACACAGACGGTATACATGTAGCCTACCAGACCGCTTGGCATCATGGGCACAGTCCATCTCAGTTCCATGTGACAGGTTTGCTGCGGTTGTTCCTCATGCACGCGTGCATGTGAGATGACATCAGGGCATGTGCTTGCGTGCATGCAGCGGCGTGCCACTTGTTGTTGCACTGTGGTGGTTACTGGACATGTCACAGTCACTGGGGTCGTGTTGTTGTTGTATGCACTTGTCGTCCATGCAAAGGTCCTGGTATGGGATTCCCGGGGCAGGGGTGGGAGGGTGCAGCACCCACAGACTCCAGGCGACCTATTCATGTCCACTGAGCGGTGTGTGTGTCCATGGGCGCTGGATCCATGTCGTGTCCTGGTTGTTCGTGCAGTTCCGTCCATGTGGGTGCGATACACAGAGCCCATGCCACTGCCTCCCACGATGCATGCGGTGTTCCTGGATGTGATGGGGAACAGTGTGCATGTCCTGGTCATATCCGATGTCATGGCGATGTCGTTGATGGTGTGGTTACAGTTGCCGGTCGTTTGGTATGGCTGTTGTGGTGGTGACTGGCCAGTCCGTGCGGAAGCTAAGCATGGGTGCGGGGTTGGACATCATAGGTCACTCGGGGAACCTGCGTTGTGGTCCGACGAATTGACAGGTTGTCAGGTATGCGATGCCGTCCAGCAGGGCTTCCATGTCATTGGTGGTGTACATGTTTGCCAGCCAATGTAGCGGATGGTGGCTGTCAAGGTGTTGTTCGTAAGTTGTCCCTTGGAGGACCATGATGGGGCATGCTGGGTGACATTCGATGTAGCTGTTCTCGATGATCCGTCGTGTGGAGGCACAGTGGTCCCATTTCAGTGCGGGTGTGATGTTGGCCACATACGCCATGCCCCCATAGGCAGAGCAGGCCCTGTCGTGTGCGTCCAGAGGGAGGAGTAGTGGTAGCAGGTCCGCCTTCAGACATGCCGGGTTGGAGAGGCATATCTCGACGGGATGCTGGTAGGGACACCTCCGACAGTAGAAGACGGGCATGACGCAGCTGAACAATGTGATGCGGTAAGTCAGTCGGTAACTTACGTTCAGCAGGGACAGGAGATCGCATCCCAATGTATGGAACAGGTTGGTTTTGTACAGCTTGAGCTGTTCGGCGTAGTTGGGTAGGTGTGTTGCGGTTGCCATTTCGCAGCGGTGCGTTGTGGTGGCGTGCTCCGGCTGTGTGTGCAGTCTGCAATGTGCACGCTCCGAGGTTGCTGTGAGCTCTGTGTAGTCGTAGGGAGACAGGACTTGTGTTCTGTTTGCTTGTTTGGAGGACACGGGCCCTCTTCCCACATGCTTCTCAGACAGTTCAAGGTCAGTGATGTGTGACTCCTTCCAATTAACTTGCATGTGGCCGACATGGGGAGTGTTTTCTTCTTTCTTCCCCGTCCGTTGTGTGCTTCTGTGATATGCGCTATCTGCCCTGTGGTCGGTCTCCTCGGCATGCCTGTGTTGGTCTATTCTTGGACAATGGCTGTATTCACCGGCTTCTGTCGTAGGGCTGTGGTTTCGGAGTTGGAATGGAAGGTCATTCAGTGCTGTCTGCTCTCCCTTGTGTGGGCGGCAGGCTGCCTTTCCGCTCTGCGTTGGGCCTTGTGTGTGAATGTTATTCTTGGGCCACCTGTTGTCGGTCCCCGGGCTCTTTGGTGTTCCGTTTTATATGTCTTGTTCATATGTGCAGGGTGGTATGGGTGTTTCAGTGTGGTACTGGCGTTCCTCTTCCCGAAGGGGCCCTGCTTCTCCTAGTTGGTGTTACCGCCGCTGTGTGCTACGCCATGTTTGTTACACTGGGGTGTGTCCTGCTGTTGCGTGACTTCATTGACATGTGTGCGTCGGTTGTGTGGCGTTGGGTGTTGTCCGTGAATTGGGCGTTGGGGACATGTCTGTGGCAGGCCTGTCACGTGTCATGTGCGTTCGGGGTGGGGCTGATGTGTGTGCTGCTTGGTTGTGTCCCTGTGTCTGTGTGCGACGCATGCATGGCGCTGCGGTTGGCCTCTGCGTTGTGCGCATGTGTGGCGGCGTCATCGGCGCTTTGGGGCCGTGACGGGGTGGTTGGTTCCTAGTCCCAGGTGGTGTGTACACATGTGTTCCGCGATGTTACGATTTGGCCTGTGTGTCATATGTGGATGCAATGGTGGATGTGTAGTGTACACGCGCTGGTGGGGGTTGTCCGCTTTTTCCGCCCTTGCACTGTGTGCGCTGTTTGCGTGCACTTGTTGTGTGTGTGCCTACCTGCGTCTCCGCGGTACGTTGCGTCCTTGGTGGTGCATCAGCAGAAGCATGGGGAGGGCCTGCAGTGCTGGATTCATGCTCGGGGAGCCGCTTCTTCGTTGTCCGTGCTCGGCATCCGTGTTACCGCTTCGGTTTGTCGTACGGTATCTCTTGGCCGTGGGAGCCGTTTGTTTGCGGCATCGTAATTTATGCGCCGGGCGGGACGTGTTTCGTCGGACGGTGTGTGTCAGTTGAGCTGCGCCGCTACGTGTACGGGCGCACTTTGATGGCGGACGGTGTTGCTGGCTTGCCGGCGGTGTTTGGCCTACTTTTCGCATCGTAATTGGACGGGCGTGTGGACTGCTGCGTGCCGGCGGTAACTGGTGCTTTTTGCATCCGCCAGCACGGCGGTGGTGCTTCCGCCCGCCATCGTAATGTGCCCCTTAGTGTCTAAAAATTCAATTTCCTTTTTGTTCTTGGTGCACGTAAATGATAAACAATTTAAAAAAATACTCATTAAAATCATGCTCAGTGCCGTTCCATATTAAAAACAAATCATCAATGAATCGGACCCATAGCACGATCCGATCAAGCTCTTCTTGGTTTTCTGAGTTCCATGCTATCTCTCTCTCCCACCAGCCCATGGTTATATTCGCAAAATTCGGAGAAAAAGAACTGCCCATGGCTGTGCCACAACATTGTTTAAACAGTTCTTTGTTAAAAAGAAAAATATTGTTAGTCAGGCATATCTCGATCATTTTTAATAGCATCTCTGAATGTTTTAGTTCTGTAATGCTACGCTGTTTTAAGAAGAATCTGCATGCCTCCAATCCTACCTCGTGCCGTATTGACGTATATAATGACACAACGTCTATTGTTACCAAGAGATATTGATCGCTCCATGTGATTCCTGTTAAAATTCTCAGGAAATCTCCCGTATCTTTTATATATGAGCTCATACTTTGTGCAATTGGGGCCAGAAATTTATCCACATATTGAGAGAGATTTTCATATAGGGAGTCACATGAAGAAACTATTGGTCTCCCTGGTGGATTTTGTAGTGTCTTGTGAATTTTGGGCAGGAAATATATTGTTGGTATGACAGGGAAATCTTTTGTAAGAAATTTTAATTCATCATTACTGATTAGGTTTTTTGAGTGCCATTCTTGTAGATTTCGATTTAATTCTAACACCATTTTGTTTATAGGATTCTGATTAATTCTTTGATAATTAGATTCATCATTCAGTTGCCTCATGGCCTCTTTTACATAATCCTTAGTATCCATTATGATGATGTTACCCCCTTTGTCAGCGGGTTTCACCGTGATTTCTTTGTTGTCCATCAGTTTCTTTATTGCTTCCCTCTCTTTGCTAGTTAAGTTCTCTCTTTTGTTTAGATTTCGTTTCTTAGGTAATTTTTCCAGTTCTTCAATGATAGCATCAGAAAAAAGGTCAAATCTGTTTCCGGGTGATAGAACAGGACAGTATCTAGATTTTTTCTTTAATCCACTTTCAATTCGTTTGTCTGTTTGAATCTCCAATGAGTCCAAAATTTGCTGCTCTGACATCTGATCCTCATTCAAGTCATATAGCAAGTCAAACATGTTTTTCAGGTCAGACATTTGATCTATTGTAATAGTTGGTGTGGCAGCCTCATCAATTTCTTTTTGACTTGTGATCTCAGGCTGTTTATTCCCTTGTCTGTTTGCATGAATCTTAGCCAATTTTAACTTCCTGATATATTTGTATAGATCAATCCTTACTTGTGTATAATCATAATGACTCTCTGGACAGAAAGATAGCCCTTTATTTAAAAGTGAAATTTCATTTGGTGTTAATTGATACTTCGAAAGGTTCACTATCAGATTGGTATTCATTATTTGCGGTTGCGTAATGGGTATTGCCTTCTTTCGCTTTGCCCTTCTGGTTTTCCTTGTGGAAGCGAGGTGTCTCCTGTTTCTTTTCCTCGGCCTCTGCTTATGGCCCTTCCTCGACCCCCTCCTCTCGTTAGGGACTTGTCTAAGTTCATTAATCGCATTTCCTCTAAAAAAGACACCCTCGATGTTCCTTGCGCACCACTCAATTGTTCGCCTTCACTTAAATCAGATTCACTTGTACTTTCCGTTGTGACTTTTAATTGTTGCATTGAGAAATTCTTTTTCAGAGTGTCAAACCGTCTGGCAAATGTTAATATTCTGCCTTGTGAGTAGTCCCGTTCATCTCTTTTGAATTTACTTTGCTTCCGTTCCTGGACTTCATTTTCATATTTCTCCAGTTTCAGATCCATTTCCTTGCGCATTTTGGAGATTTCCTCTGTATTAGAATTCTTTTTAATACATTCTTCCATTTCTTCCAATTTTTTTGTAATGTCTATGACATCTATTTTGGCATGTTTGATTAATATGCGCATCATATTGAGAGAGCACTGTAGATTATTTTCAGCCCACTCTTCTAACAATTCCACTTTTGTATCTGGATGCGTCGGCATTGTAAAGATACGTAGACCTCTGGGTACACGTTTAACCTCAATGTAATTTTCCAATGCTATAATTTCCCAGCTTTTATTGATTTCCTTTTTGTACAACCTCTCCATGTTATTAAATTGTTGTTTCAGTGACACATTAATACTGGTTTGAGCATTCCCCACATGTTCCATTCTGTTTTCATCTGCATTCCCAAGTTTAAACATTGTTGCCGCTTTTGTTGCTCGCTTCGCTGCACGCGCTTCCATTCTAGTGATTAGTCTATATTCTCTTTACACCATCTGTTCCTGACTCTGCCTCACTCTTGGTGTTGTGAAGGGTACTTGTTTGTCCCTTGTTACACTTCCCCTGCTCTCGCCGGTTTGTTTGGATGCCAGTATGTATCGTATACAGTCCTGAACCACTTCCCCAAACAAACAACGGCCGCTTCGGATCGCTGCTGCTTTCAAAGACCAACTTGTCACTCACCTCGCCGGGAGACTCCCGTTTCGACGGCATCCTCCGACTCCGTCACGCGGCGCTCTACCGGGGTGAGTTTTACATTCCAGGCAGCTTCTGTTTGCAGTCAATCCGGGCGCCTCTGGATTCCTCAATTATTCACCACAATGTGATCCTGTCGGTTCAGAGCGCTCAAACAGCGGGTGCTCAGCGTATGGGCCGGATCCTGGCCCAAATTCAATTTCCAGACAACAAATGACGCGGCACTCCAGAGCAGGATACTTGTGAAATGTATTTAATCACAACACCACTCAACCAACGCGTTTCAGCCCTCACACGGCTTTCTTCACGGTTAGTGAGTCCTTCTTTCATTACGCCTTAAATACCCATATCTGCCATAATGATGCATCATGGGATTCGTAGTGCGTGTATTTCAAAAAGAAAAAAACTTTATACATATTTACAAAAAGGACAATTGCGCATGTGTCAGGTTCTTTACAGATTATGGTGACTTTGACATTACTACGTAAGCGCTTTACTTTTTCGCAAAATATTGGATATAGTATCCTTGCATTTATTGCAAGCAATTGATTTGTATATAACACAACATTTTTTGTGCATTAAGATCAAATCATCGGTATAGTACCCTTTGCTGGTGATATATTCTATTATGTGATTTTTAAAATTTGTTCATTTAATACAACTTATCTAAATCGTTTTCACAGGGTCGGGTATAGTACCCTCATTTTTTCCACCAGTATATATAGTATGGCAGATTATTCCTTTTCTTTTAACACTGTGCCAAAAGATACTTCTTATTCCAAGTGCACAAAAAGTTCTTCGTCATTATTTATCCCTCTGGGGAATTTCGTTCTCAGCTTTATAATGTACTTGGATTCCATTTGTCGTAATTTCCTTATTCTGTCTCCACCCCGTTCTTCTGGGGGATCATGTGAATTCCATAATAGGTCATTGCTCTCCAGTCTCCCTTTTGACATTGTGACATATGTTTTGCTGTGGCATACGTCATGTTTCCATTTTTCACTGCACGAATATGTTCTAGAATACGTTTTTTAACCATGCATGTTGTGCTCCCAATATATTTCATTCCGCAATTACACTCTATCACATAGATAACAAACTGAGATGTGCAGGAAATGTTTTGCTCAATTGTGATTTGCTTTCCATCTGGTTCCACAATTGTCCTGACGTTCTTGCCAATTTTGCAGGCCTTACACACATTGCATTTCTTAAAACCTCTTTGTTGATCCAGTAACCAATTTGTTTGTGGTCTCTCCTGAAAATGACTTTTCACCAACATATCCTTTAGATTTTTAGTCTTCCTATAAGTAACAATTGGTTGGGGTCCTAAAATTTACCAATATCTGGGTCTCCTGCAATTAAATGCCAGTATTTTTTGATTTTGTTCGTTATCATTCCACTTTCTTTGCTGTATGTCGTGATAAATCTTGGTGGTCCCTGTTCACTTGTTTCTTGGATTTTTGATTTTGGGATTAATGTATCTTCTCTTGATTTTTGATCAGCACGTTTTTTGCATTTCCTTAATGTGGTGTCATTATAACCTCTCACTTTTAATCTCTGCATTGTCTCTTGAATCTTGTCTTCTGCATCTTCCTGCTTTGAACAATTACGCTTCATGCGGATAAATTCACCATAGGGGATGCTTTCCAGGAGGGGTTTCGGATGGAAACTCGTTCCATATAAAATGCTGTTGGTAGCAGTTTTCTTCCTAAATAGCGTGGACTGGATTTGATCATTTTCAATATAGATCTTAGTGTCTAAAAATTCTTAACTAGCAAAGAGAGGGAAGCAATAAAGAAACTGATGGACAACAAAGAAATCACGGTGAAACCCGCTGACAAAGGGGGTAACATCATCATAATGGATACTAAGGATTATGTAAAAGAGGCCATGAGGCAACTGAATGATGGATCTAATTATCAAAGAATCAATCAGAATCCTATAAACAAAATGGTGTTAGAATTAAATCGAAATCTACAAGAATGGCACTCAAAAAACCTAATCAATAATGATGAATTAAAATTTCTTACAAAAGATTTCCCTGTCATACCAACAATATATTTCCTGCCCAAAATTCACAAGACACTACAAAATCCACCAGGGAGACCAATAGTTTCTTCATGTGACTCCCTATATGAAAATCTCTCTCAATATGTGGATAAATTTCTGGCCCCAATTGCACAAAGTATGAGCTCATATATAAAAGATACGGGAGATTTCCTGAGAATTTTAACAGGAATCACATGGAGCGATCAATATCTCTTGGTAACAATAGACGTTGTGTCATTATATACGTCAATACGGCACGAGGTAGGATTGGAGGCATGCAGATTCTTCTTAAAACAGCGTAGCATTACAGAACTAAAACATTCAGAGATGCTATTAAAAATGATCGAGATATGCCTGACTAACAATATTTTTCTTTTTAACAAAGAACTGTTTAAACAATGTTGTGGCACAGCCATGGGCATTTCTTTTTCTCCGAATTTTGCGAATATAACCATGGGCTGGTGGGAGAGAGAGATAGCATGGAACTCAGAAAACCAAGAAGAGCTTGATCGGATCGTGCTATGGGTCCGATTCATTGATGATTTGTTTTTAATATGGAACGGCACTGAGCATGATTTTAATGAGTATTTTTTGAAATTGAATAACAATCAGATTGGTTTATCATTTACGTGCACCAAGAACAAAAAGGAAATTGAATTTTTAGACACTGAGATCTATATTGAAAATGATCAAATCCAGTCCACGCTATTTAGGAAGAAAACTGCTACCAACAGCATTTTATATGGAACGAGTTTCCATCCGAAACCCCTCCTGGAAAGCATCCCCTATGGTGAATTTATCCGCATGAAGCGTAATTGTTCAAAGCAGGAAGATGCAGAAGACAAGATTCAAGAGACAATGCAGAGATTAAAAGTGAGAGGTTATAATGACACCACATTAAGGAAATGCAAAAACGTGCTGATCAAAAATCAAGAGAAGATACATTAATCCCAAAATCAAAAATCCAAGAAACAAGTGAACAGGGACCACCAAGATTTATCACGACATACAGCAAAGAAAGTGGAATGATAACGAACAAAATCAAAAAATACTGGCATTTAATTGCAGGAGACCCAGATATTGGTAAATTTTTAGGACCCCAACCAATTGTTACTTATAGGAAGACTAAAAATCTAAAGGATATGTTGGTGAAAAGTCATTTTCAGGAGAGACCACAAACAAATTGGTTACTGGATCAACAAAGAGGTTTTAAGAAATGCAATGTGTGTAAGGCCTGCAAAATTGGCAAGAACGTCAGGACAATTGTGGAACCAGATGGAAAGCAAATCACAATTGAGCAAAACATTTCCTGCACATCTCAGTTTGTTATCTATGTGATAGAGTGTAATTGCGGGATGAAATATATTGGGAGCACAACATGCATGGTTAGAAAACGTATTCTAGAACATATTCGTGCAGTGAAAAATGGAAACATGACGTATGCCACAGCAAAACATATGTCACAATGTCAAAAGGGAGACTGGAGAGCAATGACCTATTGTGGAATTCACATGATCCCCCAGAAGAACGGGGTGGAGACAGAATAAGGAAATTACGACAAATGGAATCCAAGTACATTATAAGGCTGAGAACGAAATTCCCCAGAGGGATAAATAATGACGAAGAACTTTTGTGCACTTGGAATAAGAAGTATCTTTTGGCACAGTGTTAAAAGAAAAGGAATAATCTGCCATACTATATATACTGGTGGAAAAATGAGGGTACTATACCCGACCCTGTGAAACGATTTAGATAAGTTGTATTAAATGAACAAATTTTAAAAATCACATAATAGAATATATCACCAGCAAAGGGTACTATACCGATGATTTGATCTTAATGCACAAAAAATGTGTGTTATATACAAATCAATTGCTTGCAATAAATGCAAGGATACTATATCCAATATTTTGCGAAAAAGTAAAGCGCTTACGTAGTAATGTCAAAGTCACCATAATCTGTAAAGAACCTGACACATGCGCAATTGTCCTTTTTGTAAATATGTATAAAGTTTTTTTCTTTTTGAAATACACGCACTACGAATCCCATGATGCATCATTATGGCAGATATGGGTATTTAAGGCGTAATGAAAGAAGGACTCACTAACCGTGAAGAAAGCCGTGTGAGGGCTGAAACGCGTTGGTTGAGTGGTGTTGTGATTAAATAAATTTCACAAGTATCCTGCTCTGGAGTGCCGCGTCATTTGTTGTCTGGAAATTGAATTTGGGCCAGGATCCGGCCCATACGCTGAGCACCCGCTGTTTGAGCGCTCTGAACCGACAGGATCACATTGTGGTGAATATATATATATATATATATATATATATCAAAAGTAAACTCCTCTCCACTGCAGGAAAAAGAGCGCGCACACAAGGTCTGAAAAGATAAAGTCTTCTTTATTAAATTAAGCCTCCTCCAACCCAGCACAGAGAGACGCGTTTCGCCTGTCAACGCAGGCTTTCTCAATCTGATTGGCGCCATTTTGATGTTCGCCTTTATACTCATACATAATTGTAGACATAGAAAAGTTACTTGAATAACTAAAATTGGATACATTTAAAACCTGGTGAGTACTATAGATAAACATACATTGAAACAATCTGTACATCGTGGCTGTTAACTTCATGAGTGATGAAAGCATATCGTGATGCCTAAAAGGTTATCTTTTGTGCATTGAGTGCTACCCACTCCACTCGAGTGCAACAGATTTAATGTAAATATTCACCAGCATAATAAAAAACACTTTCATATTACTAATCAATCGGCAAGAATCTAGGCCATCTATTCAAATCATCACGATGGTCACATAATAACACTTCAAATTGCCTAAAAATCCACTGTGGTAGATAACAGCCTGAGGTGACATGCTGGCAATAAATTACTCATATTAAGCTCGAGTACGGTCACACAAGACTAATAGTAGGGTAATATTGCTAAGCCAAAATTACAAACAGGCACGGCAGAATATTGAGCAAAGACGGGAATGTGTGCCCCCCTATTATTCCCTGCATCATGATCATATGCTGTTGCTTGCGTGCGCTCAGAACATCAAACAACCTGAAAGAAAATTTGGTAACAGTAAAATGCGTACCAAGTCCCAAAATTCGAGTCAAGCATTCCATTACAAAACTACTGATCCCACAGTGCATTGTAAATGTTCCATGCAGGCACGTCGAGATTCAAAGTGGGGGAAAGCAGTTCAAGGCTGGCAATGTGAGCAAACTGTCATCCACAGCAGCATGATGCGGCGTAATGGTGTTCATACCTTATCTCATTTGACAACATAAGTCCGGCCATGCTGTATTGAAGCCTGTGTTTCTTCGAGCTATATTCCACCTTGGTTACCGTAAATATGGGAATAAAAAGTCAGCAAAAATCCTCCCATAGCGGCAAATGTTATATGCAACCAAACATAGATGCGAGGTGGGGGGAGGCCAACTGGATAAAAATTACTTAGCCCTATATACATATAACCTACTGACAGTCGCCAGTAGGTAGTTATAGATAGGACCTTGGGCCACATGTACAACAGGTTTTAGTGGTTGCAGACAGAAAATAAGGCTGTTTGGGACTGCTAAAGAGCCTTTTGGCATGTACTAACCCTATTTTGCGAGTCAGTAGCCTATTACCGACTTGCAAAATAGAGTTTGCAAGTCGGTATTAGTAAGGGTCATATCATGGGCATCCCTTCCTAATAGTGAGTCTCAGGGGGATGTATGAATGTTTTGTGAGCGGAATGCGGTCACAAAACATTAACAGTTTACTGCCTACTTCCCCTTTGTGAATGGTAGCAAAAACATTTTAAGAGCAGGAAGTGTGAAACTGAAACGTTTCATTTTTCTTTTTGAAACGCAACCCGTTTTCCTGTAAGGAACCGCCACTAGGATATGTATCTATCTATCTATCTATCTATCTATCTATCTATCTATCTATCTATCTATCTATCTATCTATCTCTCTATTCACTGAAAGAAACAAAAGTTAAAGGGACTTTATAAATAGGAAATAGATCTAAAAAACCCTTACAAATTCACAAAAAAAAACAAAGGTTAGAGGGACGTTATAGTTAGGTTCAGATTTTACATGCACAAAACCATAGAAATGCAACTGTTAAAGTTATAATTATCTCAAGAAACCATAACTTGTGCCCTGAGGAAACTATAACTCATTCCCTTGCCATGCACAGTTTTCTCCTCAATAATGTTTTTGCAAATGTAGCAGTTATAATATTAATTGTGTCATAGAAGATGCCATTACTAAAGTAATATGTGCCATAAGTAGCAGTGCACGGGGGCGTGGCTAGCAGCCCACGATGGAGGTCGCATAAGCGACGAGCTCCGGGCCCGAGACTCTAATCCGTCACTGATTCTCTGCTCCTGGCGGCTCTATATTCCAGTGGGGCTACGATCCTATCTCTGAGACTGCAGCGGGCTGAACGCGGGGGCCGTGGAACGTTGCTGGGCGTCCTCCTGCACTCCGGACTGGTCCTGATTGCGGCGAGCCTGCGGCGCGAGTGGCAGGCCTCACAGCACCGGCCTGTCCTGATTCCCTGGACGGAGGTAGTGAGCGCGCATATCGGCGTGCTCTCCCACGCGAGGTCCCAGCTGACGGCCTGCCTGGGGGGCCTTGAGCACGATCCCCGCTGTGGCTGGCGGCGATTATGGTGATCCTGTAGGGGATGACTGTAGCCCCCCCACCTACCTGCTGGTGTCATCGGAGCTGTTAGCATTGCTCCTGGACCCTGCGGCAGCCTCCATCTGTATGGAGTTGTCTGGGTGATGGTGATCCTGCTCACCGGGTGGATCCATCAGGCAGGGGGGTGCGCGGATGCCCCCCCTCCTGAGCGGCCTTGTTCCGGTTAGAGGTTTGTAGCAGGCCTCACGGCATCGGCCTTTCCTGCCCCCCTGGACGGAGGTAGGAGATGTGTATACCGGCGCGCCTTCCTGCGTGAGGTCCCGGCTGGCGGCCTGTCTGGTGGGCCTTGGGCGTGGCCTTGCTGTGGTTGTTGGTGACTGCTGTGCTCCCTGTAGGGGGTGACTGTGGGCCCCCCCACCTACCTGCTAGTGCCTTCAGAGTTGGCGAGATTTCTCCTGGAGTCTAAAGGCGGCCTCCATCTGCATAAAAAGCTGGCACTGTGTTTGTGATCCTGCTCAACGTGTGGACTCATGACGAGGGGGAGAGTGCGGACACCCCCCCACCCACGCGGCCTTGCCCCTGGTTAGCACTACTGGCTGTGGCTGCCCTCGTTCGCTATCCGCAGCGCCTGGTCCTGGTGCGATGGGGCTGCCAACGTGACTCCCTCTTCCCCCTCTTTTCCTTTACTGCTTGTGTGATCCTGGACTTACTTGTGACTGTTCTGGTGGCCGAGGTGCCTGCAGTGGTGGGGGTGAGCCTGTGTGTCCGGGGGCCCTCTTGGATGCCTGTGAGATCACTGAAGCTTGGCAGGATGGGGCTCTGTACTCAACATCACCGAATGGTGTCGTCCCTGGTTGAGCAAAGATGGGATAGCACTACATCTGACTGGTTGGTTGTTGCGTGAGCAGTAGTAAGTGCACTCCTCCTGCCTTATTGTCCCATATTGCGCGTGGATGCGCATTGACCTGGTGTACCTCCCTCTTACTCTCTCACACATTGCTTTACGAACAGTGTCCCGGCTGCGCAGCCCAGTTGTGAGTTCTGGATCCTTTCCTGGTCCCGGGTGAGGGACGGCAGACGGTGGCGTCGTACTCCCTCCATCGGATAGCTGACACGGCGGCTACTGTTTACACTGTCCCGTTGGTCACTTGATCTGCATGGCGCCTATCAGTGCAATCTACTCTGCGACGTGGCTGAGTCACCAGCGGCAATGGGCAGAAGTAGGGCAAAGACAGCTGTGGACACTGGCAGGGCTGGCTCGCCCCCTTCGGAGATTTCCTCAATGCAGTCTCATCGGGCCGATGATGGAGCTGCGACGCCACCTCCTGCTGATAAGCTGGACATGCTACTTCAGGAAATTTGGGAGTCTAGATCAGCTATTGCGCAACAAATAGGCACTATATCTACAGAGTTGAACTTACTCAAAGACGACCACAAGAAACTGGCAGACAAGGTGAAGATCTCTGACCAATCGATTCTCACACTAATGCCGCAGATGAAGGACCACGACGTGCAGATACAGCAGATGCGTCAGCAGATAGAGGCCTTACAAGTGCGTGCCGATGATGCGGAAGGTAGGGCCCGACGCAACAACCTTTGCATTGTTGGACTCCCTGAGGGGGCGGAGGGGCAACACCCCACAGCCTTTATAGAAAATTGGCTGAAGACCAGCGTAGCCCCCACAGGCCTATCTGCGTTTTTTACAGTAGAGCGGGCCCACCGGGTACCTATGTGCAAACCTATTCCTGGTGCAAACCCACGCCCGATGCTGGCCAGAATCCTAAATTACAGAGACCGGGATCATATCTTGCAGTCAGCCCGAGGTTCCGGTCCTATCCACTTTGATAATACCAAAATTTCCATCTTCCCGGACTATACGATGGCAGTCCAACGCCTACGTTATTCCTTTATGGAGGTCAAGAACTGGGCCCGAGCTGCGGGATTGACGTTTGCACTCTTATTCCCAGCCAAGCTCAAGATTGTTCACAACCAGCGTGCTTGTTTCTTTGATACGCCCGAAGGAGCCTGGGAATGGCTAGATAGAAACTTTCCGGAAACATGGGCATAGTATACGCCCTACCTCCTCACAGCCAAAGACAAGACGCCCTCCACGTCAGAGGCGGAGGGGGCTTACCACGCAGAGCACAGCGACTGGTCCCCCCTCACAGCAGTCAGTACTGGAGGGCAGACGTGAGGCCCTTCATTCAGCCTCAGCATTAGGGGGCAACATGGCATAATTTCCATCTGCAAAAACCCGCAACTGAGCAATGATCCACTGATCTAACAGTTTCTGAGTGTACTGTGCACAGGAGTATTGTTTCATGTTCTTTTGACATACGTCCATTTCCCTGGGAAAATGTCTCGTACATTATTGTTAGCATTATGACCTATGCATGGACGGCCCCACTGGAAATTGCATGCTATGTTTGGCCACCATGGTCCCGTGGCCCGGCCCGTCGTGGGTTAGTCCACTCTTTGTAACAGATACTTACGTATCTAGAGTATGCATCCTACCCCACAGGCAAAAAGCCCTTACAGTTATTTAGTGTATTACGTGTATTGTTCACACACAGTTTGGTCGACCGAAGTTCAGCCGTTTGACCCTGTATTAGACTTATGTTTTCTTGTTCAGAAGCTACTGATCTGTTTCCTGAGAATCTTGGGGGGGGCCTGTGGGGTGGTGGGGGGGTTGGGTGGGGGGAGGTGTGGTTCGTTAATATGATATCATGTCTGTAGCGAAGTCATACAATATCATCTCCTGGAACATACGGGGGATGGGCTCGATACAGAAATGGCATAGGATAGTGGCCCAGCTTCACCGTCGCCGGGCACAGATAGTATGTTTACAAGAAACCCACCTGCTTTCCTCTGAGCTTGGTAAGGTGCAGAGACGATGGAGGGGTCAGTTATATGGCACTGCATACTCTGCTTTCTCGCGAGGGGCGGCAATCTGGTTGCGTGCAGGAATTCCCTTCTCACTGACTGATAGCAGAATAGATGATCAAGGGAGATATGTACTCTTGCAAGGAAAGCTGGATGGTGCACCAGTGGTTTTGGGGTCAATATACGCACCTAACACTGACCAGGGCGCCTTCCTTTCCCGTCTCTCACATGCACTCTCAGATTGGACGCAATACCCGTGGATATTGGGGGGGACTTCAACGCAGTGTTTGACATTCACTTGGACCGCTCCCACCCTCCCTTAGCTAATGTGGCGGCTGCTGCGCAGGCCAATATCTTGACTAACTGGGCCGGGGGATGGGGACTCCTAGATATCTGGAGATTGCAGCATGTTGGTTTGCGTGAATATTCCTTCTATTCCCACCCACACTCCCTGCATACACGCCTTGATCATTTCCTATGCACCCCAGACTTGTTCCCCACGGTTGTGAGTAGCACTTATTTGGGAAAAACCATATCGTACCACAACCCGTTGGAATTGGTACTCCATTGGGGTCGTATCCCCACACCAATCCCCACATGGGGCCTCCAACCACTACAACTCGAAGACTCAGTGTTTCGAGACAAATTAACTACCACTATCAACACATATTTCACTGAAAACGAGGGAACAGCAACATTGAGGGCTTTCGAATGGGAGGCATTTAAAGTGACAATTCGGGGAGCCTCTATGGGAACATTAGTGGGGATTAGACAGGAGGCAGTCAGGGATCTTACAGATCAGGAGGCCTTGTTGCAAGCACTGGAGGTAGTGGCTCAGTCAGATGTGGAGAAAGGACCAGACCTCCAAGAAGCTAGGATTCGGTATGCCGAGCAATTGGAACACTTACGTGTGATAGATTTGCATGCGTACATGCTGCGCACTCATGCAGAGGCGGATAGGTCAGGCACTTTACTAGCTAGGCTGATTAGGCCGCAACCCACTCCTACACCTATTCTGGCCATATACAATAACAGTCATACCTTGATCACTACGCAGGTAGAAATTAATAAAATGTTTCACGACTATTATGCAGCCCTTTACGCCACCCCCCTCGCGATATGACGGGAGCAACGGCAACATTCCTAGAGTCAGTGGAACTCCCCTCTATTACAGATGCACAAGCTGCAGACTTAGCGGCCCCATTGACCGCTGCTGAGATTCGTGGTGCAATACGGGGTCTCGCCCGTAATAAAACCCCGGGTTCTGATGGGCTCCCCATTGAGTTCTACTCCACTTTTGCAACGCCCCTGGTTCCCAAATTACTACAACTGTACACCACTGCCTTGACAGAGGGTATCTTGCCCCCTACGACTAGGGAGGCGATAGTGACCTCTTTATTAAAGCCGGATAAGTCCCCGACTGACCGTACTGCATACAGGCCCCTTTCAATTCTTAATACGGAATATAAAATTCTCAGTAAACTTCTAGCGTTGAGGCTCCTTCCCTTGCTCCCCAAGTTAATCCACATGGACCAATGTGGTTTTATACCCAAACGCAGTACTTCATTGAACATCCGGCGCCTCTATTCCCTTATACATTATGCCCAAACAGATTTCCCCCACGCGGGTTGCCTCTTCTTGGATATCCGTCAGGCATTCGATTCCTTAAGCTGGCCATACGTGCTGGCTGGCTACATGTTAATAATATCATTTTTTTATTATTTTTATGTATTTTAGTATATATTTTAATTGTATATGTTATAAATTGTATATTTATTGTTCATGTTTTTTAACATAGTTTGTACATTTTTAGTAGTTTTTAAATTTAATGTAATAGATATTTGTATTTTTAGTGCTGTAGCTGGTTGTGGGGTTTATAGGCGCACAGGGTAGGAAGTAAATAAATTATAATTAATAATTGATTACTAATTGATATTAAATATTTAATTGATAATTAATTTTGTTAATAGTGTAATTAGATTTTTAAATTATGTTACGTTTTAGGTGTGGATTGTGAGCTTTGCAGGGGTATGGAGTGGCAAGTAATTTAATTATAATTATGTAATAGTTATTTTGAAATTATTATTAATTATGTAATTGATAATTAATTAATTAATTATGTACATTGTGTAATTAACTACATTTTTTATTAATATTTTGGGTGTATGTTGTGATTTTTGTTAGGGTAGAGGGTGCGAAGGAAATTAATAATAATGATTAATGTTAATAATTAATAATTATTTAATTGATACTTATGTACATTGTGTAATTAAGACATTTTTTAAGTTATATATGAGGTGAGGGTTGTTGTGTTTGTAGGGGTAAAGGAGAGGAAGTTCATTCATTTTAATTCATTTATTATTAGTTAATTGTTATTAATTATTTAATTGCTAAAATATTAGGTGCGCATTCTTGGGTTTGTAGGGATAAAGGGTGGGAAGGTAATTAAATATATTGTATTATCAGTTAATTACTATTAATTGTTTAATTGATAATTAATTATGTAAAATGTGCAATTATATTAATTTTAAGATATAGTTTAGGTGAGTGTGATTTACTTTGTAGAGGTATAGAGTGGGAAGTTAATTAATTAATAATAAACAGAAAAATAGTTCTTTATTGTTTAAAAAATGTGTTATTTATTATGTTATGTGTTAATTCTGTTATGCTTTTTAATTGTAAATAACCTTATATTTGTTGGCTGTTATAAGCTTGAAAATATAGTGTGGTATTTTAATTATATTATTATTATTTGTTTTAATTTAAAATGTTCATTAAACATTGTAATAAATATGTAATTGTTTTCATTTAAAAATGATATGTATAAATATATATATATATTAGATTTAAATATTTGTATTTGTTGTTATTTAATGTAGTTCTTAAAATATTTTATTTGTTTGAACTGAACAACTTCTCTCTACTGTTGCACAGACTGGAGTGGGAATAGTACATTTTACCCTTTCGCAATACAACATTTTCCCTACTGTTGCACCAACTGGAATGGGGATAGTAAATTGTATCCCTCCCTAATCCAACACTTTCCCTAATGTTGCACTGATTGGAGTGGGAATAGTACATTTTACCCCTCCTGAGTTCGACGCTTTGCCTACTGCCGCACAGACTGGAGTGGGAATAGTAAACTTTACCCTTCTGCCATTCAACTCTTTCCCTACTGTTGCACAGACTGGAGTGGGAATAGTAAGTTGTATCCCTCCGCAATACAACACTTTCCATACTGTTGCACTTATTGGAGTGGGAATATTAAATTTTACCCTTCCTGAGTCAAACCCTTTCCCTACTGTTTTACAGACTGGAGTGGAAATAGTAAATTTTACCCCTCTGCAATCCAACACTTTCCCTACTGTTGCACTGACTGGAGTGGGAATAGTAAATTGTTACCCCTCCTGAGTCTAACCTTTTCCCTACTGTTGCGCCGACTGGAGTGGGAATAGTAAATTTTACCCCTCCGCAATCCAACACTTTCCCTATTATTGCAGCGACTGGAGTGGGTATAGTAATTTGTACTTCTTCTGAGTCCAACACTTTTCCTACTGTTGCACCGACTGGAGTGGGAATAGTAAATTTTATCCCTCCGCAATCCAACACTTTCTTTACTGTTGCACGGACTGGAGTGGGAATAGTACATTTTACCCCTCCTGAGTCCAATGACTTCCCTACTGTTGCCGAGATTGGAGTGGAAATAGTATATGTATTATTCCTACAATTTTATAGGTTTGTTTATATTGTTTAGATATATATTATTATGATGTTTCTGTGTATTTAACATCATATGATTTTTATTTAATGTTTCTAATATGTAATATATTTTTAGCAAAATGTAAGTTTTTTATTTTGTTTACTTTTTTATGTGTAATGAAATTGGTATGTTTTTTAGAATTTTTTCAAGTTTTTTTCTTACAATTTGCACTTTAATGTGTAAATATTTATATATATACACAGTTGCCTCCCACCCTACAGGGCAGCTTCAGCGGAACAGCGGGAACAGAGCAGCCCGACAATTTGCCATCACACAAAAAAGAAGTGCTGAAGCACAGCTCAGACCGAAAAGCTCTTTTATTCTGTCATAGGGCGGCAACATGTAATCATCTGACGCGTTTCAGAAGGTAAGCCTTAATCATAGAGCAGCACTGATTGATCTAAATGTCCCCAGCTGTTACATATGGACTCACGCTCATCTTGGTCCCAGGGTACTTCATCGCCCAGAATGCACCAAAAATAAAGTTCAAACACTTTCCTTTAGAACTTCAGTGCAACACTGTATTAATCATAGTCAAATGCTTATTCATATGCACTGAAGTCATTAAACTTCCTCTTTGTACATGCATTTACCATTTTATATCCAGATTGCGTCTTTCTCACGCCCTCGTTGTGAGTACACAAGAGGTGGTTTCAATACCCCTCTCGCTTCCCTAGCTCTTTACCATTTACCTAATGCATTCCAAGTTTAAATGCTCCGGTGAGAGCGAGTCATGCTCCCAAATTGGATATACACAGTTACCGCTGAGAAGGGAGCCTCCTACCCTACAGGGCAGCTTCAGCGGAACTGCGGGGACAGAGCAACCTGCCAATTTGCCATCACACAAATATATCTATATATATATATATATGTGTGAATATAGGGTAATTTTGTTAAAGTTTACAGAAAATTCGTAAATTGTAACATAAATGATAATTATTCTTTTGAGAAATTATAAGTTTAAATAAACATACATAATGAGTTTTTAAATAAATATAAAATGTATATATAATTTTTAATTATTTAAATATATTTAATTTACATTATATTACTGTTTAATGTTAATATATTTAATGTTTACTATGTTTAACTTTGTTTATTTAAAAAAACAATGTTTTTGTATTCAATATCAATGTATGATATTTAAAAAAATGTATTTACATTGTAAATATGAGATAACAATTTTTTTGCTCAATATGTTTGGCACAATATTTATGTCCCACGATATTTGTGGTTTCGATATTTTGTCAGTAAACCCATTTATACCATATCCATTGTAGAACACTGGAGTTCATTTACTCACATAACACTGTTGCTGACAATTCTACGCCATCATTAATCCAGGTTAAGTCTGTGTATCCATACAATGCCAGGTAAGGTACTATAACATGATGTAATTGGATAGGAAGAATCTACATTACATTACCCAAGTGTGTTTCTTATACAATTTTAATTACGTACTGTGCAAATGTCATACATTCCAGTCATGATGACCATTTACCTCTAACATCCACCTACATATTAAATTGCACTAGTGGGGGCACTCATAATAATTACAATGAACATTGCCCTGAGCACAAAATATTTTCCAACAACTTACATAAATATTATCTTCTGGGAAACATTGTCAAACAATCTGTTTTTTAGTTTTCGACATTATACTCCTGGTAAATTGCATCGCAACTGGAAATTGGGAATTACAGTCTTTTTTTGCAGGAAAGCATCATCGTAAATTAAAACATGAAAGGATATGATGATGATAAGGCAATTCAATTTGCGGTATTATAGAAACACTGGCAATTCTTAATCAGTATTATGTCCATGCGAGTATTTGGTTTTGAGATCCAAGATATATTTGCTTTATAACCGGCTCAATAGTTTCTCACAGTTTCCTCCTCTATCATGTTGTTCAACCATGTCTATGGCAAAAAATGAAGATTACGATTTTGGTCATGCAAGCTCCAGAAATGTCTGACTACAAAATAAGGTGTGTGCTCACCTTTGTGAAACCCATGGGGGCCAATTATGATGTCGGGCGGAAAGCCTTCTCCTGACAGTCGGATTCTCCTCGACCGTGTAAGAGCCCTTCTGACCGACTCGGTCGGTTTACAATTTGCCCAACCGATTACGATGTTCATGGTTGGAAGGTAAACTGCGTGGTCATTCCGAATCGGTTCCGACCGGCTCTTGGAGTATTCGTGTTGGTCGGAACCGCATCTTACACCCCAATGGACAGCGTTTCCGACCTTGGGATTACGATGTCAATTTCCAACAGCCTTTCCGCGTCGGCCTGTCCAACACGAAAAGGCTGTCAGAAAGTGACTTTGGGGGCCCCTGGCAGGGCCCCCTTCATCCTGCGGCCTCCGGTTGGGGTTCGAGGGGGTACCTAGGGTACCCCCCTCTAAAACCCTGCACTGTGTGGCAGGAACCATGAGGTGCCTGCCACAGGGTGCAGGGTTTTCTGCTCACACCACATTTCCCCATAGGAGCCTGTGTTACGGCCGGTTGTTGGGCAAAACACAAGTTCCCATAGGAAACAATGGGAATCCGACCGAACAGTGTTTGTTCACATCGTAATTGGTGGGCGGAAAAACCAACCGCGAGTCAATCGGTCCTGATTTCGAATCGTATTGGGCGGAAAGTTTTCGACCGACATCATATTGAGCCCCATAATGTGTTAAGCAGGTACTTAGGCTCTGTCCACTAGACTTACCTAGACCAGTCCTCCAATCAGTCTTGGGCCTCACAGACCCAGCTCCTATGCCTAGAGGCCCCACCTTTGCTGCTCCTGCGACTGCTACCTCTTGCCTCATGCTCCTCTATCACACTCTTGAACCCGTTCCTTTTCTGATCTCCTTTCCTCTCACTCTTTGTCCTTCTGTCTCTCTCATTCTTTGTGCCCTTTTTTCTCTTTTACTACTTGTGTATCACTTTGTTTCCTCTGTTTTGCTCTTTTTCCTCTGTTTTGCCTGTTTTTCCACTCACTCCTCTATTCTCGCTTTCCACTTATTCCTTTGGCTCTTTCAATCCTTGTGCATCGCTTTCTCTCCTCTGTTTTGCCTGCTCTTTTTTCTCAATTTTGTCAATTTTTCCACTCATTCATCTCTGCTCACTTACTGCTCATTCTTGTGCCTCTGTTCCTTGCTTCCTTTCAGCCTTTGCTCTTTTTTGCTGACCTCTGCTCTCCACCACTTTCCATTCTCTTTTGATTCTCATTCTTTTTATGGCTTTCTGCTTGTTTTTTTTCTGGCCTTTTGCCTCTTATGTTACTTGTCTCTGCTGCCCATCCCTGATTATTTTCCAACCTCCCAGGATCCCACCCCCACACTCCTTACCTACCCTTCCTGCACTCACAACATGCCCCGCCCACCTCTTCCCTCCTCCCATAACCTATTAAATGGTGGCTACTGTGCGGCTGCAGTGCGGACAAACCACTGGGGCGCTGAAGGCGCACCAAAGGCAAGCCCATAGGCAAGCCCATCAGCACTCATTTGCGCCTGGACCCTGGTCCAACTGCACCCCAACGATACTCTGCTGCCCACCTTTGTGCTCTCAACCCGGGACACCTGTAACTTGTACACATTGTCGCTTCACATGCAAGAACATACCCACCACACCAATGACACCATTACACACACAACCCACAAATAACAAAACGCCCCCACACACCAGAAAACATGACAAACTAACATGTATGCTACTTAACACCCGTTCACTCAGCAAACATGCCATGGAAATCTGAGACACCCTTAGCGTCAAAATACTGGACATTCTATTCCTCACAGAAACATGACTGACCACTGAGTTGGCACCCGACATCACCACAGCTGTCCTGGAAGGATACAAGATCACACAGCTGGATCTCCAACATGAACCAAGAGGAGAAATCACGATCATCTACAAAGAAACCATTAACTGCACTACATCTACTGAGAATGCCGCCCTCAATTTCCACCTGGAGAACCGGACATCCCTAGCTCCACAGAACTCCTCAAAAGCCTTGAAAACTTTGGACAAACTCAACATGTCACCAGGCCAACACACATTGCAAGACACACCCTCAGCCCAATTTTAGCTACCTTCGAGGACATCAAAATCTCAGTACCAATCACGTCATCGTCCATTTCCAAATCAAACTCCCTTGCCAAATCAAACCCACCTCCACCAACCAGACCAGACGTAACTCGATCAGGTTCACAGAATCAAAATGGTCTCCCACACCCCTCACACCCTTCACACAAACCATCCCAACTCCCCAGGCAACCTGAACTGCGAAGTCAAACAACTCAACAAATGGATCACAGACTGTGCTGACTCCCTGGCACCCCACAAACACAGCAACTAAAAGAGAACCAGGAAGCAAGCCGGTTGGTACACAAACAAACTATGAGAAGCGACACAAAACTGCAAGCAACCGTACAGAAGGGCAAGATTACATTGCAAAGATGCAGAGAAATAAACCTTCAAAGTGGCCCTGAGACACTACCACCAGAAGATCAGAGAAACCAAAAAGAAGGCCCTAGCAGAATCATATAAAACAGCAGTTTCAAAAAGATCTTCAACATTGTCAAAGAATTTGCTGCATGTGCCTCCACCACTAGCAGCATCACCCCCTCGCAACACTTAATCACTGAGCTATCAGAATTCTTCAGGCACAAAATCAAAACCATCTACAATTTTGACCCACAGCTAGATCCCACCCAACTTGCTGTCAGCCTGCCCATTGAAGACCTCCTTAACACCCTGACAGCTTGGAAAACAGTCACCATGGAAGACACAGCCAACATCATGAGGTCTATCCACTTCCGGGCCCCGACAGACCCATGCTCCCACCACATCTTCAACATCAGTGCCTCCCTAATCAGTGAAGTTCTCATCCACATCCTGAACTCCTCCATCACCTGGGCAACATTCACGGAAACCTGGGAACATGCAGCAGAAAAGTACTACTGAAGAAACCTAAAGCTGGCCCCACCCTACTAGCAAAATACTGCCCAATCTTTCTTTTTCCCTATGGAGCCAATCAGGCTTCAGAGCCAACCACAGCACCGAAACAGCCCTTATCGCAGTGACTGACGACATCATGATGATTCTCGATCAAGAAGAAACAGCGATCCTCATCCTGCTTGACCTCTCCACAACTTTCGACACAGTCTCCTATTCTACCCTTATCAGAAAACTTAATGATTTGGGTATCTAGGGACCTGCCATCAACTTGATCTGCTCCTTTCTTACAGGAAGAACCCAAAGAGTCAGCCTGCCACCATACAAGTTGGAGGCCAAGAATTTCATAAACGGAGTCCCCCAAGGATTATCTTTTAGCCTGACCCTATTCAACATCTCAGGACCCCACTAGCAGACCTCATAAGATCACATGGCATCAATACTCTTTCATATGCAGACTATACTCAACTGATACTCTCCTTGTCGGACAAGGCGCCCACGAAAAAGAACAAATTTGCCAGATGCATGTCCGCTAAGACAACCTAGATGAGATCCAACTGCATAAAGCTCAACATGGACAAGACCAAAGTTGTGATCTTCGGCGAGAAGACCTCTGCATGGGACTGCACATGTGTGTCAGCAGGCCTGGCCCCACAACACTGGCTCATGCTAGCAACCTAAGAATGACAAACTCAACATGTCAGCCTAAATAAATGCGGTGTCCTCCTTCTCCATGCACATCATGAGGATGCTATGAAAAATCTTCAAGTAGCTCTCAGAAAACACTAGGAAAGCAAAAACATGGGGCCTGGTTACCAGCAGGCCCGACTATGGCAACGCATTCTATGCTGGGGAACACCAGACAACTCCTGAACTGGCTTCAAACCATCCAGACCACAGCAGCAAGACTCATCCTCAATGTACCTCGCCTCAGCAACATCTCCCCACACCTCAAAACACTGCACTGGTTTCTCATACACAAGCATGTTGAATTTATATTACTCACACACACACATATAAAGTATTACACAACATAGGCCCCACCTACCTCAATAGCCACATACAATGCAATAACTTCACCAGATACCTTCGATCTGCAGAACTCTCTCTAGCATAGGTGCCCCACATATACAAACAACAGAACTGGAGGTCGAGCTTTCTCTCACATCGGTTCCAAGCCCTGGAACGACCTGCCAGAGCACATCAGAACCTCCTCATCACTTCTTGAGTTCTGCAAGAAACTAAAGACCTGGCTGTTCGATCACCCACCCCCTGGGTGGGCACTGCCTTCCTATCTGCAAGCACCTCAATACCCTCTAGGGTGATTTGTGCGCAATACCAATAGGAATAACATAACATAATTCTCTTCTACCTACCGTAAAGATAGTGCTTCTGACATACATCAAATTGCATGGGCATTTCAGTACATTTTCACAACAGCCAGATTCACATGTGATATGTTTGGAAATATATTTATTTCTGCCCATGGGTAATGGGTTCAAGTTACAGTTAGTACTAGTTCTACAGGCTTTGCATTTGACACACCTGAAAAAGTCTTTACTCAATGTTAGCCAAGGATTAGGTGTCTCTTTCAGATAACTACATGCAAGCGTACGTACAAGCATTTCAAGGATTTTTATTTTTGATAAGTTATTGTAGGGTGCTGGTTTAAGGTGACTTCCACAACAGGGTCAGCTTTAATCAAGTGCCATATGCTCTACTATGTGTACATCTAAATCTCTGGCGATCATTAGTAGGTTTCTTCTTTTAGGTAAAGTAACCTTGTTCTCTGGTGAGCGATTCCGCTTTTATTTTTGCTTCTCTTATAACTTTGCTAGGATACTCTCTCATTTCAAATCTCTTCTGCATAGTGAGGCTTTCTTTATCACAACTTGAAGTTGTTTTGCAATTTTGTTTGACTCTAAGGATCTCAGTATAAGGAACGCTCAACTTAAGGCTGCTTGGATGATGACTTCTGGCGTGTAGGGTACTGTTACCTGCTGTTTCCTTGCAGAACATGGTGGAAGCCAGAGTTCCTCTAGATACTGTGCCAATAAACATTAAGGCAAGAGTCCTCTTCAGAAAGATGGATAGATGGGTGATCTTGGTTTGAGCCCAGCATTAGTGCACTTTTGATGGTGAAGTTTGATTCAATTTACTACTCCAAAATTCAGTAGAGGATTACTATCTGGCCATTGAATTTTACAATAATAAATTTATGTGACGCTGTACATAAGTCTGTAATTGCATGCCTCCAACTGGGACTAATGGGAAAATACATCCCTTGTGATAAAGGAGCTATGACGTTTTCAAACAACATTATATTTAATTCCAGTGTATGAACTGTGTACACAAGACTTTACGCATTTCAAAATGTGGGAGCCTATTCACAAAAACTGTTATGACTATGGGAAGTGGTTTCAAAGCACTACTCTTTTACATACTCTTACATGCCTCTATAAATCGGCACCAAAACAACCCAGGGCCCGATTCACAGAACTAACTTAAGACAAAATCCTAAACTTACTACCATTTTGGTATTCACAGAAGGCACTTACTCATTTTGGTATTCACAGAAGGCACTTACTTACTCATTTTGAGTAACTTACTCATTTTGGTATTCACAGACGGCACTTACTCATTGATGAGTAAGTGCCTTCTGTGAATACCAAAATGAGTAAGTTACTCAAAACGAGTAAGTTACTCAAAATGAGTAAGTTACTCATTTTAGTATTCACAGAAGGCAGTTACTCATCAATGAGTAAGTGCCTTCTGTGAATACCAACATGAGTAAGTTACTCAAAATGAGTAAGTTACTCAAAATGAGTAGGTAAGTGCCTTCTGTGAATACCAAAATGAGTAAGTGCCTTCTGTGAATACCAAAATGGTAGTAAGTTTAGGATTTTATCTTAAGTTAGTTCTGTGAATCGGGCCCCAAATCTCTATTAGTGAAAGTGCAACAAGGATTAGTCCTTTCTATGTGTACCAATTGTACATAAACATTCCTCGAAACGCCCTATTATATTTCCACTAAGCAATTTTGGGGCCAATTAACAATGTCATGTAAGAGTACAAAAAAGAGTACCACAGGAGTGCTACTTTACATACTCCAAAAATGCCTTTGCGAAAAGGATCCATGCTGTTTGATAAATGATGTGAAGAAAACTGGACAAATACATTTGTGAATCCATTGGAATATGATGCTGCTTAATTATTTTGAAGAAAACTGAATGATAAAATGTGACTGTTGGAAAAGGACTATGACACTTAAAGATCGAACTGCAGGTATTTGCTTTTTATGTTTTGAAGTAAAGTACAAGATAAAAGTTTTGGGATATGGACACACAAAATTGATAACATTCGAAACAACTTTAGATGGAATACAAAATAATTTAATGCGTTGATTCTAAGTGCTGATCACTGTAACTAATTAAAAATAACTAAAGAGATTGAAGTCTAAGATTCACAATAGGTTAATCATATGAAAGGTACTCCCCCTTCTTTCTGTGTAAAAATGAATTTAACATGTAACACGGGTGGGTAGCCTATGTGGGTGAGTGCATGACCTTTAGAACACTGGGATCATGGACAATGCTTAGGGGTCACCAGGAGTCACAGCTGTGACCTCTGACTTGCCCCTTGATACCCCTGGCACTGCCGTTAGGATTTCCTGGCCTCAAAGGTGGCTAAATCAGTGCCAGGAACATAGTGGCAGCCCGTCCTTATGGACGTCGGTTGGGGCTCCACTCTTTGCTTTCTAATTCATCTTTTTACTACACGAATAATGAATAATGTTTCATTATTCACTATTAGTGTAATGAGAAAATGAAGTACAAGTAGCTGGAATATGACCTTCCCTGGCAGTTGAGGTAAAGGAAAAAGAAATGCTTTAAAATATATGTTGGGTGCATGCATGCGGGTGAGTGTGTTTATATGAGAGAGTGCACGTGTGAATGTGTGCGTAGGTGTAAGCATGTATGCGGGAGTGAATTTTAAGGTCAATGGAAGTGTGATGTCACTGCTGCTACCCCTGGCATTTTGGTGAATTGACTGACGTTCATGTCCGGGATGTGATCTAAAAACCCACGATTAGTTCCAACGATTTAAATCACTGACTGCAATGCTTGATTTCTTGTGAATTTTGCATATTCAATATGCACAAAAAAATGATTCATTCCAAGAACATGGTAGCGTGCATGCCAACATTTTAGAAGAGGAAAGTGGAAAATATTAAAGAAATAATCTGGAGAATGAATTTCCCCCGTTTACTTCTATGGAAGCAGAGGCAATTTCCGACTGAAGACAAACAAAACAAAGCAATTTTTCTCTTCAAAGATGGGGAGTCTCTCACCCCAATCAGGTCTATTGGTATGCTTGCATGTGACTGATGTAAAACACCATAAAATAGTGGTACTCAGTCCTATTTCACTTTTGCGTTTTGTGAAAACAAATATCCAGTCCTTCTTGTGTAAGTGGAAGTACGTGGAAACAACCTCAGCAGCAGCATTAGCATTTGCGAGAATCGTCATTCATGAATTCATTTCTATAAGATGTACTTTGTAAGTAGAACTTCATGGTATTTTTCCCACAAAAATATCTGACTTTTATTTCCCAATTCTGACTTGCTTTCCTTTGTGGACCCAAAATGCTATTCTTCCCATCAACTGCACTGCTCTCTACTCTACTGCTGCTCTGCCATATCTGTTTTTAAGTCCTAGGACAACCGGACATGCGACCTTCTTTTTGTGGGTGATTTCTCCTACTGTCACATTCTGTCCCTAAATGTCCATGAAACTAAGTGGTATGACTTCAAATCTCAAATTTCCATCTCACCGAGGTAGGTAGGAGAAGCGTTGGAAATAGGTGGACAATGAAATACCCCACACTGTACATAATAGGAATTTGCAATATCCTTATTACACATTGACCCTGAAAAAATAGATTTAGAATAAAAAGCTATGTAACTAATTAAATAAGCAAACTCTGTGCATGCACCTGTTAGATGTAGCATGAAAATGTGCTCTAAAGTTCTCAGTTTGTTCACATCATGAAGTATTGCATCTGATAAGAGATGAGACAAAAATGGAATGGAAAATATATTTTTTAACATATTGGCCTAATATGCTTACAACCTTGATTAGGTGTGTTAGACCGTGACTTTGTTGGCATGGTCTCCCCTAACATTTTTGGCTGCTGACCTTATGTTTCCACCTTGTTTTGCTGGCTTAGAACTCAAACGCGTTTGGCACTGCCGTGCTGATCATGTACATACTGTGAAATGGTGTATGTATGACTGGCTGATTCGAGCAGTGGCAGCTGCTGCTACTAAAACGTGGTTGAGCAGCGTGGGGGGAATAAAAAAACACAATTTACCTGCCGCTCCCGGACGCCGCTCCGGTGCTCCTCTGCTCCTGCCACCTCAGTGCTCCTCTGCTCCCCTCCCCACCCAATTCAGACGTTGCTCTCATGCTATTACCACCGTGAGAGAAGCACTGAATTGGTCTGAGCGGGCTGAAATGCCGCTCAGTTAGGGACAGGGAGCATGTGCCTCTTCTCCCACCCGGCTGTGCAAGACAGCTGGGTGGTAGAAATGTAAGTGATCATGTCAGTTTGGCCGGCCGGCCAAACCGACATGAAGACTTACAATGCACCAAGCACTCCTTCCTGGGCCTGACTGCTGTGGATGCAGAGAATGGCCCCGCCCCTCCCTAGACTTGGCGGACTCGGCCGAGTAAGTGAAAAATAAAATGATAATAAAATAGTTTTATTATCATTTTATTTTTCAATTGCTGCCTTTCAGCAGTGGGGCAATAACAGAGGAGTCACCCTTGGATTCAAGTTAGCTGTAAGTCCCTTGTCATGGGGTAAGACCTCTGCCAGGGACATGTATCTCGAATGTGCCTCCGTGGACCTGCCACACTGGCTGTGCCATACATGGAGGTAGCTCAACAATGGTGCCACAGGCTTGACCTGGTGGGGTCTGTGTGCATGGGATACTGTTATTCGAGTTGGCATTTACAAATATGTGTGTTAAGTTTCTGCAAGTCTCCTGCTATATCGGTGTTCTCCCTAGTGACAGGGTGCAGTGTTGGGAAGAGGTTGGGCAGGTGTGCGTATGCGTTACCTGCAAGAGTCGTGAATGACACTGGATGGTGTGTTCGGTCTGACGGGACCTGCTTCCCGCATTAGATTAGCATGAGGGGAAGGGCTGTGTAGCATTATTTCCTATGGGCAGAATAGTAATAGTACGATGTTTGGTATTGATGAGTTTGCACTGGCGAATCCTCTCCAGTAGTGGGAGTGGGTTCGACATTATGGTGATGGAAATGTCACCTTGGGAAAGTGGGCATTTCGATGTGCATGACTATGTGGCCTGGCAACCTGTTTCCTAATTCACACTTGGGTGCTAGGGGTATAGCCACATCTGTGCAATCCTGATAGAGGGCCATAAAGCAGAGGTTCACAGGAAACTGCGGACCTCTGACTCTGAATGGCCTTCTGGGACTGTTACGTTGGGGTGGAATGGACACCTGCATTCCAAGGGGCAGGGTCTTGGCCCCACTAAAGATTGTAATCAAACCTCACGGGGTAGGATGGCCGACAGGACAAAATTTAGAGAGGGCCTGTACATTTCAAAGGTGGCCTTTTGAACTGATTGTATCTTCAAAGGCCATGGTGGGTATATCTACTGGGACTTCGACCTCCAAAAGTAGAGACACGTTTGGATTTAGAACCTTACTATGCTCGTTTCGATACTGGGATATTGACACGAGGAATCATTAGGGCAGGAGGGACTCTAACTGGGCTATCCACAGATTCGTGGTGGCTTAGGGCTTCTCGTGCTCCAAGAAGGGGACTATCACTTTGTTGATTTTGCCTGGACATTGCTGGCGGCAGCTTGTGTCAACTGTCGTGGCCTGGGTCTCAAAGTACTCTCTGAAGGCTGGTGATCTTGCCTTCTGTCCAGGAGATCCCAGGGACACAAAGGATCTCACTGTCTCCACGAGATCAGAAGGACCGCACTGGGTGCGGCGGAGACAGATGGAAGTGATCGTAGTAGGGACAAGGACCGTCCTGACATAAACCATCATCTCGCTGTGCAAGAGGAGTGTGTGCGTAAAGATCAGCAGCCATCTGATGTGCCAGGACATGAGGAGTTCAAGGAGTGCAGGGGAAGCTTGCAGAGTCCGAGGAACCCCTGCTTGCAACCAAGGGGACATGTGCTTGCTTGTGCTCTAGAGCGTGTGGTTTTCGAGGGGTGTCGGAGGAACCTGAGCAAGTAGCTGAGACAGTCTTCGTCCTCCAGATCTGGAGGACAACTGTGCCTGACATCGCAGCCTCTGTCTGAGGTCGTTGGCTCCCTCTCCCTGGACCCACGGCACAGGGCGCTTTGTTTTGGAAAACTTTGAGACTAGACCTAAGGGGTCTCTTGAGCCTTGTGTGCGTCTGCAGCTGACTGCAGGGGTCTACGGCAAGTCAGACCTTCGCTTAGGGATAAAACATTTCTCCAGACAGGGAATCTGCCTGATTCCTGGGTTGCAGCCTTTTGTCTACAGGAGGGATATTGATCCCACACTTGTGCAGGTGCCGTCGGGTGCATGGAGATCTAATCCAGATGGATGAAACTGAGAAACTGTTTCTTTCCATGTTACGTAGTTCAGACTGTATAGTCAACAGAGCATCAGCAGAGGCAACGTGTATCATTGGCTGGTGGAGTTGCAAGACTGAGGAGCTGGGTCACGTAGCATAGTCAGATACTAGTGACTGTTTGACCTTTCTGCAATGGGAAAGTCTGACAATTGCATATAACTGTGAAGTGTATATACAATATGTGTTTCATTTTGATTTCAATAGAGGTGTTTAACGATTGCGTATAACTGTGTGTTTCGTTTTGATTTTAGTATGTGTGTGTGTAATTTAAAGACAAGTGTTTTTATACATACATTGTGTTGTGAGGGAGGGGTGTTGTGCCAACACTTCACACTCCAGCCCTGAGGATACGCCTGACTGCTCGGCGCTAAGCTGCCAGAGGATGAGCATAGGTTATTGGACAAGTGTATCGTACTTTATTCTATAGGGACAGTGGGTTCTGACTGGTTGGGATGCGTCTTAGCCAGCCCGAAACTGCAGGGTCTAACAAGGTGCAATTTAAAATTTGTAACTCTAAGCATTTTGTATTAAAATGCTAAATTACAGTTTCAAATTTCTATATGACTCTCATGGAGATGGAAAAGCGAGTTCAGTTTTGCTGTTAAAGAGTAGATATTTTTCCATGCATACAAACTACTCACAAGTGGGTCATTTGGAGGTATACCATACTGTGCAACAGTAACTCAGTGCAGCTGCTCTTTAATGTGTTGGGAAACTGAGGTCTAGAAACTACAGGGATTACTTGCAAACAAAAGATTGTTTAAAACAAAAGAAGACAGAGCAGCAGGCTAATGTTGGGCGTTGTTTCAGTGTGATTTGTGTTAACAGGAGATCAGTGAAAAATGTCTTGCAAGTCCTGTCTCATTTAGAGGTCAGGGGATGTTCACTCTATTACTGACAGAAGTGCTGTCTGCTCATCGGTTTATGAAGAATCCTCATGGTGAGGCAACTGTCAGAATTGGTAACAGATACAGAGGGGTCGATTCCGATTCGGGCCGGAAAAAGCACCGACCGACTCGGATCCGGAAATTATACCGACCGACACGTACCTGTGGCGCCCGACACGCCAAGTACGATGCAAGGCGTGCAAAATCCGACCGACACGTACCGAACCCAAGTCGAACGACCGAGCCGCACGGAAAACAGCAATCCGGTCGGAAAAACACGCGAATCCAACCGACCGACACGCACCCGGAACAAATCCGACCGAAACGTACACGCGAACTCCAAACCGCAAAGTACGATGCAAGGCGCGAAAACCACGAGCGAGTCGGACGGAGGACAAGCCGTACGACCGACACGCATACAAAACCGAGCCGAAGTAACACAAGACACCGCGACCGACGCGTACGCAGCATAGAAAACTGCACAAACCCAGCGTGAACGAAACGGAGAATACCGTACGAGACAAATGCAGGGTCCGACTCGGTCACAAGAACGTTTCCAACATGCACAGACAGTACAAAGGAAAAATCACACAAAAAAAGGCCAAACAAGCAATTACTAAGCCAATAAATACTGGGGGGGGGTGGGGACAGAGAACAAAGACACACCCACAACTCCACCCATATAAAGGACACAAATCACAACCATGATCCTTTGCAAATGCCAGTCCACTGCCAGCACCCAAGAGAAAGCAACCACACACCCACAGCTCATCCCTCACACAAGCCACACACCATCAGCACACCAACAAATACCTACCTCACATACACCCAGCAAAACACACACTCACACACCCTCACCTGCACACCAACACACACATCACTCACCATCACCACCCATCACCATGCCCCCCAAGAAGAATCCCAAGTTCCTAGATTGTGAATTGGAAGTCATGGTAGACGAGATCCTCAGGGTAGAGCCACAGCTGTTTGGCACACTGGTCCAACAGACCCCCATCTCCCAGAAAACCAAGATGTGGGAGAGGATCATCAACAGGGTGAACGCACAATCACCATGTCGGCGCACAAAGAGCGACATCCAGAACAGGTGGTATGACGTGCGCAGGAGGGTACGGGACCTGCTCAAGAAAGACTACATCAACAGCCAATACACCGGCAGTGGCCCTCCTGCCAAGCCAATATACCTCAGGCCCTGGGAGGAGAAGGTGCGGGCCATCCTTCCGCCAGTGAGCGTATATGGACTAGAGGACATCCCAGAGCCTGGTGAGTACACAACAAATGTACACAATATACTGCCACAAAACACACACACATCACTGTCAAGGGGAGAGTCAAACCATGCACTCATAGCAATTACACAGCAACCAGAACAGAATCATCCCAAAATGAGTATGTCAGTCAGATAAACACAACACATGCCATCAAAAAAGTCACATCCAACTGTGCCATCACATGTACAAACACAACTACAACTACAGCTAGGCAGTGGCACAAATAGAACTAACAAACACATCCAGACATGTAGCCACCACAACAACACCAACACACAGTGAAGACCACTCAAAGGAAGGAATTCTGTGTATGCTGGCCAAGTCAGTGTAGCCAATAGCATCATGGGAGTCGCAGTCACACATATTGCCCCCCCACAACTGTCCCATCAACACCACCATGAACCATGCGCACATCACAGGGAGTGGAGAAGGACTCACAAGATGGCTGACACTGGCTACTGCTGTGGGGAGCACAAGGCCCTGCTGGCAACTGTGCACCAACAAACAGCAGGACACCACTGACTGACATCCTGAGAGACAACTTCCACTCCCTGCAATGCAAGCACGTACCATGGTGGGATATCTGGCTGGCTGGGTGGGAAGGAGGACTTGCAGCACTGACCATAGTCACAAGCACCTCCCCTCACACCCCCCTCAACACAAACTCCACAGAACCCACCTGGTAGAATGCAATGCCCCCATCCTAACACAAGATCCCACAAAGAACCACCACCCTGGGTTATGTTGTGTGAAGCACAGGGACACTCTTGGGACTGTTAGCCAAACAACTGCCAGGACAACACTCCCAGCCATCCTGTCAGCACAGCCAGCCCACCCCACAGGGAAGCAGAGTCAAAAGGAAGGAAGCATGGGCATGCTGGGAAGGGGGTGGAGGCAATAGCATGATGGGAGTCGTAGTCACTGATATTGGTCACCCCCACAACTGTCCCATCAACACCACCCTGAACCATGCTCACATCACAGGAAGTGGAGAAGGACTCACAAGATGGCTGACACTGGCTACTGCTGTGGGGAGCACAAGGCCCTGCTGGCAACTGTGCACCAACAAACAGCAGGACACCACTGACTGACATCCTGAGAGACAACTTCCACTCCCTGCAATGCAAGCACGTACCATGGTGGGATATCTGGCTGGCTGGGTGGTAAGGAGGACTTGCAGCACTGACCATAGTCACAAGCACCTCCCCTCACACCCCCCCTCAACACAAACTCCACAGAACCCACCTGGTAGAATGCAATGCCCCCCATCCTAACACAAGATCCCACAAAGAACCACCACCCTGGGTTATGTTGTGTGAAGCACAGGGACACTCTTGGGACTGTTAGCCAAACAACTGCCAGGACAACACTCCCAGCCATCCTGTCAGCACAGCCAGCCCACCCCACAGGGAAGCAGAGTCAAAAGGAAGGAAGCATGGGCATGCTGGGAAGGGGGTGGAGGCAATAGCATGATGGGAGTCGTAGTCACTGATATTGGTCACCCCCACAACTGTCCCATCAACACCACCCTGAACCATGCTCACATCACAGGAAGTGGAGAAGGACTCACAAGATGGCTGACACTGGCTACTGCTGTGGGGAGCACAAGGCCCTGCTGGCAACTGTGCACCAACAAACAGCAGGACACCACTGACTGACATCCTGAGAGACAACTTCCACTCCCTGCAATGCAAGCACGTACCATGGTGGGATATCTGGCTGGCTGGGTGGTAAGGAGGACTTGCAGCACTGACCATAGTCACAAGCACCTCCCCTCACACCCCCTCAACACAAACTCCACAGAACCCACCTGGTAGAATGCAATGCCCCCCATCCTAACACAAGATCCCACAAAGAACCACCACCCTGGGTTATGTTGTGTGAAGCACAGGGACACTCTTGGGACTGTTAGCCAAACAACTGCCAGGACAACACTCCCAGCCATCCTGTCAGCACAGCCAGCCCACCCCACAGGGAAGCAGAGTCAAAAGGAAGGAAGCATGGGCATGCTGGGAAGGGGGTGGAGGCAATAGCATGATGGGAGTCGTAGTCACTGATATTGGTCACCCCCACAACTGTCCCATCAACACCACCCTGAATCATGCTCACATCACAGGAAGTGGAGAAGGACTCACAAGATGGCTGACACTGGCTACTGCTGTGGGGAGCACAAGGCCCTGCTGGCAACTGTGCACCAACAAACAGCAGGACACCACTGACTGACATCCTGAGAGACAACTTCCACTCCCTGCAATGCAAGCACGTACCATGGTGGGATATCTGGCTGGCTGGGTGGGAAGGAGGACTTGCAGCACTGACCATAGTCACAAGCACCTCCCCTCACACACTCCCCAACACAAACTCCACAGAACCCACCTGGTAGAATGCAATGCCCCCATCCTAACACAAGATCCCACAAAGAACCACCACCCTGGGTTATGTTGTGTGAAGCACAGGGACACTCTTGGGACTCTTAGCCAAACAACTGCCAGGACAACACTCCCAGCCATCCTGTCAGCACAGCCAGCCCACCCCACAGGGAAGCAGAGTCAAAAGGAAGGAAGCATGGGCATGCTGGGAAGGGGGGTGGAGGCAATAGCATGATGGGAGTCGTAGTCACAGCTCTACATCCCCCACCACATGGCCCAGCAAGCTCACACTCACGCATGCACATCCCACAGAGAGTGGAAAGGCCCATCAAAGATGTCTGACACTGTTGCTGTGTCGTGGGGAGCACAAGGGCATGCTGGGAACTGCACACCAACCAACAGCAGGACACCACTGTCAGCCATCTTGCCATTGCTCTCACACCCACACACACTGAACTCCCCACAAAAGCAAGTAAGTATGGGAATGCTGGGAAGTGGGGTGGAGGCAATAGCATGATGGGAGTCATAGTCACAGACATAGCTCACCCCCACAACTGTCCCATCAACACCACCCTGAACCATGCTCACATCACAGGGAGTGGAGAAGGACTCACAAGATGGCTGACACTGGCTACTGCTGTGGGGAGCACAAGGCCCTGCTGGCAACTGTGCACCAACAAACAGCAGGACACCACTGACTGACATCCTGAGAGACAACTTCCACTCCCTGCAATGCAAGCACGTTCCATGGTGGGATAGCTGGCTGGCTGGGTGGGTGGGAAGGAGGACTTGCAGCACTGACCATAGTCACAAGCACCTCCCCTCACACACCCCCCAACACAAACTCCACAGAACCCACCTGGGAGAATGCAATGCCCCCCATCCTAACACAAGATCCCACAAAGAACCACCACCCTGGGTTATGTTGTGTGAAGCACAGGGACACTCTTGGGACTTTTAGCCAAACAACTGCCAGGACAACACTCCCAGCCATCCTGTCAGCACAGCCAGCACACCCCACAGGGAAGCAGAGTCAAAAGGAAGGAAGCATGGGCATGCTGGGAAGGGGGGTGGAGGCAATAGCATGATGGGAGTCGTAGTCACTGATATTGGTCACCCCCACAACTGTCCCATCAACACCACCCTGAACCATGCTCACAGCACAGGAAGTGGAGAAGGACTCACAAGATGGCTGACACTGGCTACTGCTGTGGGGAGCACTGACTGACATCCTGACATCCTGAGAGACAACTTCCACTCCCTGCAATGCAAGCACAGTCCATGGTGAGATAACTGACTGGCTGGGTGGGTGGGAAGGAGAGCCGGCTGTCAACCAAACACAACCAATGCAGACCATGTTCACACCCCAAAAAATACATAGAAATGCCCAAATAATGCAGGACAATGTGCCACACCAATATCAACCCCTGACTGTGACGACTTAGGACAATGCAATGTACAGGCCCGCACCCAGAGGCACAGTCACAACTGTCATGTGTGTCAACCATTGATGCCTGCAGAAACATAAGATACATTGTGTGTGTCTCCCAAAAACAGGTGATGATGGGGACACAGCAGCAGACGCTGAGGAGTCCCAGTCCCAGGCTCAAGAGGATGCGGAGCTCACTGGCGTCGTACAGCCTCTGCCCTCCTCGGACGAAGAAGACCAACCTGGCACATCCGGTGCAAGTCTACATGCAGCACCAGCAGGACAACCAGCTGCAGCACCAGCAGGACCACCAGCTGCACCCCCTGCACCCACCCCTCCAACGACTGTCACCACAAATACCATCCCTGCCGACATGGACAGAACAAGGAGCAACACCAGCACAGGGACCCTGGACCAACCTGGGGCCATGGACACCACCACCACCACCAACCCCCAAGGTGGACCAGGGTCATCTGTGCGTGCCACTGCACGCACTGCACATGTCAGCATGGGTGGTGGGAGGGGTGGGAGACAGAGGTCGCTGCTTGCAGAGGTTGCTGGTGTGCATGCATGATGACCCACAACTGGTACGCATAGCTGATGCGTACCAGTCCAGCACCGGAGACCTCAGCCAGGTAGTGGGGCTCCTCAGAGACATGAAACAGCAGCAGGCTGCCCATCATGCCCGCTTGGACTCTCACATGTCCCACGTGGAGTCACACATGTCCCGCGTGGACTCACACATGTCCCGCGTGGAGTCCAAGTGGGATGCACTGCATGAGATGACGGCGGTGCACAGGGACATTTTACAATGCCTCCGCCAGATGAACAGCAACCAGTCCACACCTCCCTGTGTGCCAACAACATCTGGTGCCGAACAAACTGCAACTGCCACAGGGAGGAGGATGACTCTGGCGGAGAGTCCCCTGCACCGCAGCAGCCTGTACTTGAGGGGCCCCCCCAAGAAGAGGGGTCGTCCGAGGAGGGGCAAGTGAGAGGCCGATGGCCAAGCACAACTCCCAGGAAGCCTGAACCTGTTCTGGATGTTCACCTTTGTGCACAGACTGTTCACCCTGTTGACGGCAACACTACTCCCACACATTGCATGGGGAGTACAAGTTGGACCAATGTGTCAGACAACTGTGGCCCGATACTGGGGATTCTGTCTACCAGGACTTTCAATTCACCTAGGAACTTCTGATTGCAAGATTTATGTACAGCACTACCCATCCTATGCACTATTCACACAAATGTATCACAATAAACACACTAATACACCATACTTGCCTCTGTTGTGATTCCAACGTGGGTGCTGTTATGGGGATGATGAACTGCAAAATTACACTGTGTATACGAACTGCAACAGCAAGGACAACACAGGCATGTGAGTAAAGGCAACGTGACACATATGAGGGAGACACACCACCAGGGCTACACAACACATACACACCTAGGCCATCTGACTCATTGCCTACACTGATGTTGCCAGGGAAGACGGTGCAATGCACAGACACCACACCCATTCCCAGTTGTAGTCAAGTAGCCCACAGGTGCAGTAAGCAAATGGCACTCAAATGTGTGACCACAGACAACGCACATCACAAAGTGAAGCACAGGTTTATTACACAGTTGCAACATGTCGTAACCACTACAGATGCAAGGTAATCCCACCTGGCAGCGGGCACACAGTCAACAACTGTAGACGGAAGGAAGTCCATGGGTGTGGCGCACATCACCTGTAGGGACACAACAGCTACCAGCCTGGAAGTGCAATCACGTCGTCGGTGGACACAGTTGACCAAACGAATCTGAAAGTACCCTGTGAAGGACAGAAATGACACACAGTCAAAAGCAATGGAGTACAGGACAGAACAGCAAAACTCATGCACAATACATGTTACAAGATACCCACCCAGAACCAAGTTAGCATGTCAACACTGTTGGGGAGTACAGCCCACCTGTAAGCACACATCGCAACACACATCCAGTCAAGTAGCCCATGGACACACTCCAACAGCACCAGAGCACCACCTACACATCATGCCAACTCACATCATTGACATGACACCTCAGGATACTCACATTCAGCTAAAGAAGTTGGTGATGAGCTGTGTGCGGATATCACCCTCATCATCATCATCATCATCGTCACTGGCATCGTGGTCCAGGCCAGGATCCTCCACAGGTGGCGGATGTTGGTCATTGTCATCCTGGATGAGAGGCAACTCCTTCCGCACTGCCAGGTTGTAGAGCATTCAGCAGACGATGATAATCTTGCACACTTTCGCAGGGGCATATGGGAGGGACCCTCCGGTCTTGTCCAGGCAGCGGAAGCGGCTCTTCAGGAGACCAAATGTCCGCTCAATGACTCTCCTGGTCCAACCATGTGCCTCATTGTAGCGCATCTGGGCTGGTGTCACAGGGTTCCTGAGGGGTGTCAGCAACCACGGCATGTTGGGGTATCCCGAGTGACCTACGGACAGACAAGTGCAAATTAGCTGACTTGGAAAAGTGGGCGGAATACTACAGATCAGATCACACACAATGGCACAAAGTCAGTACACACCGACAAGCCAGGCACGCTGGTTCTGCATCTGTGCCATCATCCTGGGGATGCGACTACTCCTCATCACAAAGGCATTGTGTGCTGAACCAGGGAAACGGGCACACACGTGTGTGATGGTCATGTCTGCAAGACACACCACCAGTGCATTGACCGAGTGGTAGTGCTTGCGGTTCCTGTAGGCCTGCTCCTGGGCCTGTGGTGGTACCAAAGCCACATGTGTCCCATCAATGGAGCCAATGACATGCAGCATCCTCCCCAGGGCATAAAAGTCACTCTTCACGTCAGTGAGTCGTCGCAGTCTAGGGAAATAGATGTACCGGTTCAGGAATAGCAACATTGCCGCCAAAACATCGCGGAGCACACGGCTCAACATGGTCTGTGACATCCCACCAGCAGTCGCCACAGTATGTTGGAAGGTACCGGTGGCAAAGAAGTGTAGGGCTGCCATCACCTTCACCTTGGGGGTCAGCACTGTAGGATACGGCCGGCCAGGCTGCAAATGTGGGGACAACTGCACTGCCAAATCCTCAATCAGCTGCCTGGTGAAGCGGTACCGTCGGATGCTGTCCCATTCCACCATCGTTGCCAGGTCTGGGAATGGTCGATGGACAGCAGGAGCCCTGCAGTGCAGAGGAGAAGTAAGCAAGATTGTCAGTCACCCCACATATGCGGCATTGAACACACTCAATATCCCAACACACATCATTATGAGGCACAACTACATGAAGTGTGCAGTTCCGTAAGGACATGTATGGTACATACATGGCCAACATCTGTCAACACGGTCCAACAGGTGGCATCAATTAGTCCCAGGTTGGCCCATTGGATATCATGAGGCCGTGTCACAGTTCCCATCTCCTGCTGCTGTGTCACAATCACCCCCCACAGTGACATGTGAGGACAGATGTGCCCCAGGCACCACAGCTCAACGACAGGTACATTCCCAGGGACCCTGTATTGCCACATGGACACTGGCATTACATGGAGTATCATGTGTACACCACAGCAAAACAACCATGACCCCCACAGGTAGTGGTCCCACTTGCCACGGCAGGACAGACATGGACGTCTGTGACACACACACGCACAACATCAAAGTCCATGCACACACAACGTGGATGTGGAGACTGTCTCCCATTGAGCACATGAAATCAGAGACATTGTAAACACTACATGCACAAAGACTGTGGAGGACCATCACTATTGTGCCACTGGGACACCCTGGCTCAAACATACCGTCCCACATGGGACTCACGGGGTATGTGACATGACATACACATACACCACCGTGAAATGTGACCATGGCACATGCACAGATATGAACAGTTGCACATCACGGTGGTCATGTACACGTAACACCCAGGATCCTGTCCCCATGAACACGTGCACAGCCTGGGGGTGGCTGCCCACAGGTGACACCCACAGGACAACATGTACACCAACATACACACAATAGGAAATGCAGCCTTACATGCCTTATGATAAAGTTTGGACAGGCTGTCGTGATGTAGGTGTGCCCCTCACTCCCTGGGAGCTATCTGTGGCTGGCATATGTCCATCTGAGACAGGCATGCTGACATATGCCAGTCACATGTACAGTGATGCGTTGAACAGCAATGGACCGATCGGTGCCCCCGGCCGGCCCATTGCATTCAATGTGTTCGGGTACGCGTTGTACCCCTGTACGCGTTGATACCGCAATGGACCGATCGGTGCCCCGGCCGGCCCATTGCATTCAATGTGTGCGAGTGCGCGTTGTACCCCTGTACGCGTTGAACTGCAATGGACCGATCGGTGCCCCGGCCGGCCCATTGCATTCAATGTGTGCGGGTACGCGTTGTACCCCTGTACGCGTTGTACCGCAATGGACCGATCGGTGCCCCCGGCCGGCCCATTGCATTCAATGTGTCGGGTACGCGTTGTACCCTGTACGCGTTGTACCCCTGTACGCATTGAACTGCAATGGACCGATCGGTGCCCCGGCCGGCCCATTGCATTCAATGTGTGCGGGTTCGCGTTGTACCCCTGTGCGCGTTGTACCGCAATGGACCGATCGGTGCCCCGGCCAGCCCATTGCATTCAATGTGTGCGGGTACGCGTTGTACCCCTGTACGCGGTGTACCCCTGTACGCGTTGAACTGCAATGGACCGATCGGTGCCCCGGCCGGCCCATTGCATTCAATGTGTGCGGGTACGCGTTGTACCCCTGTACGCGTTGTACTGCAATGGACCGATCGGTGCCCCCGGCCGGCCCATTGCATTCAATGTGTGCGGGTACGCGTTGTACCCCTGTGCGCGTTGTACCCCTGTACGCGTTGAACTGCAATGGACCGATCGGTGCCCCCGGCCGGCCCATTGCATTCAATGTGTGCGGGTACGCGTTGTACCCCTGTACGCGTTGTACCGCAATGGACCGATCGGTGCCCCCGGCCGGCCCATTGCATTCAATGTGTGCGGGTACGCGTTGTACCCCTGTACGCGTTGTACCCCTGTACGCGTTGAACTGCAATGGACCGATCGGTGCCCCCGGCCGGCCCATTGCATTCAATGTGTGCGGGTACGCGTTGTACCCCTGTACGCGTTGTACCGCAATGGACCGATCGGTGCGCACCCATTGACAATGGCCTTGCCTGGCAACGGACGCGTTTTCGAATTTCGAACGAGTCGGTTGCTGGAAAATCAGTTGGTCACCCACAACAATGTTGCAAAATCATGTATGTCATGAAGTTGAAGATTTGAAGGATGCTGTGGGCGTGTTTTGGTGCTGCTATTCCATGGATTGGCCAGATTCAGAAGATGCAAACGACTTGGACCTATCACTTTGGACACAAGGGACAGTATCTGCCTCTCCAGCACATATATATTGCTGGATGTTCCCCTGAGAGCTCACTTGCCTGCACTACATGCTCCAGGACGACATCTGCCACTGCACTGCTGCTGTCTCTGCCCCTCTGGACCCTGCAATGGCACGTACTGTGGAGAGAGCCCCAGCCTTCAGCCTTGAGGAGAACCAGGCCCTGCTGGACAGCCTACTTCCACAGTACAGCAAGCTGTATGGGACACCAGGGGAGCAGGTGAGTGTTCTGTGCACTGCCTTTCTGAATGTGCATATTGTCTGACTAGCAAGGCTGAAAGTCTGCACGCCACTGGCTAGCAGGCTCACTGAGTAGTTGTCACCCCCATAGTGTGTAGTGACATGCACTGGACAGGTATGGTGCAGTGACAGTGCATTTGAACAAGGTTTTACTTCCCATGCAATGATACCATGTAGTGACGTCTGGCAAACTGTCCATGGGCAGCTTTGCACTGCCTGTGTACATCATGTGCCCCTGTGATTGAGACATGTATATACAACTGTGTCATGCACGGATATGTTGCATGTGTAGTAATGGCCTTTTCACTTTGTCATCCTGACAGGTTAATGCCCATCGGAAGCAGGAGATCTGGAAGGACATCGTCCAGGCTGTCCGGTCCGTGGGGGTCTACAAGCGCCGGATCCGCAACTGCCAGAAGAGGTGGCAGGACCTTCGGGGCTGGACCCGGAGGATTGCACGGGTCCAGCTGAAGCTGTCGCCTCCTCGCAGGAGGGGCGGAACACGGACCCTGACCCCCCACAGGCTCCAGATCCTGGCAGTGGTGTTTCCAGACCTGGATGGGCAGCTGAAGGCCAGACAGCAGCAAGGAGGGGGTGAGTCAAAGACTGCACTGTGAACTCTGTATTACATGCTGTGTGCCCTCCTCTGGCCTGGTTCAACTGCCACAGTGCAGAAGTCATGTTGTCCAGGAGCCATGTCCCTCTATTGTGCACTGCCCACTGCTCATCTGATACCCAGGTGTGGCCCTTACATTCAGGGAATTGTGTCACTTGGGACTGTGTCCTTGCAGTTTGCTTCACTAAAGGTGGGGGACAGCATCTGTTTCCCTAACTCTGTTGTGGGCATCATGGGTGGGTCCATTGTTCACACTACGCCTGTGTTCGGACATGTAATCTGCGTGTTGCTTTGATATGCGGTCCACTTGCTGTGCTGAGCCACCACATGTGCCTGGGGTATGTGGCACACGCCCATGCAGCGGGTGGGAACAATGTTTGGGCCCCAGGAGTGTGCAGATTACGTGTGTCACACATACATAGCCAGCTATCCACTGTCCAGGGCTCATCCCTCATTCATGTGGAGCAGGACAGTCATGCCTACTCCAGGCCATGCAATGCACTCTGTACTCCCACTCCCGTGTATCAGCTGACACATTGTGCGCAGTGATTTGACCCCTCAGGTGTCTGCCTCTGTGTCAGTGTGCTGTGGATTAGTTGCCAGGACTGCTGGGGTGTTTCTTGGTAGGGGCTCAGCATGCCCCTGGAGATGTGACCATAGGAGACGATACTTGTGTGTCACATAGGTGTTTGATCAGCTGCCCGTGCAGACTGGGGTATGCGAATGTGAAGTTCAGGCAGCTGTTCCCCATTCACAGCAGATTGTGAGGGGCTCAGGTTCAGAGGGTAGTGTCACAGGTCTCCCATATGTCCAATAGGTATGACCTGGACAGATGAGGGTTAAGATGATGTGTTGTGTGGGGGATGTACATGTGCACTTGTGCAGCTCCAGGACTTGCATTCCCCATGACCTACTATTGTGACACAGTGCATAGTGTTGTTGTCTGGCTGCCAAGTCATACATCACTGAGACAGTGATGTATGACTTAGCAGTCATGCCTCTGCCATGGCATGTGTCTACTTATTGGTGGTCTTGCAGGGGAGTGACATGTGCTACATGCACACCATTGTGGCGATGGCTATCAGGACATGGGTGCATCATGATGTCTGTCGCTGGTATGCATCACATGCATTTCCTATTTGACTCTGGGCATCCCTTTCATCCGGAAACCTGTACTGACTCAGTGGCAAGAGCTGTGATGTGTGCATGTCCACATGCCACACCGTGTCCTCTGCACTGTCCAACTACTGTGTACTTGGTGCATGTGTCCACACTGGGGTGTTGCAATCCAACAGACACCAGACAGATGGGTGCAAGGCCATGTGGGATGTGAGTGCCATGCTTGGCATCAGACTGACAATTGGCTTCTCCTGTTCAGTTAGGGCACTTTTAGCAATGTACAACTAATGATGCCAGGGCTTGCTCTGTAATGTGCTGTGCTCACAGTGGTGTGTGCGTTTGGTGCAGGTGACTGATGTCTGTCTGTTTCCCCATTGTTTGCAGATACATCCACGGCCACGGAAGGGGACAGCTCCACGGATCAGGAGGAGCCAGAGAGCCAGACTGGGTCAGCAGCCGAGGAGTGGTCGGAGGGACCCAGTGGCACGGAGGGCGAGGGGAGCCACACCGAGGAGTCCTCAGCACCATCCACCTCAGCTGAGGACCAGAGCAACTCGGAGGATGACTCCCTTATGGAGGCGGGTGTCAGCAGCCACCACACCCCAGCTAGTGTTGCTGTCCCCGCCACCACCAGCACCACCACCGCCCTCCCATCGGCTCCCATTCCCCAGGTCCGTGGAGGCTCCCATGTTCGGGAGCGTGTCTCCTTTGGGCCAGGCACCGCACCCCCTGCCCCTGTTTCCCCTGCTGCCCTGAGTGAGGAGTCTGTGTACCTCCTTCGCCAGCTCCATGTAGGGCAGACAGCCATGCTGAGTGTCCTCCATGCGCACACCGCTCTGTTGACTCAGCTGGTGTCGTTCTTGGAGGGCATCTCATCGGGCATGTCTGACCTACAGAGGGGCAATAGGTCCATGGACTCCTCCCTGACGGTAGCAGTGTCCCTCCTCAGACAGTCCCTCACCCCTCCTGCCTCTGCTCCATCCACACTCCCCAGCACCTTACCCGTCCCAAGCACACAGACACCGGCACAGGCACACACCAGCACACACACGTCCAGCACACAGACACACACGCCACAAACAAAACGCACACGCACGCACAGTCAGGGGACTGAAACCAGACTCACAGGGGATGGGGCCCTGGTACACACACACGCATCCACGGGCACTGCGCAGTCCTCAGTTGCCTCTCCCTCCAAAACACCCTCCCTTGCCTCACCTGCAACCCCAAAGACCCAGCGCCTCTTCCTCAGTGACCTCGGCCTCTTCCCCTCCGATCCAGCTGCTCCAGCATCCAGGGGGTAGAGGAAGCCCCCCACACGGAGCAGAGTGCCCCTCGCCCCCGGACACCCTCCCCCAGGCGCAGACAGACTGAGGCCCCCACCCGCAAGTCCCCCAGAGTGGTAAGAGCAAGACCCCGCCGCCGCCCTGCAGCTCAAGCACCAGGTCTCCTTCCTCCATCCCTCAGGCCCCCACTCCACAGGTGCCCCCACCACACCCTGCCCCAGGTTCCCCCACCCACAGATATACCATCCCCAAGAGGATCCGGCCTTCTCCCCCTGCCACTTGCTCTCCCGGCACCACACCCCCGCTGCGCTTGTCTGTGCCACTGATGTGGTGAGGGTGTCCTCCCCCTCTGTCCAGCCCACCTTGCCTGTTCCCCATTCTCCTCCCCTGGTGGTAGGCACTGCAGTGGAGTCCACTACCACCCTGTCTGACTTGGGCACTGCAGTGGCGGACCTGTCCACTCCATCTGCAGGGTCCACTGCAGTCGTGCCGGCACCCACAACATCTGAGTCATGCCCCCAGTTGTGCCGGCACACACCATGTCAGACACCTCCACTGCAGTTGTCAGTGGCTCTCCAGCACCCACCATCCCTTCCCTGCTTCCTCCTGGTGAGCCCTGATCCTGTCCCTGCGGTGCCTGGCCTACCCCCGGTTGCCCCTCCTAGTGGATTGTCCCTGGTTTTGTGCAGGCATGTGTAGGGTGGCATCTGCCACTGTCACCCACTTGTGACTTTGTTGATGGACTGGCCATTGGCCTTTGTTTATTTTCTACCGGACTTCTACTTTTAATGCCACATATGCTGAATAAAGCAACTTTCTGTTCTCTAGTGCTTTTGCTTCTGATGTACATGATGTTGATGATGCTAACCATGCCCTTGCTGCAGTGATGGTGATATTTGGTCTCATGATAATGAAGTGTTACTGTGCAGGAACCCATGTGGTCCAGGGGAATGTGTCCTATCCTGTGGTGTATCCATGTCATCCATAGCAGCATCTGAGGGTGTCATGTGTTCAGTATTTGGCAATGGGATTTCCTACTTAGATTGCCTATTTCACATCTGTGGCTTCCACCCCTGCACATCTGTTGTGCCTGCCATTGTTCAATTCGTCTACTTCCCTGACCGTGTGGCCATCTCCAGTGGACATGCAGGTTTGGGCATCAATGGGGAAGGACTCATCTGTGTTGTCAGTGCAACATTGCTTTACAAGTGTGTTGGATCTGTGCTGATGATTCAGTTGGCACTTCCATGACCAGGCTGATGTTACGGGAGCCCTCATTTGGTGCTAATTGTTGATTGTGTGACCAAGTGCTCAGCTGACATGATGGGGCCCTACTGAGGCAACATATGGCACAGCTTTCCTCACACAGGAGTGGAGTCCCCTCATGGCAGTGTGTACTCCTGTGACATTGCCTGCGCCCAAGGTGTGTGTTGTATGTGCATGTCTGTGTGTTCACTTCCGTTTAGCTGTGCATGCTGTGATCCCTAGTGTTGTACCTGTTTGTGATGCTAGCTGAGTTGAGCTATGTTCCCCCAAAGTCTTCTCCCTGGGTTCTCTGTGATGTGGGTGCATGGCACATTACTGGTCATCAGGGTGTCACCCATAGGTGTGTTTGCTGTCAGGGCTGAGTTTGTGTGCAGACGCAGATGGGTCACAGTCAGGTTTCCCCTTGGCACTTGTTGTTTGCCCCTGTCATGTGATTTCCAGTTTGTGTTATCTTTCAGTGATTGTGACACGTTGTGTGTGTGACTGCTGGCACTCCTCAGGGTCCGGGCTGCAATGTTGGTTGTTGTCTATGTGTGTTCTTTGTGGGTGACCTTGGCTTCTTCATTGGTGTGTGACTGTGGCTGGGATCCCATTGGTTGGTGTGGTATTGCCGTCATGTCCATGTACAGCATAGTGTGCAGTGTGTCAGACATTCAGGAGTCTTGTTGAGTGGCCATGTGTGATGTGTTTCTGCACCTTGGTTCCCACCCACCACCCTGGAATAGTCATGGGTGCATGTGCAATGTCACCAGTGCATGTGTACTTCACTGCTGCACATTGTTGGAGGTCGAGGGTGTGGTGTTGAGTGTGTGCAGATGAGAGTTGTTGCCCGGCTAGGCCCCTGCCTCCATGTTGGCCTTGGCTTACTGGCCATGCTGTTTGATTTGTGCTTGTGTAGGTGTGATGGTAGTTAGTTGCTCAGGACACATGACTGTGGTTCACAGTGTGAACCACATTTAGCTTTGTCATCACAGTGGGATTGTAATGCAGCCCAGGATCACCACATTGTGGGGGCCCTGGGGGTGGTGCTGTGGTGTGTCTGTGTCTTGCTGTGTCAGTTGCTGTCCCTACGTGCCTGTGTGACATGTGTGATTTGTGCTCCCTCTCATCTGACAATGGCTGCTTGCCCACATAGGGGATTTGGATCCATGAGTTACCTTTGTGTGGCACTGTATGCACATCTGTATGATTGGTATTCAGGTCTCCTCATGTGTTGTGTGGTTGCCTGGGGACACTGGCACCCCCCCTCACCTGTTGTGTATGATGTGCAGTGTGGGTCTGCCTGTTTGTGTTTGTGCATCTGCACCACTGCATTGGCATATCTTGGGTGTGCCATTGGCTGTATGTAGTTTGGTGGGTTTCCCCTGCTGTCCCTGGGACTCCTAGGTCATCGGTCAGCACAATGATCATGGTTTGTGTGTCCCATTGCTGCCATGGTATGGTATCTGTTCACCTCACATCTGCAGTCTCCACAGGGTATCTGCATTTGTGTGCCCATTGGTGCAAATATGTGGGTCTGCATTCTGATGGTCACTTCTGTCAGTGTGTCATTGATGATTGTTGACGGTGTCAGCCCCCATGGGTGTTGTTTGTCTGCACATGGCCAAAGGTATGTCTTATTTGCACTGCAGTATTTGGCTCCCCCAATTTATGTTGCAATGGGACACATACACTACTTTGCCACTGATGTGTTTGTTGTTCTGTGACCAGGAATCATCCATGCAGTTTGGCAGTTGCACCTCTTTCTTTGTCAACACTTACCTTTTGGTCACTGTGGTGATGGGGGTTTAGACCCCATTGCCACAATGTTCAAGATGTGCTTCAGCTATGGACCCCACACTTACATTTTGGTCACTGTGATGATGGGGGTTTGGACCCCATTGCCACAATGTTCAAAATGTGCTTCAGCTATGGACCCCACACTTACCTTTTGTTCACTGTGGTGATGGGGGTTTAGACCCCATTGCCACAATGTTCAAAATGTGCTTCAGCTATGGACCCCACACTTACCTTTTGGTCACTGTGGTGATGGGGGTTTGGACCCCATTGCCACAATGGTCATGGCCTGCTTGCATTGTGGGTGCCACACACATATATGTGTGGCACATGTGCTAGGGGGTCACATTGTATGTTCAAAGTCATGTTCGGTGTTGTAGGCATTTGACACAGTCTACACACGCTTGTCATGGTGTTGGGGGGATGTCTTCTTCTTGCATTCCCTAGGTTGTGGTGTGCTGGTTGTGTCATGCATTGTCCATCCTATGAGTGGGGGTGGTAGTAGTGGTTGGCATCCAGCCCCCCCTGGCTGAGGGTGGTAGTAGTGGTAGGCATCCAGCCCCCCCTGGGTGTGGGTGGTAGTAGTGGTAGGCATCCAGCCCCCCCTGGCTAAGGGTGGTAGTAGTGGTAGGCATCCAGCCCCCCCTGGGTGAGGGTGGTAGTAGTGGTAGGCATCCAGCCCCCCCTGGGTGAGGGTGGTAGTAGTGGTAGGCATCCAGCCCCCCCTGGGTGTGGGTGGTAGTAGTGGTAGGCATCCAGCCCCCCCTGGCTGAGGGTGGTAGTAGTGGTAGGCATCCAGCCCCCCTGGCTAAGGGTGGTAGTAGTGGTAGGCATCCAGCCCCCCTGGGTGAGGGTGGTAGTAGTGGTAGGCATCCAGCCCCCCTGGCTAAGGGTGGTGGTAGGCATCCAGCCCCCCTGGCTGAGGGTGGTAGTAGTGGTAGGCATCCAGCCCCCCTGGCTAAGGGTGGTAGTAGTGGTAGGCATCCAGCCCACCTGGCTAAGGGTGGTAGTAGTGGTAGGCATCCAGCCCCCCTGGCTCAGGGTGGTAGTAGTGGTAGGCATCCAGCCCCCCTGGCTCAGGGTGGTAGTAGTGGTAGGCATCCAGCCCCCTGGCTAAGGGTGGTAGTAGTGGTAGGCATCCAGCCCCCCTGGCTCAGGGTGGTAGTAGTGGTAGGCATCCAGCCCCCCTGGGTGTGGGTGGTAGTAGTGGTAGGCATCCAGCCCCCCTGGGTGAGGGTGGTAGTAGTGGTAGGCATCCAGCCCCCCCTGGCTAAGGGTGGTGGTAGGCATCCAGCCCCCCCTGGCTGAGGGTGGTAGTAGTGGTAGGCATCCAGCCCCCCCTGGCTAAGGGTGGTAGTAGTGGTAGGCATCCAGCCCACCCTGGCTCAGGGTGGTAGTAGTGGTAGGCATCCAGCCCCCCCTGGCTCAGGGTGGTAGTAGTGGTAGGCATCCATCCCCCCCTGGCTAAGGGTGGTGGTAGGCATCCAGCCCCCCCTGGCTAAGGGTGGTAGTAGTGGTAGGCATCCAGCCCCCCTTGGCTAAGGGTGGTGGTAGGCATCCAGCCCCCCCTGGCTAAGGGTGGTAGTAGTGGTAGGCATCCAGCCCCCCCTGGCTAAGGGTGGTAGTAGTGGTAGGCATCCAGCCCCCCTGGCTAAGGGTGGTAGTAGTGGTAGGCATCCAGCCCCCCTGGCTCAGGGTGGTAGTAGTGGTAGGCATCCAGCCCCCCCTGGCTCAGGGTGGTAGTAGTGGTAGGCATCCAGCCCCCCCTGGCTCAGGGTGGTAGTAGTGGTAGGCATCCAGCCCCCCTGGCTAAGGGTGGTAGTAGTGGTAGGCATCCTGTCCCCCCTGGGTAGGGGTGGTGGTGCGCATTCAGGCCCCTGTGTGCATATGTGGCATTGGTGATGGGCATCCCGCCCCTATGGTGCTGCTGTTGCTGGTGTAAGTATATTCTGCATCCCTCTGTGTGTGTGTGTGTGATGTGTCGTGTACGTGTTGTATGTGTTTTGTGGTTGGTGTCTGACTTACCTTCTGCGCCGTACGCGTCCGTGCCTGTTCCGGTAGTAAATGTAGAATATTGGTATGATCGGGACGAAGGGATTCATGGTTGGTTCGTGTCGTTCGTCCTTCTCGTTGCTTCGCGTCGTCCTCGTCACTTCGCCTCGTCCTCGTCGCTTCGCCTCGTCCTCGTCGCTGGCGTGTTCGTCTCGTAGCCGTGGATCGTGTTGTGGCGCGAATCGGAGCTTATGTGCGCCTCTCCCGGATGCTTTGACGTGCTGTGCGTAGCGACGGGTTCGGCGCGTACGGAAAGCGCATCGTACTCGTTCGGCCGGACGGAGCTGCATTTTCCTTCCGTGCGACTCGATTCGGCGTTTCCGGATTCGCCTCGGTCGGGGAACAGGACCTGGTTTGGGTGAGTACGGCTCGGCCGGATTCTGTGCTGTTGTGCGCATCGTACTTACTCGTTCGGTGTGCTGTACGGATCGGTCGGGAAACAGGCTTTCGCATGGCTTTTTTCCCGACCGAATGGTATTGGGTGCGCCTCCGACCGAGATCGGAATCGGCCCCAGAGTCGCAAGTATCACCCTACCAAGGCTGGTCCTTCAAACTCCAAGTTTGTTGTGTTTTGTCCTGCATGGCACCACCATGTTGTGAAAAAGTGATCAATGACACTCTAAAGTATGGAAGAAAAGTCAAGGTATATTAGGGACAGGGCTGGACCTGCCCTTTAATCAACTGGACAAATCCTGCTGGGGGGTCTTCGAAGCTATATTTGAGAGGATCCCAGTCTATCCCCACTCAGCCTCCAATCAGTTGGTGATGCATTGAAACAGCACAAGCTCTGCATTAGCTGCCCCTCCTACCCTCTCCCTGCTTCCCATAGTGTTAGAAATTACCTCTTTTAGCATGGTCACCACCATTGTTTGCTGACTGGTATTGCTGTTTTTTGTTAACTCTGCACACTGGGGCATTGCTGTCCAGCCCCCGGTGTATGTGACCTGACACCTAAAACAATAGGAAATTGGCTGATCCCCAATTGACATATCTAACTTTCTAATAAGACCATAGTATGTGGTGCAGGAAAATGCACCAGTGGCATGGAAAGTTTAGTGTCACCTGTGGACTGCTGCACTTATTGTGCCATCCACTAGGCTGACAAGGAAAAACATGGTGTAAAGCCTACATGTGAAAGTGTGACTGGTGCAGCGTTTCAACTTGCAACTTGTTAAAATAACCCTTTTGACAGGAAAGAACCATACCTTTAAATATTAAATAAGTTACCCAGTGTCATTTTCATAATTTTGGGGCCCTGGGAAGCACATCTTATTGGGGCCAATCATTTGGAACAACTGTGAATATAATGTATTTCAGATAATTCATGCTGTCTTGATGTCAAATAATGGTAAATTATAAGTTAAACATTTAAAACCATGATACAAAAAAAGGCTAAACGTTCAAGCCGCCAAGTGTCTGCCAGCCAATTAGCAACAACTTGAGCAAGCATAGATGAAGTCATTTCTTTTTGCTTTTGCATCTTTATTTTTTCGTGTACCAGCAATATTGTATGTGGAATTCAGAGTCTTCAAATAGTTTGTCCCTCACATTGTAGAAAAGACACAGTTTCCACAACTTGGTGGATGTTTAGTTGACTATTAGATAGTTTTAAAATAAAATACGCACATAACACTTGTATCTGGTATTTTGTAAAGTGCAAACTAATCACCCCTAGCGGTCTCAAGGCGCTGGGGGCCATCCGGGATATTAAGTGAGCTATTGCTCAGAGTCACAAGGTGCTGAGCTGAGCTGCCCCTGGGGACCGAACTGTGAACCCTGTGCTCCAAAGTTTGCCGCTCAGGCCGCTCCACCACACCCCTCCCTTGAAGTTGCAGTGTTATTAACTGGAAATTTAAGATGCCTAGTACATGAAAGTGGATGATATAAAATTTCCTGTTGGCGTTTCACACAGTCAGTTGTTCCAAAAGCTATTTTCATGTACAGGGTTGTAGCAGATCCTATGAGAAAGAACCATAAAAAGAGGGCCCCTGTCAGATCAAATGGGGGGTGCAGACACGGAGAACAGTACACTTTACAGAACAAACTTAATTCTACCTACCCCAAAATATTTAAATTACTCATAAGTCTCTAATTCAATGTAACAATATAGAATAATATTCTAGATAACAGAGCACAGCACAAAGAAAATTCAAACTGGTAAAGAATCAACCAGTAAAGTGTTTAATACAAAAAGATCAAAAACAATTTCCAAAGTCTTGACACGTTGATGTTGTAAGTATACCGGCACGTAGATATTGAAATTACACAGCCAACACGTGTTTCGTCGTAAAACGACTTTTTCAAGGCTGTTGACAAAGTGGTATAACAGATTGCTTAAACGTCAAACATAAGGGGGAATAGGCTTAACAAATAACCAAGAATCAATATCCCATTATTAACCAAGTAATAAACATAAATTTATAGATAGACGTATTGACAAGGTTTCTAAATACACATATACTTAATCAAAGGAGTGCGCAGATTCAGATAAGAAACCAGAATGTGAAAAAATGTAAAGATACCACCACCATAGTGAAAAAATAAACAAAATAAGTTGAATCAAAGTAACCTCATGTAAACACCTGATTGTGTTTAAAATAAATACCCAAGGAAAAAGAGAGAGATATTCGTTACAGTTACATTAAAAATGGTACTCGTATATTTCAAGAATATTAGCAATCACTCTCGTTTTATAATGTCAGCGGTCAGAATTTGAGTACAAATTTCAATATAGGTCAGACGGCAGCAATAGACCAAGTAATCACTAGAAGTGAAGACATATGTAAGTTAAAAAAGGCAAGTTAACCACATAATTCTCTTGCAAAGCAAAACATAGCTAGTAAAAGAGCATCAACGCTCTTAAGACAATAAATGCCTCTAAAGTGAATTAAGCACAGAACGAAGTCTTTAACATAACAGGGTCAGCATTCATAAGAGCCTAAGTTAATAATGGGATATTGATTCTTGGTTATTTGTTAAGCCTATTCCCCCTTATGTTTGACGTTTAAGCAATCTGTTATACCACTTTGTCAACAGCCTTGAAAAAGTCGTTTTACGACGAAACACGTGTTGGCTGTGTAATTTCAACATCTACGTGCCGGTATACTTACAACATCAACGTGTCAAGACTTTGGAAATAGTTTTTGATCTTTTGTATTAAACACTTTACTGGTTGATTCTTCACCAGTTTGAATTTTCTTTGTGCTGTGCTCTGTTATCTAGAATATTATTGTAAGATATGTTTGGAGGAATTTTGTATTTCTCCCCATATTGAGTAGCATCGTGGATGGCACGGTGCTTAACATTGAGCACGCAAACTGACTTTTTCTGTGACATATATATGCGAATTCTGCAGAGGTGCTGACTATTGTTCGATTAAGACCACTGCCATCATCCTTGTTCATTACAATATAGAATAATGTTGAGCCATAAATAAAATATACAAAACCGCTTTTATTAATTTTTACAAAAATACTTTTTCTCAAGTATAAAACAATTCTTTAATACATCATATGACTTAATGCTTGTAAACATAAAATTCCAAACTGAATCAAAATCACCCCTCCCTCACATCCTCAACCCACCTGTGCAAAATTAATTAAGGCTTCATCCTACTCATGTATCTCAGTCATTCATACGCCATTCGTACTGAAAATGCTCAATATCTCTCATCCAACTAAAACCAATGAAAAGGAATGAGATTCCTGGGCCAAATAAATCAGACTATACAGGTCTGTTAAGTTTTACATAAATGGATCTCTTATGACATCTACATGCTCATTTCAATACCTCAACAGATTAACCCCTTCTCATTGCTTCGGGGGAAATCCAATAATTCATCTCCTTTAATGGACCAGGTGGATAACTTCACTATGGGGCCGATTTCGATATGGTAGGAAACGGCTCCGACCGTCGGTCAGAGCCGTTCCGACCGCATCGAAATGTCCCGTTCGGATTCCTTTCCGACCGACCCATTATGACATGGTCGGTCGGAAAGGAATCCGAACGGGCTTACCGAATGGCTTACGATAGGCTCGGAGAGCCCGTCTGCCATTCAGAAAGGGGCCAGTAATCCCAAGGGCGGCTCTTTCCACCCGAGAGATTACGATGTTGGATTTCAACAGCCTTTCTGTGCCGGCCTTTCCGACACAGAAAGGCTGTCGGAATCCGACTTTGGGGGCCCCAAGCAGGGCCTCCATGAGTGCAAGGAAGGCCTCCGGATGGCGGCCGAGGGGGCACCTATGGTGCACCCCCTGTTGATCCCTGCACCCAGTGGCAGGCACCTTGAAGGGGCAGGGATGAACTGTACCTCAGCTCTTTACAATGAGAGCATGCATTCCGGTCGGAATGCATGCTCCCATCGTAAAGAATAGGAGTGCGACCGAACAGTGTTCGGTCGCATCCTAATTGCTGGTTTGGGACCGCCAACAGGAGGTCGGTCGGTCGGTCCCAGTTCCAGAGCGATGTCGGAGAGAATCAGGTCCATCCGACATGGAAATTGGCCCCTAAATCTCCAGATTAAACCACACAGCTGGAGATTACACACACACTGATGTTACACACTTTATATGACTACAAAGGTACAATTATTCCAGAATTGTCAGCAGGAGGTACAATCTGTATGGGAAACTCTGTTACAGGGCGGCATGCTGTACATTCAACTGTAAAAGGTTGTGGTATACCAGTGCATAACAACTATAAGGGTTGGTTCAAGATTAATACTGTTGAATGTGGAAAATTAAGCAGAAAGTATAATAGGACACAGAGATGGTGTAAAAAGTGTTGTGGTGATGATGACCCGTTGCTCTTCAATTAAGTTTGATTAAGGTACAACAATTTTCTAAAGGTTGAATATAATTGCAAACATGGCATGATATTCAAGAACCAATAAATAGGGGAAATGCCCAGAGATTTTGGTAAGTATAATTCAGTCTTGGAGCATTGCTGATTTAAACTGTGCAGTGCCACGAGACTCTGGAGTTGATATTGTGGGTGAACCATTTGGTAGGGAAAGACTGATGCTACTGGATAAGGCAATTGAATGGTACACCCACAATCAGAAGCACTGTGAATTAATGTTGGCCTCTAAAGTGAGGCAAGCAATAGTAGATATGAAATTATTTAGAGGTGCAGAACCAAATAACTTACTGACTACAATTTGAAAAACTAGCAGAATCTGCCAGGGGGCTTAGCGGGGTTCACTGTTTAAAGATGTAGTATGTATCTGCGATATACCAGAATCATATAAGTGGGCGATCTTTAATATCATTAATGGATAGTATATTAAATGTATTTTGCAAAGCATTAGTAACTAGATTGGTGGTCTGGAAACAGTGAAATTCTTCTCCCAAGTGAGCAAGGAGCTTTATAGCAGGCCATTCAATGGTTAGTCACTGGTTTACATTCTAGTGTATTGCCCAGAGATCTAATGGTAGGCCATTTGTTCAGCTGCTTTATAGATTTTTGTACAGCATTCAATCTACTAAACAGAGGCCTATTGTGGTCTAAGCTTCATCGCGGGGGCATCCTTCTGGGACTTCCACAACTTTTAGAGCAATTGAATTGTGATAATTAGTGTTAAGTAGTGGTGGATGTAATGGGACTTCTAACCTAAAGTATTGCTGTTACGAAAGGATTGCCTATGGGGTAATTATTCGTCTCACTATTGTTTGGATTATATCTTGGTGATCTACCATAGACTTTAGCAATCACGCAGTCATTTTATCTAATATATAAAACAGAAATTGCTCCTGCTTTCTCTATGTGGGCAACCTTGAAATTAGGGATCAAACACAGGTCTTATTAGAGATAGCTGGTACCTTTGAGCAGATATTGTCAGAGACGTACATTGACCATGAACACTTAGAAGATGAAGATTTTGCATTTACCACAATTGCCAAAAACGTTAATTATACTTGTTGGTTGGATGGTAGGAAATTAGAACATTGACCCCAATACAGGTATTTAAATATTATACTTAATAACCATCCACATTGTGATGATCAGATGCAGGCAATGAAAGTAAAAGTCCAGTAACATCTCAACACATTAAGAGGTTTTGATCAGATAAATTGTGGTCTTGCCAGTGAAGCATTATTGAGAACATTTAATGGGGTAATTCCCTTTTTGGCATTATAAAGCAGAAAGATTTTTTGTCTTTGTGTGTTGCTAGACTGGTCCAGGTTTGAAAAGGCAAGCCCAAAACACATGTTGGGGCGTCCCCAAGGATCCTTGTTACAAGCTTCCCTTTTATAATGAAACCTAATTTCATGGAATTTTGTTGCCCAATCACAAATTGTAAAGTGTTTGGGCAATTTAAAATGTGAGACTGCAGAAACATTTTGAACCCTAAGGTGGGATACATGTTATTCTCCTGAATGTAAATCAGTAAAGTTAATTCGTAAGATGTTTGAGCAATTTAAAAATCCACCATGGGGATCCAAAGTCCAGCTGCGAAAAAGGAGGATTATGCATGGGACTAGCTACCCAACCATGTAAAAAAAGCCTAGCTACAGAAACGTCAACCAAAAGACGAAAAGAATTCCCGGCCTTGAGGAGAGAGGAATCTCCATCATGGAGAGGTATGACACATTGTGGTGAAAGCCAGAGATTTCTGGAAGCCACAAGACCGATCCACCTGCTTTCAACCAAGACCATCACCATTGGGACATGGAACGTGAGTACCATGTACGAGACAGGTAAGACAGCCCAAGTGTCAGTAGATGAGCAATTTAAGAGAAAATCTGGTGAACACCTAGAATCATCTGTATTGGATAAAATGCAATTCTGTAAGTTAGCATAAGACATAAGCAGTCATTTGGATAAGGAAAGTACTATACAAAAATATTTTCAAAAAAAGAGATAAATTGCTATTGAGGCTTAAAACAATAACAGTGGGGCTCAACATTCGTTGACAACCTTTTCTGAGCATTGGATTGCCATTCTACACCAAACATTACTCAATTTTTAAGCAGTTTCCTTATCAGAACCCTATCAAAATTCAATAATTTACATACACACACACCATTTCTTATTCAGACTTTAATCACACCACTTTTGTGCAGACTAACATTACAGTCTTGCTAACCAACTTTTTTAGAGAGTGAGGTGCACACAAAATACATGAAATTAACAGAACACAAAGGATAAGATGTAGGAGACAAAGTTGTTCATACAGGTTTGCCCACAAATGATCCTGTCTTCAGTAAAGTTTGCAGAACATTGAAACACTGAAAAGAAAAAGAGTAAAACAGGAAACAGCATGAGTCCATGTTTATTTGAAATTCCTTTGTCAGAAGATGAAAGATGAGCAGAGATAAGTGGAGAGGCACCCTCCCAATGAGACATCCAGAATGCTGCAATGCCATAACATCCTTATGATCCTGAGAGGAATGCACAAGGTGCCATCTCACATCCCATAGCAGTATTAGCACTCCTAGACCCCGTAGGAGGGGCTCTTCTCCAGAAAATAAATTGAGTGTCCTTAATCCCTTATCACTTATAATTCAATACAATAAGTGAGCCTGTATAATTGATTGCCCTCTTACACAATGTATTGGATGCAATAACAGTACATCTCTGAATGACATATTTCCCTGATTCTTTCCTGTGAGGTCTTTTTTCTCAGACATTATGCACTGGATACACAACTAAAACACACTAAGAAAAAAAAGACCTCAACGTAGGAACAGTTCTATATGCTTCATTTTTGCACACTACGAGCAGCACTCTGCCTCATTTCACATCAATTTTTCTTTGCCTGTTGAGAAGGAATGATCCCTTTCTTCTGTAATTTCATTTAATTATGGTGTACACTGTGACTCTTCAATTGTTTTTCTAATCAAGAGTACTTTTTAGGTCTCTGCTGCAGACAGTGCACATTCGCTGTTGCTTGGTGACATTCAGTTTGTATCTAAAAAAAAACCTTCTAAAGGGGAGTTTTTAACCATTCATTGGCATCATTATTACTCTCCTTTGCTGTCTTCTAATTTGGCAGCACATGTGAGGCATCACTTCCTTGTCTTTGTGTGGAACATGGACCAAGATTGGTTTATCTTCATTAGTGAAAGTCTGCTGCTCCAGCTGTGACCTTTTTTTTGTTTTTTTAAATAGCGCAAACTCAACCTGATGCAAAGGTATTGGGAGCTTTACATGAGCACCAGTTACATTACACAAGTTCACTTTAAAAAAAAAAAAAGAGGAGATTAAGTGATATGCTCAGAATCATATGATTTTGAGGCGATGCCGAGACTTGAACTTGGTTCCCCAGTTCTGACGTTGCTATCTCTGGCCATAGCGCCACATCCATCTCCCACTCCTCCATTTAGGTTGGGCATAATGTTTTTTTAGCCATGTTGCACAGCAGCGCAGCTGCTGTACAACATGACTTAAAGTTTTTTCTTTTAAACGCAATGACACGGCCAGCGCTGACCGCGTCATAGCTCTTTTATTTTGTTTACTTTCACCCATGTTGCACAGCGGTTGCGCTGCTGTGCAACATGGCTAAAATACATGGACAAAGCCAAAGGATCATGCATAGGTGAGACCTATTGGTTGGACAATGCTGGTTTTATATGAAGGAATTTAATTCCACCTTGCCCTTGTCCTGATGAGACCCTCATCTAATCCATGTGTCGAAGTGCATTGACAGCTTAACAGCAGAGAATACTTTTAGACCAACAATCACAAAGAGCTTAGAGGCCACTAATGGGATAGGTGAATCGTTGTCCTCCCCATCATGTAACTCGCCATCCTATTTAACAACAATAGGGGCCCTAACTAAACCACAAGAAGCGGTCCAACAATTTTATTCTAATAGGATTAATGTCAGATTTCATTATCATTAAACCCAAATGATAATATGGTCGTCATTCAATTGTCTAATAATTTTTTTTTTTTAAAGCAATAAGACTGCGGGTGGTCATACCCAAATCCCTTGCAGTCCTCATTATATAAGCCCTTTATAATGAATATCTATCCAATCCTTTCTGTTGCACTGCAGTCCTTCACACTTATATTGGGTTTGTTGCAGCGTAAGCGTTGTCAAATCTTTATTAGGAGATTACTCTCCTTTACTACTCTAACAGTACTGGGCCCTTTACGGTTAGACAATCTGAAAGCAGCTCCATTTACCACAGAGGCAAGGATCCTCTGACTAATCTTTCTCTGCCGATAGGAGGGGTGGAAATTAGGGTGGCAAAACACCACGTTAGCTGTCCAATGAGGACCATTTATTGACAGCCAATTCACACATTTGAGATCAGATTTAGTTACACCACTCCTAAAACCATGCTCAAGAAATACAGAATGGCAACGGGAAAACCCAACCTCCTGAAGAAGTTAAGTTGAGTTAGGATTATGCAGACCAAAAGCTCTGCAACAGCAATGCAGAACAAAAGTAACATTTGCTGTTCTGTCAGAGCATGCTGATTCTCCTTACAACACATTTAAATCGTTTGCAAGCAGCACAATTCGAATGGTAGAGCCAACAGGACTCAATAATAGACTCAGACAGATATTTTGATAAAGTTGGTTATGGTATTAAAGATTCAAAGTTCATGGACAAAAACAATCTCTTGAGAATTTCAGTAAAAATTATCATGGCTTGTACAAAAGTGCCGAACATTTAAGCAGGCTTTATCTAATGGATATTATCAGAATCAGTTACAGTGTCCCACCACCGTTAAGGCAGAAGGGATAGTTCGTTGTTTAACAGCTCAAACCCTATGAAAATGAGGAAAAGGTTCGAATTAAAGTCCATTGAGGGCAAGTCCATTAGCATAGAACAAGGAAAAAGAAAAGAAAAATGGAAATAGTTCGGCAAAGAACGTTTCAGTCCATCAGCTACCCACTGTAGCATCAGGAAGGCAGTCCAAAAAGTTAGAGAAAGTTCTCAAAAAGCGATCAGCATAATATCCTCTTGTACAGGGAAAAGAAAATGTGTGGCGATGCTCCTCCTTGGGGTTTATCTTGTTTAAAGTTCTAACAATGTCCCCGGGATTTAGCATCACCCCACTTTCAAAAGACTATCATATGTTCAGCTTCACATAATGTCACCTAGGACACTTGCAACAGTGAGATGCTTTCTCATGCTGGTCCTGAGAAATGAGAGATTTGGAAGGCCACATAGGCCTAACATCGGTGAAAAGAGATGCAAAAGTAACCATCTATAGCATTCTATGCTGAAATCCTGTGCCCACTGGAATAATTTACTGTAGACGTTGAAGAAACATTGAAGAATTAAACATGTACAGGACAAATAAAGCAACATTTCACTAGTCAACAAATGGTCCATTGTATCAAGGGCCTCATTACGATATCGGTCGGACTTGCGTCTGACCGACATGGTAGTGGACTGGAACCGCCCAACCATAGGTTGGTAGTTCTGACCTCAGAATTTGGATGTGATGGCACTATGGGCTTTTGGAAACATCCATTATTCAATGGCAGCTTGTGCAGCAGCCGGAAAAGGCCCGCAGCACAAGCTGCCATTGAAAAATGGATGTTTGTGAACATCCCTGCATCATGTGGCAGGCACCATGCGGTGCTTGCCACATGATGCAGGGATGTTTAGGGGTGCACCATGGTCGGGGGAGGGGGCCCTGCGAGGGGCCCCCAAAGTCACTTTCTGACAGCCTTTCCATGTCGGAAAGGCTGGCATGGAAAGGTTGTGGGAAAGTGGCATCATAATCCCGATGGTGGAGCCCAGGTTGGCTCCACCGTCATTATGGGATTATGAGTCTTTCTGACACTCCGATGGGCTCCTTGAGCCCATCGGAAGCGCAGCAGAATCCCCCACAGGTTTCCCTCCGATGGCCGTCATTGTAATACGGCAGTCGGAGTGAAACCATCGATGTCGGACGGAAAGCCTCCGACAAGATGTCAGAGGGCTTTCCGCCCATCAGCATAATCGGGCCCTATTTTGGGGAAAAGGTCAGCACTAGAGAAAAAGCATTTTCGAAAAAGCCTTTAAGGTAGCATCAAACATTTTAAATGAAATGAGCTCTAAACCAGTGATAACGCTGATTCTTATCTTATCACCCTTAAGAATCTTCAGGTCGCCAGGATCTTTTTACCTGCTGAATAGTGTGAAGGGAAGAAATCTTTTTCAATTATACAACAAATTTAGAATCCAGTTTACCTTAAAGACCACTGACTCCGAATTCAGTTTTGTGGGTTTATTACAGCCATGAATAACTGCATGTGCAAGCACCTCAACACGAGGTTAAAGAAATAAATGGGCACTAATACAAATAGCATTCTACGCAGGATTCTCATCCGACTCAGGATAAGAAGAATCGTTAGCTCCAGAAGTATTAGACAAGCGATAACTGCTCCAATCTCTATATTATTCTTCATTTACCTAAATAAACATGAAACCATTAGCTGTCCCTACTCTATCACTAAGGTGACATAGCTACGTAACGAATTTCCCAGGCAAGAGTAAGAGAAAAGTTGTCAGCTGTGAAGACTTCCTAAGAAGTGCCTTCACTTAGCATTTCGAGCTCGTTCTAAGATGCTCCGTCCTAAAATTTCTCTCTGCCTTTCTCTCTGGTCTCCTCTACCTCTTCTCTCCTCTCCTCCCTCCGGGCACTGTCCCTAATACAAAATCCACATACAATTGAACACGCCCTTGTCACGCCTCTTCGGCCAGGTCTTCCTTCTCGTACTTTTCCATCAAAACTCTTACTTCATCCAAGACGGTTACAACGACCTTGAGTCCCAGGCACCTTCTCCGCTGAAAGTATCATCCTTACATTCCAGTAGACTCCCATCTCAATGCCTCCCACCACCCTAACTCCTAAAACAAAGAGCCAGTCTTTCGCTAACGAGGCATGTGTCCTTGCACCTGCAACAGAAGATACGTTTCAACAAACTTTCCCCCTGCACGAATATCCCAACTGTGGCTAGAGAGCCTTTCCAAGAGAACCTTCTCTGCCTACAAATTAAGCTAACATAAGAATGAATCAGGCCTTCCCTTTACGTATATGCAGTCAGGCCTTTACACAATTTAAACACACAATTATTATCACTTCTATAAGCATTAGTTCATTACATTTCATATGCAAAAAGTGAACTACATGTGCAACTCAATACGGTACACGTTTAAACTACTGCATCTCGATTACACATGGCCTAATTCATTTATGCATCATTTTGAACACGTTTCAGTTAAGCATTACATTTGCATGATTATAATAGCACAATTACGCTTCTATTTACTCTAATAATGCAAGTTAACTACATTTTATTAGCCATTCATTGATATATAACTGGATATATGCGGGTACAGACTAACAATGATTATGACGCACCCCTACAAATTTTACGAGAGCATAGCGCTCTATCAGTTCCCCCCTTTGATGACTCCTGTCATCACATCTTTTCAACTCCCTTGGAGAAAGAACCGACCTAAACAGAGCTTGTTGCCATTCTCCCCTGTCGGAATCTCTCCAGATTCTTAATATTTCGATAGTGACTGTCCTGCAGTCTGGCCATCCTCGTCTCATTTTCTCTCAAGGCCCTCTCAGCTCTGCCTGCTCGATACCACTTGTATGCTCTGATCAGACCCCACAGACAAACCACACCAACCACCACAATAATGAGAGGTCTCAGAACATAGCCAAGGAATCCCTTTCCCAGATTTGCAAACCAGCTCCCTACTTGACCAAATCCCTTGCCAACTTTCTCCCAAACTCCCTCTTCGTTCAAATCCGCTATTTTCGTATGGATCGTAGTGATGTTACTTATATATTTCTCCAGATCCTTGCTGTGGTCTGGTATATAAGTGCAGCACTCTTGAACCTTCAACATTTTACAGACTCCGCCCTCTTTTGCCAATAGGACATCCAAAGCAAGGCGATTCTGCAAAACCATTGTCCTTATCGACAACATCTCTCCATCCACGAGTATCAATGACTTTGCTGTATTCATCGATAACTCATCGACCACAGTCGTCAATCTCCGGATCTTCACATCATTCAAAATCACTCCCAAACTTGGTATCATTGCCCCAAATATGTCTCCTACTACAGCTCCTGCACTTGCACCTCGCTTCACTCTCGGATGCTTTCCTCCTTCCAAAAGCTCTAAATCTTCTACATGATAAATCTTTGGAAATCTTATTCCCAAGTAACAAGTATCATACCAGTTCGCTGGCAGCCTCACATAAGCATTCTTTCCGCACACAAAATACACCGTAGGTATCACTTGTACAGGGCCTTGCAGAAAATTCTTTGCGGAATCTTCCATAGTAAAAACATGATCACACGTACTCTGTCCCACAGGGACTTTTTCAAGATAGGTCTGATAACGTCTCACACACAGCTTTCCCCTTTGGCCGATATCCAATGCTATAGGACCGTAACTTCCTTTTGTTTGGTGCAATCTTTCCTCATCTGTCCAATCTACTGGACTACCTCCTGTGTCTCGTGTCTGTGTTAATTTTCTATATCTATCTTCTACCTGATCCACAAATTTCTTCTCTACATCCGACAATGAGCATGTCAAATTATGTCGGTGAGCATATGCTGTATCTAATTCCAAAGACGGTATGAAATACTTCCTAAGCCTATCTTCTGACTTATAATAGTCGTATTTATTCAAATGTTTGTAAGCTGGAACTTCAGGGAGCACTACATCGTAATTGGAAAAGAAATACTCAAACTGGCCTCTTCCATAAAATATACTAAGCAACAGACTACATGAAATTCCATACGTCAGTGGAAGGGGGTGATATCTAATACCCTCATCCACTGAAGCTGGCAACTGCATACACACATAGCAATCTTTCGCATCCATCGCATCTACATACTCATATAGCAGCTTGGCATACGCATTAAGCTTAAATCACTTCTAGACAAATCTACATGCAATCTACGACTCTCTTCTATTAGCAAAGCTCGATCAGCTCCTATGTTTCCCTCCTTTTTGCTAGGTGTAGTGGTAGGTGTAGGAGTTCCTGGCACCCCCTGCACTTCTAGCTTGTGTGGAACCGTATATGAAACTATAACTACTATGATTATAGAAACTATCACACCCCCTATAAAGGTGCCTACAATCACTTTGGATCTACGATGTGGATCTCCAGTCTCCATGGTCTCAAAAGTTCTCAAAGTTCGTGATTCCAGCAATGAGCACTCAAAAAGTCTCTGTCTTTTCCTTACGTGACTTGCTTAACCAACTCGAGCAACACTTCGAAACCTCTGGAAATCCCCTTTTCAGCTACAGGGTCTTATTTACATAGTCCAGAAAAAGACTTCCCTAAGTTTTCGTTCCTCTTCGGTGGAAAGTCCCTAATTTTATTCTTCTTCCACTCGGATCTAGGTTATCTTCTTCTTTAGACTTTTTATTTACAACAGATTATATTTCATCCACGATAAGATCATCCGCAAGCGCTTCCAAAACGTGTTACAAAAGTTCAAGACGAAGAATTACCATTTCATGTGAATACGGCTCAAATCCAAAAGACGGAAATTCGAGTCGATGCAGAACCAATTCTCGGACCTTACTCAGAAGCGGGGGATTCGGAACCGTGAGGGTCAGGATTCCTTCGACTTCAAGCCCTGGCAACAACAACACCACCTTCAGTACCACATTCGGGCTCTTGCTGACCACCTGCACGGACCTCAGCCTCCCCGTACTCACTACCCCCTGCATCAGTCACTGTGTAAGTCCACTCTGGGGTAGCGTATCTCTGGCAAGGCACTCTCGTTCGATTTGACCTCCTCCGACCCTCTTGAGTCTGCTCTCCGTCACTTGCTTCTGATTCAGACGTTTCAGGCACTGGGGCAAGATCTCTTTCAGGTGCCAACCTCAAGTTCAGTCGCCTCTGTCTCTCAGGCCAAACCTCCTCAATTCTGATCGTTCTTCCGCCTTCCCCTTCTATAGCCTGTGCACCACTTCCTTCTTTTGCTAAATTTGACTCCACTCCACCCACTGCACCACCTCTGTCTTCCGAGTCAGAGTCGAGGTTCTGGTTGTCGAAACCCCCTTCTGCTTGCTCTGGTGCACAACCAGCTGCATCAGCGGCCCTCACAGCTTGACTTGTCCTCTCATGTGGCCCTGCCACATCAGCTGGATTTTCATTTATGAGAGGAGCTGTTTCTTCTGAGGGTGCTGAAACTCTGCGGGTATGGGAAGCATGCACCCAGTTCGGCAATCCTCCACAATTCACTGCTGTGTTCGTTACCAGTATCACCTGGTACGGGCCTCGCCACCGAACATCCAGACAGCTCTTCCTCACGTGCTTTCGGACAAGCACCCAGTCACCTGGACACAGGTCGTGGCACAGATCACTCGAGGCTGGAACAGCTGCGGCTTGGACCTGCTGGGACACAGAACCGACCACATCAGATAGTCCTTTACAGTAATCGAGAATCAAGTCATCAGTGATGTTTATCAAAGCTGTAGCTGGTACTGCTGGCAACCGCATTGCCCTCCCCATCAAGATTTCATGGGGGGACAACCGAGTTCTCCTGTCGGGGACACTTCGAATACTCATGAGAACAAGTGGCAACGCATCAGGCCACTTCAGAGACGTTGACGAACACATTTTTGCCATCCGGGCTTTCAAAGTCCCATTAACCTGCTCCACTATCCCAGAAGCCTCTGGTCGATAACTGCAATGGAGCCTCTGATCGACATTCAATGCGGCACAAAGTAACTTCATAATTTCACTGTGTTTTCCTCTATCTGATTCCAAAGAGGTTGGTAAACCAAACCTCGGGATGAGTTCCCTCAACAATAACTTAGCCACTGTGAGAGTGTCACACCTGCGTGTTGGGTAAGCCTCCACCCACCTTGAGAATACACACACCACCACTAGAATGTACCTCAACCCATTGCACTTGGGCATTTCCACAAAATCTATCTGCATCCTATTGAAGGGTCCTCCTGACCTCCCAATGTGACTCAATGTGACTACAGTCTTCTTTCCAGCATTCATCTGTTGACACGTTACACACCTCTGACAAACTGCTTCGGCAACCGCACAAAATCGTGGATTATACCACGTCTGTCTAAACACACGCATCATTGCATCTCTTCCAAGATGTACAGGTCCATGTATCAGTCTCACCATGGGGCTCAGCATAGTTTCTGGCAGTACAGCTCTCCCATCATTGGAAACCCAAACATCCACATCCCCTCTTTCACATCCTGCTTTGACCCATCCATTCCGTTCTTGATCTGTCACCTCATCCTGCAGTCGCTTGAGTTCCTCCCAAGTGTCTGCCATGGCCAACATCATGTTGAGCTCGGTTCTTTCTTGGCTCTCTCCTGTGTAACCCTCTGTAAATATACATCCTTGCTCTGCACTTCGTCCGCATAATTGTTCCCCAGAGAGACAAAATCATCCCCCTTTCCGTGCGCAGTGCACTTGACAACTGCGATTTCCTTCGGACATTGCAATGCATCCAACAGTTGTCTTACATGTTCTCCATTCCTAATGGGTGAACCAGATGATGTCAAAAATCCCCTCTGTGACCATAACTGTCCGAAGTCATGAACCACACCGAACCCATACTGGCTGTCCGTGTAGATCGTGATTCGGATTTGATCAGCGGCCAAACAGGTACGTGTCAAGGCAATGATCTCAGCTACCTGCGCGGAGTGTACTCCTTCTAGGCAAGCAGCCTCAACCACTCCTGAAATGGTACATACAGCAAACGCTGCTCTTAGTTGGCCAACACTGTCTCTTAGGCATGCACCATCGACAAAGAAAATTTCATCTGGGTCAGTCAGTGGTTCATCGACAATGTCAGGTCTCGGTTTGGTGCATAGTTCAGTCACATCAAGACAATCATGGTCCTCACAATATTCATCATCAGTATTGGGTATAGGCATTAATGTCGCAGGGTTTAAGACAGAACACCTTTTCAGAGTCACATTCTCTGCGGCGAGTATGACTTGCTCATACCTCGTTAACCTGTTATTCGTTAGGTGCTGTGTCTTAGTTCTGGTCATTAACAATTCAACCGAGTGTGGCACATAAACTGTTAAAGGGTGACCCATCACTATGCTTTCACATCTTTCAATGCTGACACCTGTTGCAGCAACGGATCTGAGACATCCGGGTAACGCAGAAGCTACTGGATCTAAAGTAGCTGAAAAATAGGCAACTGGTCTACGGAAACCTCCATGGTTCTGAGCTAGAACTGCTAATGCACAACCTTCTCTCTCGCAACAGAACAGTGAGAAAGCCTTATTATAATCAGGCATTCCCAAAGCTGGTGCAGAACACAACTCTTCTCTCAGTCGTAGGAATGACATCAAGCACTCCTCATCCCATGGTACCGGATCACTCACATCCTTGTGCGTAAGCCTCTGCAAAGGCTTTGCTCTCAAGGAAAAACTGGGAATCCACTGACGACAATAGCCGACCAGTCCCAAAAACATCCTGACTTCCCTTTGAGTGGTGGGCACTGCCATGTTCATTATTGCCTCAATTCGATCTGGTGACACCTTCCTCTTGCCTTTTTCCAGTCTGTGACCCAAATACTGTACTTCGTTCAGACAGTACTGCAACTTGTTTGGGGACACCTTGTGTCCATTCTCTGCCAAATGATTCAGTAGGGCTATCGTGTCTATCCTGCAAGCATCTTCCGTTTCCGACACCACAAGTAGGTCATCTATGTACTGCACAAGAACTGAGTTCTGTGGCAATACAAGACTCTCTAGATTCTTCTTCAAGATCTGATTAAAGATCGATGGACTCTCTGTATACCCCTGAGGGATACGACACCACGTTAACACGCGATTTTCCAGCCAGAAAGCAAAAAGAAATTGGCTTTCCTCGTGGAGCGGTATCGAGAAGAATGCTTGACACAAATCTATGACAGTAAACCACTCGGCTTCGCACGGGATCTGAAACAGTATCACTGATGGATTCGGTACCACTGGACAACATGGAATAACTATCGTGTTAACCCTTCGCAGGTCTTGCACGATCCTGAACTTCCCGCTCGGTTTCTGTAGTCCCATGATAGGTGAATTACATGGGCTACCCCTTATCTCCTTCACAATGCCTTGCTTGATCATAGACTCGATTACAGGCTTAATTCCTGTGATCGTTTCAGAGGACAGATTGTACTGGGGTGTCCTAGGGAATTCGACATTCTGCTTAACCTGAATCTGCACAGGTTCAACCCCCTTGATTAGTCCTATCTCTTCTCCTGTAGTCCCACACCTCTGGTGACACGGTGTCTCTCAAATCCGGTGGAAGTTCTTCCACTGTCACCATTGGATACAAGTCTATACACAGATGCTGATTAGCAACTTTAAAGGTAGCATCATCATCCCTCGTCTGAACCTCCACTCCCCTTGGTGTGCAATAAATAGTGCAGTTCAATTTACATAACAGATCTCTTCCCAAAAGACAAACTGGACTCGTATCGCACACCACAAACTGGTGTTTAGCTTGGAAGGAGCCTATCCTCACTGGAATCGGTTCAGTCAATGGGCTGGTTATCTTCTTGTTTGCCACTCCAACAACTTGGATCGATTGTCCCGAGAGGGGTAGGTTGGGGACTACTGCTGATCTTACAGTAGACCGGGTAGCACCAGTGTCAACCAAGAGTGTGGTAGGATGACCATCAATGTCTGCCTCCACAAACGGTCCTCTCTGGTCTATCTCCAAGACGGCTCCAAGTGTGCAGTCTTCCTCCCCCCTCAGGCACCGTCAAGCTAACGGGTCTGGACTGTACTCATCATACCCTTCAAAAAGGGGCATCTGCTGGTAAGTCTGCATTCCTTGTGAGATTCTTGGTGGCTGGGGGACCTGCACTTGTGGGTTATACGTCCCTCCTTTCATCGATCTGGGCCTCATCACAGTATTAACTACCTTCGGCGCAGGTGCCTGAACCACTTCTACCTCCTGCTGCACCTTGTTGGCTGGGTTCAAGGGACACTCGCGCTTCCAATGTCCAATCTGATGACAAAGATGACACGCAGTGGTCTTCTTCAATGTCGCCACATCCACCCCTGTCTTGGGATCTATAGGTTTCCCTTTTCCCTGTCCTTGCCCGTTTTGGTTCCCTTGATAATTTCCCTGTCTCCTTCCCAGCGTCCCTCCACTAGGCTGGACCTGAGCTGTCTGCATCTGAACGAGCATCAGCTTGTCCTTTAGCTTCCGGTGCTTCGAGTCTACTTCATCGCTACAGTACCTCACATACCGCAAGATTTCATCTACCGGCTTGTTTTGCCAACAGATCAAATGGTGCTGTATCATGAGGCTAACCTCTGGTCTCAATCCCAAGACAAACTTTGAGACAAACTGTCCCATATCCTTGGGGTCCAAGGCATCTAATCCACTATACTGTTTAAAGGCTTGCAAGAGTCTTTCATCAATCAATCAATCAATCAATCAATCACGGCATTTATAGAGCGCGCTACTCACCCGGGAGGGTCTCAAGGCGCTGGGGGAGGGGGTAAGTTACTGCTCGAACAGCCAGGTCTTGAGCTGCTTCCTGAAGGCGAGATGGTCCTGGGTTCGCCGAAGGTGAGTGGGGAGGGAGTTCCAGGTCTTGGCCGCCAGGTAGGAGAAGGATCTTCCTCCGGCGGTGGTTCTGCGGATGCGTGGTACGGTGGCGAGGGCGTGGCTGGTTGATCGTAGCTGGCGTGTGGGCGTGTAGAAGGACATGCGGTCGTTGAGGTACTTTGGGCCCAGGTCGTGGAGGGCCTTGTGTGCGTGGGTGAGGAGTCTGAACGTGATTCTCTTGCTGACGGGGAGCCAGTGCAGGTCTTTCAGGTGTAATATTCATGCACTGTCTCCTTGGGTTCCTGCACAGTTCGATCTATCTTAACCCAATCGATATCTTGAGGTGAAATCTTCAGCTTCAACCATGTAATCACTTGCTCAAATTTTTTCATGACAATGGGTGACGGACCATTTGTAATAGCATCCCTTTCAGGTTCGAAGGTCGGCCACTCAACTGCGATTTTACAAGCTGTCCACAAATCTCCTGGTAACACTATATCAAACAAAGTGTTCAAATCAGTCCATAGTACCTTCGAGATTTTAACAAAACGCTCAACCTGTTTGTACCACTCTACGGGTTTTTCCCTCAGCCGAGGAAAATCATTTGTAAATGCAGCCAAGTCACCTCTACTCCACGGCACATGCACGTACCCTCCGTTCTGTACTTCCCGTAAAGGATAGTTCCCGACGCCCGTCGCCCCTCCCCCCGGAGGCGGCGTTTCTCCTACAATTTTTTGGGTAATCTTTTTCTTTGACCACCTTTCCTCCCATTTACCCAACATCATCCATATACGCATCCCTACAATCAGGTCTTTAGTATGCGTCCTTAATCCTATGATCCTTTTCTCCTCCAAATCCTGATCACTATATTGCAACCTATATGACCCTTGTAACGATTTTGTTTTATTCACATCCACCTCGTATCTCTTAGCCAATTCTTTCAATTTCTCATGTGCAGCTCTTGCTTTACGAGTCACATCTTTTGCCACGAAAAGCAGCTCGTCTGGCCCATAAATCTCTATTCTCTCCAAAGGCAGGTTCCCACTAATCATTTCGTCTACCTCCGCCTTTAGTCTTACTACGTCCAGCAACCTTGCCTGCACTGCACTCCTCAGTATTTCTTGGCAAGCCGCACCATTCCGCTCGTTATAATCATTGCTTTGTTCTCGTGACCTGCTCTCTTCTATTGTATTACTGGAACCTGGACTGTCTCCTAAGTTGCCTTGCTCCACATCTCTTGGCATCCTATCGCTCTGATTCCTTACAGGTGGTACCCACATTCTTAAGTCTGATCTGGACTCGATTAAGGACCTTGGTCTGACTGGTCTCACATCCACCTGTCCAAAAGAGGAGTCTGCGGTGGCTGGCAATGGCGTGCTCGTTTCTATGGGCTTCAGAAAGTGGACCAATTGTACCCCTACGCCATTCCCTCCAACGCTGGTCCCCTCTCCCCCTGTCGTCTGCATCGGACTTCCTTCACTTATTCGATCTGGGTCAAATACCGATACTATAGGACCAATGGTAACAGGTACCGTCAGGGAGTCCGGTAACCGCATATTCCCAATGGAAGACTGGGTTCCCACTCCCTCCGTCCCTGTGGAAATTTTTCCCACTACCCTCATGTTTGTCTGATTCCGTGACTCGCTAGTTTCCACTGCTGAAGCTGCTTTTCCCTCTTCTGAATCCGGATTGAATGGAGGTGGTCTCTCTGCTAGCAACCTATCTAACAGGCTGTCATCTGTATCACTGTCGTCTTCTTCGGCCCACCTCTTCTTAGCCTCTCCTACATTTATCAGCAGTGGAAACAGCCTATCCCCCTCAATAGTTTCCACTCTCCACCTTTTCTCCAATGCATCCCATCTCGCATCTTGAAATGCCCTGATCGATTTCTTCACCCTTTCCTGACTTTTGTCTCTTTTTCTGTCATACGCTGCCCTAATCCATGCATGTAGCGCCTCAAACTGTGTCGGTCTAGGCAGTGGTCGTAAAGAAGACATTACAGTTTCTAGCTGGTACAACACTTCCAACCTGAAAGTGCCATAGCGTGGGAAAGTCAATTCTCCTTCTCCTTCTGTCATTTTATGCCAATTCTCAAGCCAAATTATAGTATGTAATCCTACATTCTTAGCCATATAATGTGCTGGCGTATCCTCGGGAGGGGCTTCCTCTCCACCCCGAGTAACCACATGTCTATCACCTCTGCAAAGTTCTCGTAAAACTTTAAAACATTTCATGATGAATCAGATTTCCGTTCGCGCACAAGATTTCGGTTATACTTCCTGATTTCAATCCACCAATGCCAGCGCGGCTCACACCAACCGACCTATCGCAGCGCGGCACTGTCTGACGTCACTCTTCCTCCGCTCGCAGCAGTTCCCCTCCTTCTCCTTTCACCCTTTCTCGCTTGCACGTGTCCCAATCACACTCTGAAGCAATTGTCCGTCCTACCGAACAATTACCTCTCTGACTGTCGGTCCACCAATGACCGACCAGCCTCTCGAAATTGTTGACCTCAATCTGGCAACTGTCTGTCCGCGAACGACCGGACAATCACCTCTGACACAATCGATAGGATCCAAACGCTCAATATACTGCACACAACAACCTACGACCAGCGTCGGTTATTCACACACTCACACATATGCTTCCTATCTTCAGTGGGTTAATCAACGACGTCTCATGACCCCCACAATCTCTGGTCAACGATCTCAGCTCTGGGTGTCTTCTACACCACAATAATCAAATCTCTCGGTCCCGCGCGCGCTCACGGTCTGATCCTCAATCACACGACTCTCATTCCAACTCCGCAAGACATCACACAACAATTAAACACCGCAATCTAACAAACATCACCCTGTTCATACTCACTCTACCACGAACTGCTACTTCCGCCGCACCGTCATTCTCCGTCAGTTCTCATCAACCGCCGTCGTCCTCCTCTTACGATCCACTGGATCACCATCACTCGGGCTCTATGCGGCAAATAATCTCTAATCCTAATCTAGATCTCCCCTTACTATCAGAGGAAACCATACTACTCTGCTACCAACTGGTAACGCTGATTCTTATCTTATCACCCTTAAGAATCTTCAGGTCGCCAGGATCTTTTTACCTGCTGAATAGTGTGAAGGGAAGAAATCTTTTTCAATTATACAACAAATTAAGAATCCAGTTTACCTTAAAGACCACTGACTCCGAATTCATCATTTTCGGTAGAAAAAGTGAAGGAAACCATTAGGAAGTTAAATCTGACTCGAGCCGCAGGGCCAGATAACCTACCTGCTGTTATAATTAAAACCGAACTAAACTGGTGGGCACACTTTTTCTCCAAGATGTTCTTAGCAGTCATAGACACTCGAATTATCCCAAAATCATGGAAGGGGGCCGTGATTAGGCCGCTGCATAAAAAAGGAGAGAGGAAGGATCCCAAAAACTACAGATTAATTAATCTGTTAGATATTGGTGTAAAAGTATTCTCCAAAATAATCCTCGGTAGATTGAAGGATTGGGCTGAGTTACATTCAATAGTGCCTGTGGAACAAGGTGGGTTTAAGGAAGGGCACTCAACGATTGATCACTGTTTTGCTTTATGGGCTCTAGCCCGGAAGTCGTTAGAACAGCAAGCTAGATTATACTGCTGTTTTGTGGACTTCCGCGCGTCATTCGACCTGGTAGATAGGGAGTGTCTTTGGGAAATGTTGAAAAGTCATAACATTCCGGAGGAACTCCTAGTAATAATCCAGGAGTTGCATAGTCAGAACTGGGCACAGGTAATTAAAGATACAACAGGGGGCCTGACACTGGAGATAGCTATTAATAATGGCCTAAGGCAGGGGTGTGTATTAGCCCCACTTCTTTTTTCAATCTTTCTAGCTGATTTACCGACCCTATTAACAACGGTAAGAGGCGCTAGCCCAAAAGTAAATGGGAAGCATTTGTCCTGCCTTCTGTACGCAGATGATTTAGTAATCCTTGATCAGACTGAATTGGGTCTGCAAAGGAAGCTGAATGTATTTAATACCTACTGTACAAACAAACGTCTTACAGTGAATATGGATAAAACAAAAATCCTATGCTTTGGGAAGAGAGATCAAAAATATAATTGGTTCTTGGGGCAAACAAAATTAGAAATTGTCAACGAATATAAATACCTGGGAATATGGTTTGACAAGTCATTAAAATGGGGCACGCACCTAGAGTCCCAGGAATCTAAAGCTTTAGCATCTGTATGTGGGTTGAAAAATTTCAATCGTAATTATGGTGCCATGTCTCACAGACCCGTTTTGAAAGCCTATAACGCAATGATCCCCCCACAATTTCAGTACGGAGCAGAAATTTTATGTATAGATGGAAAAAACACCTGGGACAGGGAGGAAGGGAAATGTCTAAAAGCCATGCTGTCATTGCCAAGCTCATCGATGATACAGGCAATTAGGTTGGAGCTAGACACGTCGTCATGGAACGTACAGGCCCAAGTGAGTTTACTCAGATTTTGGAAACGGCTGGGGACAGGAGATGATGAGAAAGTATCACGATGGTGTATGAAGGAAATTCAGCAGAGTGAATTGAGGTGGGCGAAAGCAACGAGAAAGAAACTCCTCTCCATCTGTGACAATTTGCAGGTGAAAATTGATCCTCAGCTCTTGCACATTGATGGACCAAAAAATGTAATCAAATCCTTAGGAAAGGAAAAATCTAGATTTGTTGATATGGAGTATCTAAAAGGTAAAGAGTCCGTGCAATTTATGATGAATAGCTGGAGGGAGAAAATTGGTATCCCTATCTAGACATTTTACCAAATCAATGGCTCAGAATGGAAATATTAAGGATGAGAGTTGGTATTAACCCGGCCCGTACAAATGATAATATAAAAAGGGAACTGATGCAACCCGATGGCAGATGTAATTGCAGGCGGGGCTGGAAATGCAATTGTTTACATATTTTAATGGATTGTCAAAAATTGCTAGCCCAGCGAAAACTGTTTTTACGACCAATTTTCATAAAGTATGGTATTAGGTCACGTATGGAAGCGATTGAGCTCCTCACGGGGATGCAGCATCGAGATATTGCAATAGCAGTGGCGAAGTTTATTCAGGCTTTTAAAAGATTGTTTATGTAATAGAGAAGGAGGATTGAACGGTGCAGCGAAAAATATGGTAATTTTAAAATTTGTATAATTTTAAATATTTTAGGTAGAATTTTAGCTCTTGAACTATAGATGTGCCAAACGAATGGGTATATAAATTATTTATAATTTTTTTATATTTAATTAAGAGGATGTGGCAATAATAGTTCTATTCAATGTATTATGATGATTCTGTAATAATTGGTTCTCTCTTGAGAATTTTAAAGCAATTTGTGTTTTATTGTGTTTTACGAAGTTTGAAGACTATTTGTCGAAATAAACAAATTTTTTGATTTGATTTGATTTGACTCCGAATTCAGTTTTGTGGGTTTATTACAGCCATGAATAACTGCACGTGCAAGCACCTCAACACGAGGTTAAAGAAATAAATGGGCACTAATACAAATAGCATTCTACGCAGGATTCTCATCCGACTCAGGATAAGAAGAATCGTTAGCTCCAGAAGTATTAGACAAGCGATAACTGCTCCAATCTCTATATTATTCTTCATTTACCTAAATAAACATGAAACCATTAGCTGTCCCTACTCTAGCACTAAGGTGACATACCTACGTAACGAATTTCCCAGGCAAGAGTAAGAGAAAAGGTGTCAGCTGTGAAGACTTCCTAAGAAGTGCCTTCACTTAGCATTTCGAGCTCGTTCTAAGATGGCCCTTCCTAAAATTTCTCTCTGCCTTTCTCTCTGGTCTCCTCTACCTCTTCTCTCCTCTCCTCCCTCCGGGCACTGTCCCTAATACAAAATCCACATACAATTGAACACGCCCTTGTCACGCCTCTTCGGCCAGGTCTTCCTTCTCGTACTTTTCCATCGAAACTCTTACTTCATCCAAGACGGTTACAACGACCTTGAGTCCCAGGCACCTTCTCCGCTGAAAGTATCATCCTTACATTCCAGTAGACTCCCATCTCAATGCCTCCCACCACCCTAACTCCTAAAACAAAGAGCCAGTCTTTCGCTAATGAGGCATGTGTCCTTGCACCTACAACAGAAGATACGTTTCAACAAACTTTCCCCCTGCACGAATCTCCCAACTGTGCCTAGAGAGCCTTTCCAAGAGAACCTTCTCTGCCTACAAATTAAGCTAACATAAGAATGAATCAGGCCTTCCCTTTACGTATATGCAGTCAGGCCTTTACACAATTTAAACACACAATTATGATCACTTCTATAAGCATTAGTTCATTACATTTCATATGCAAAAAGTGAACTACACGTGCAACTCAATACGGTACACGTTTAAACTACTGCATCTCGATTACACATGGCCTAATTAATTTATGCATCATTTTGAACACGTTTCAGTTAAGCATTACATTTGCATGATTATAATAGCACAATTACGCTTCTATTTACTCTAATAATGCAAGTTAACTACATTTTACTAGCCATTCATTGATATATAACTGGATATATGCGGGTACAGACTAACGATGATTATGACGCACCCCTACAAATTTTACGAGAGCATAGCGCTCTATCACCACCATCAAATAAAATGTAACTAAATCAATTCAAAAATGGAGAATATATAGAACCTTCACCAAACATTATTGTATGAAAATAGGTCACGTTAGAAATAGTCTACTACCACAATTTTTTTCAACATCGATATAAGTGTATAATTTTCTAAATTCACATCACAAAACGTGTTTTTACTATTTATAAACTATAGAATTTGTAGTATTACCATGTGAAATTTCAAGATCGTAACTAGTTTCTGCACGTTGTTGCACCAACTTTTCTAAATGGTGCATTCTAAAAGAATTTTATTCAATTAGTCAATTTAATTTTATCAGTAAAAGTTATTAAACAACATTTTCATAAAAACTTTTATTAGTGCAACTCATTTATGTGTATCAGTATTGCTTTGTACATATATTTTCTTCATCTTATTTTAAAGCACGCTGGTACGATACTTCTACTACACTTGTCTCAGTTTCATCTGTCACTGTCTCTAACGTGTGCAAAGTGTACTTTCAGCTCTTCGTGTCTTTAATTAGTAAATGTGTCATGTATTATGATTTTTAAAATCGTGCTACATCAAGGTTGATTTTTGATCGATATAGCATCTGGGGGCATCAGTGAGTTTTGTCACTGTTGCTTCCTAGAGAAACAAAAATCGAGTATTTCGAAGAAAACCTGCCCTTAGGGAATTAGATAGGATACAACGGGAATTTGTTGTAATCACTCGTCTAGAAAAAAGTATTTTTTTTCTAGAGACCCCTCACCCACCAGGGGTGCCCCTAGGTGGCATGCTTCATCGTTGGAGTTCCTCTCAATCCTCTACGGATTGAGGCGTGCTGCGACTTGCGAATTATGTAGTAGCACTTTTTATTGTAGACTATATGTAGTGCCGTGATGTGGAGTGGAAAGGAAAAGAGAATTTAAAAATACCTAACTAGTTGGCCACTTTTTTATTCCCGCCCCTAGTTGGTATGGTTAAAAATCAGGGGTTGTTACTGAGGAGAAACCTGACCTTAATGAGTCTGGTTGTCTCAGTAATGTGTATTTGTCAACATGTTTTGAGCTGTTCCCCTATTAGCTCTTCATCAGGACTCCACGGGGTCCAGCCCCGTGTGTACCACTCCTAGTGAATCCTGTAATAAGGACGCAAAACGTGCACACCTAATGCGCATGCACTGTATACATACGTTTTTTGTAATTAATCCGTATCTGTAATTAGAAAGCAAAAATACATTAGAAACAACGACCTGTCAGACGGGCCGGCAGGCCACAATAGCTTAGTTTGCATGCAACTTTAGAATATATGAATATATCACACCCGTATATGGTGGGTGCTCATAAGGTCTATCCTGTGTGCTCGCATTGTATGTCATGTATATGCCACACAATGTAGATGGGTGGAAAACACTCATACAATAACACTTGTGACACAAGACACCATGTGACAGTACAACACAAAACATAAAAGAAGTAATCCCAGTGACGTACTTCTGTTAATGCTATATTATTGCATCCTGGTCAAAACCAAGGGTAGAGGGGCTTGTAGTCAAACTCTAAAATGGGAGAAAAAGATATATTATCAGATGCTCATGATGCCGCTTCTCAGGTGTTGGTTGTCACCTGTAGATAGCATCCTCCATTTGAAGGGCCACCTCCACCACTTACTTCGTCAAAGCCGCCTCTGGTTCAGTAACCTACTTCTCTCAATGGAGACCGCATACTGACGGGTGCATAGCCCGCTTCCATATTTAAAGCCCATTCGTAACCATGTGGCGGGAGAAAAACAGCAGTGTCATGCTGCTCTGAGGCACTGTACCGCGCAGTGTGTTCAAGATGGCCGCCGCCGCTGGCGTAGCGGTGGCGCCATGTTGGCAGAATTCCCATCATGAGAGATTGTTCGTTACCAATACTTGTTTGAAAAATAAAACCTATTAAAATATTGAGACGTTTTAAAAAAATATAGTTGAGACTTTATGCTGAATTGAATCAAGAGTTAACAAAGGTTCTAGGAAATTCACTGATACAGTGTTTCTCCGACTCCTTGTTATTGCTCAAGTTCTACCGGGGGGTTTTGACATGCAGAATATTCCTTAAACCAAAAGGCTAATTTTCGTATGGAAAGAGGTGAGGGCTTTCCAATGCCTTCAAGTATTTTCTTAGATGACCCTTAATTATTACGTGGTTTCTTTCTCAAACGTTAAGATGAAATATTATTAAGAAAGATATTATCTGGAGAGTCTTTCAAAAATATAATTCAGGTATTTAGTAATGCACTCTTACCCCGTAATATTATTCATGTATTAGTGGTGGCGGAATAAAAGAAAAAAGGAATTCACCGTTTGTGAATACCTAGTCTTACATCACACTATTTTGATGTAGGAGATTCTCATGGTTTTTCTTAGATGAGATGGACCTGTCGTGTCCTTGTGTGATCAGTAATCATATACCATATAAAACCGGTGAATATTTGAAAAGTGCTCGTTGTCAAAGGTACCCATTTACAGCGGGCATGTAGTGTACAACTTGATTGGGATTGGTGACCAGAGTTATTACTTAGAGTGAGTGATCTTCATGTGTTTATAAGGAGCATGAGCTATTCTAGGTTAGAAGGACTCCTAAAAATTTTCAACAACTGATCTTAATGTGGTTCGTTTCAATGAAAGAGGTCCCACAGGATATTGTCATTCAGTCCCATGGTGTCAGTGTGGAGTTTGTACACCCACCGCTGCTCTTTCTCCAGAAGTCTGCGTTCCAGATTGTCACCATAACACAGATGTTCAAGGACAACCCACTTCAAGTCACTGGGTGTGTGTTTCTGTTCCATGTAATGTGAGGACATTTTAGTGGTGATGCGTTGACACCGGACGTTACTGCGGTGTTTGCACATTCTGGTGCTTACTTTTCTCGTAGTTATTCCTACGTAGTGTAGGTTAGAGGGGCAAGTAATGAGATATACCACTCCTGTTGTATTACAGTTCGTTAGCTTTTGCAACTCCCAATTCATTCCATTGTTAAAGGACACATTTTTGGTGGCGGTAGTAAGGTGACAGAGGCTGCAATTCCCGCAGGGGTAGTGACCCGAAGGTGGTGTGCCTAACATAGTTTGGTTCCTTTCTCTGTTGATTCCCGATTTTAGACATGTATGCACTAGAATGTCCCTCAAATTCCTCCCCCTCCTGTGGGAGAACATTGATTTCGGGATGTTAAGTTGCCCACTGTTCAAAATGCACCAGTGTTTTCCAATGATTTTGGTGACGTGATCAGAGGCTATGTTAAAGGTAGTGATGCAGATTGGTCTCTTGTCTTTTTCAATGTTCTGTTTTTGGCGTGTCTCTAACAGAGAATCCTTGTGATTTTTGGTTGCTAGTTTTTTCGCTTTTGACACCAACCTTTTTGGGTAATTCCTTGCCAGTAGTTTGTCTGACAGTTTCTCGGCTTGTGTTCTAAAATCATTGACTTCTGTGCAATTCCTCCTTAACCTAAGGAACTTGCCGAAGGGGAGATTATCTTTTAGATGCCTTGGGTAAAAGCTATCATATAGTAATAAGCAGTTTTTGGCAGTGGGTTTCTCATGTGTTGTTGTTTTCAGGGTACCTTCAGCTGCGATGATGTTGAGGTCACGGAATATCAGTTTGGACAGTGGCGGATGGTGACATTTGAAAGTGGTGGGCCGTAAAATGATTTTGAAAAAAGAGTGGACAAATGGTGCATTTTCAAGCAAATTTGAGAAAGCAGGAAGGTTAATAAAGCAATTGTGAAAGTGCAGTTATTACATTAATAAAGAGATGTCATATAACATAGGTAGCTGCTTATTCAGAATAACCACAGAGCTTCATAACAGACTTCGAGATACAATGCATTTCTGAGTACCTCACAGATGTTTTTTATTTAACAAACAACTAAACAGGTCGCAAACTAGCAGCATTCAACATATTGTTCACTTTTTGTAGATAAAATCAGCACGTCTGTCTTTAAGAGCAGCAAACTTTTCAATAACTTGAACGTTAAAGTCTGGGATTCTTTTAACTAGGTCGCTCTCTATAGAGAGCATTGCTAAAGCATTCAGTCTTTCCTGAATCATTGTGTTCCTCAGGAATGTCTTAATTCTGTTTAAGGTGGAAAAACATCGTTCCGACTCTGCTGTTGTCATAGGAGTGGTAATGACAATTTTTAGTAAAGCCACTGTCTCTGTAAGTGACTTTTCCATATTAAGTTTCTGAATTAAAGCCAGCAAAGAAATGGCACCAGTGGCCTTCCGGTATACACTCATTCCGTACAGTACAGTCAACTCAGTTTTCAGGTCCTCTTTGTTGAGCATAGGATAAGCTTCCACAGCCTCATTCAGAGCTTGCTCAGGGAAGGATTGATCATATTTTGCAAATTGTTCACTTTGCAATAATGCGGCACTCACCAAATGTTTTGTGAAAGAAAAACGTTCTAGTGCATGCACAATTATAATGTCACATATCTCCTTTGCAATTCGGACCAGACTGCTGATGTTTTTCCTGCGGTTTGAAAAAGTAGAATCCTCTGGCAGTTTGCTGTCTAAATTGTCAACCCCATCTCTCACTTTGCTCATGTTGGTGACAAACATACTGGTATCTATTTGCACAGAGACAGTATCTATGGCTCGTGCTTGTAACTGGTTGTATAATATGTCGACAAAAAACATTATATCATGAAATAAAAACAGAAAGAACTGAAAATCTCTGTCTTGTAGTGTTCTAGCAAAGCCACGGGCTTTATTCTGACTTTTGTAATCAAAGTCTTCATTGGCTTCTATGGCGTCAAAACATTTCTCAAGGTCCTCCCTATGTTTATATATTAGGTTGACTGTATGTATGTTAAAGTTCCAACGAGTTGAGGGTCCCCTTGGAAGCCTTTTGTCCACAATCTCCTGAAGTGCTTCCGTTCTTTTGGGGGAACGTGAGAAGAATGCTGCCATGCCTCCTACATCCTGAAAGAAAATTTGTGTCTCAGAGATCTTTGATACTGCCTGTTGCATAATAAGATTAAGTTGGTGGGCGTAACAGTGCACATAATGAGCATTAGGGTACACATCTCAAATTCTTTTCTGTACTCCACCAAAGCTTCCACTTATTACGGACGCACCATCATAGCTTTGTGCGATACGTTTTTTTTTTGAGGCAGCTCTGGAAAAATGAAGTTTGGTTCACGCAGTATAGCTGAAGTAATGGTTTCTGCACTAGAGTCTCTTAAATGTGTGAAACCATAGAACCTCTCCACAACTTTACTGTCATTGTCAAGGTACCGAAAGACTAATACGGACTGTGTTTTTGTGGCCACATCAGTGGTGTCATCAGCCTGAATAGCCACAAAGTCTGTGTTTTGCACCTCTTGGACAATATGGCTTCTCAATATTTCTAGCATACACTCAAGGAGTTTATTTTGTATTGTTTTAGAGGTGCCCTTAAAGACTTTAACACGTGCTAAATGTGCTTCCATGTCATGGTCTATGCTTGCTATTAAATCCACAAGGCCTCTGAATATTCCAGGATTTGAGGAACTTTCCGATTCATCATGGCCTCGCAATGCCAGTTCGAAAGCACCACAGAAACGAATACAATCAATTATTTTTGCTACTATGTGTCTATTCCTATCAACTGCTTCATTGTGTTTCTGTATTGTTTTCCGGTATGCGTCGTTTATGTGGTGTTCAATCGGTGTGTCTCCCAACATTCCCAGTCTCGTCAGGTTTTCCATATGGATTCTTGTGTGTGCATACTTCTTGATTTTGTCAGACAAATGCTTCAAGTCTGTTACTCCTTGTTTTGTCCAAGGCATGTCACCACCAAACAGCATGCAGGGGAAGCAGAACAGAGAATTTTTTGACGCGCACCATGTAAGCCAATCAACTTTTGTGTACCAGGTGTTTGAGAATGTACGTTTGTAAGTCTTTCCTCTGTCCTGGGTAATTTGTTGTAGTTTCAGGTCAGGCCGATCAGGTCCTAATTGCTTTATATTTAGTTTCTCTTCACTTGTCCGTCCAAAGAATGACCTTGGAAGTAGCTGTTCTACTGTATTCATGCTGATGCTGGCCTTACCAATATTAAAGAAACCTGTCAATAATCGAAGTGCAACGTATAAGGTTTGGTGCAATTATATCAAATTTCAGTATAAATACATGTATCTTGTGCATTATCGCAATAGATCTTCAACAGCTCCCCTTTGCACAACATGACTGCCAAAAATACAGCCTTACTGCCTGCTGCCTCTGTGTGCCATACTGGTTGCTGAAGGCACTGAAACAGACACTGCTTGAGGGCCTTTAACAAGGCAAGGGATAGATAGTGCCTTTAATAACCGTTATTGCCCAAAGCACAGGGCTAAGGCTATTTGTAAATTCCATCCACTGAGGGTACAATGTTCAAAATGTGCACCCACCCCAACCACCATGTAGAGTGACCACATACATAGCCCTAACTCCAATGTAGAAAAATATAGCCTCAGTTTCCTTACCTTTTACACTGGTGTTTGCTGGGTTGTAGCCGGGGTGAAAGAGCAGCAAAGGAGGTTGGGGCCTCTTGTTCTTCGCCCAAAAATGGCCCAAAAATTAGGTAATGCTTGTCAGGCTTTACCAGGTGCTGAAAATAAAAATATAACAAATTATTTTTGAAACATTAGGATAATCAAACAAAGACTGGGGGAAAAAAACATAACGCTCTAATTTTTACCTTGCAGTTTGCATGCAGCTCTTAGATGACAGTTAATAGCTCACTGTTCTATGTTAGGATTTTAACTTACAAACTGCAAGTAACAAAAGGATCTCTCTGACAAAAGCAGTGACTCACTGACCTATTTACATCATGTGCATTTTGTGATCTGCATCAGGTACATGTTCTTTACAGCAGGCACATAACCTTCTGCGCTACCATTCCATGAGTCAAAACTTCCACTAGACAAAACTCTGATCTCTCTCTAGGAAAAACATTAACCATCAGCGTTATCATGACATTTTTATTGTTTGTGAAAATTGCTAGAGGCCAGGAAGGTGGTAGCGAGTGCTTTTAGAACCATAATATACTTGCAACTACATTCAAATTACGCACTAGATAAGAGAGCAATATGCTGCCTAAATAAAAAGTACCAACATCCTGGAAAAAGCAAAGTAAAGCATGTGAAATATAAGCAGGAAGAGCATGGTTACCAATCCACCCACTAATCAGTCATTGCAGTACCCCAGGATTGGTGCACTTCCCCACCCGGGAAAACAATGCTGTTCAAAAAAAGACAAGAAAACAAAAGTACTGCTTCACTGGCAAACTCTGTAAAGTAGCGCTAATATGTTTGGGTGTGAATAAAATCAATCTAGCCACTTTGCGAACACTCTGACTTGCTTTATTTCGTTTTTTATTTATTTTTCATAGTTTGAACCTTTTATTCCCAAAGCGCACCGTGAAAACAAAAATGTCAAAAAGACGACAAAAGTGTTTTTTTCTGTTTTTGGATCCATGGCAGATGTAATTAGGGCGTGGCTTAAAAAGTAAGCTAAAAATCTGTGCTTAGCAAAGTGTACCGCCCGAGAGGTAATTTGCTGCTTCTGTCATTGCATCCAGATATATAATACAAGTAACAGTGACCTACAACAAGCCAGTAGTATTGGCTTTGTCAATGGTTGTTAGTTGCATATCAAATACGCAACAACCGTGGCTTCTAGTATAGCAGATCGAAAGTGCTTCAGTTCTGAAATGATGAAACTATGAAAGACCTACAACGAGTCTCTTCGAAGTTACATGGCAGCGAGGGTGGTACTGCTGCACATGCACTTTAGCACTGGCTCACTGATTTTACCTTTAAATTTGTTGAGCCACATTCTCATCTACAGAGGGAGCTCCACGTTTTAGTTAAGCTTATTATTACTGTCCTGTTTATAAAACATCAAGCCAAGATATTTAAAGCTTCCAGTAAAAGTAAAATTAAGCCCTGGTCTAGTTGTGAACTAGAAACATAACGGATCAAAATTTGTAACACGCTGACCAGCTAGCAGGGACGAGGAGAGATTTGAAATCCAAAATGGAAGCACCTCTGAGGCAGCCCAATGACCTGGAAAGAGGGGTGCACTGACTCCTGGCCTTTTACTTAGGAAAACATAGCTTCGTGGTTACAGTGGCGGCTGGTGACATTTGAACACTGCCTGTTTCTTAAAGTTGGAAAGAGGGCCAGTGGACAACTTTCTTGCAGAGTACTTTCCCCATTTTTCAAAAACTCTCAAAATGTTGACAAATGTTGTCTCTTTCCTGTGCTCCCTTGAGTGGAAAACATAAACTGTGGCTTTTACCATCCCCCACATATGGGTAAAAAAGTTGCAAATGTGTGGGAAAAAAGTTATGTATGAAGGTTGAAGCACGAACTGCCCCAAATATGAAAAAAATGCCTGCACTGGAGGAAGAGGAAGACTTTAAATCCTTAGCCCTTAAGGGGTTCATTAAAAAGCAATGTTGAATTCCTTTTCTAATATAATGCCCTTTGAACCTGAAAAAGGGGAGGGTGGGTGGTGGTTTCCAGCATGCGGCAAACAGAGATCCATGAAAAGTTGGAGAAATAAAATAGAATTAAACACATGCTGATTAGGAAATGAAATACACGGTCAGTTTCAAAAGCATAAACAAACTCCAAATCTTGAGCATTCACTCCTTTCTGGGTGATTAGCGCTTGTGCAGATGCTGACTACTTCAACCTGTGACTGCTGGGATGTCCTAGGTTAATGTAGGTCTCTGCCTTGCTGCTGTTTGAGTTTAGTCACGACCTGGAAGGAGAAATATCTTGCAACATTCTTGGTCAGACTGGAATATATTTGGCCACCTATAGTAAATAGATATTTCTGTAGCTAGCCCTGCTAATGGGCCTGCCTCATGCTTACAACCTGGAGGAGATGGGCGGGTGCACACTGTAGTGTCAGCTTCCCTGCGGCACGCTCTTGATGACGTCTATAATACAGTGGCAGTGTTTGAAATCCCAGCAGTTGTCTTATAAGGTCAGTGTCAAAACAGTTCATCATAATTACTTTAAGCATCAATCTTGTGCTCTGCCCTTTGACCTCCCGGAAATCCCGCTGGCCTTATACCTTAATGCCCGTGAATTCCTGCACTGAGGCACCCTGCTGCACTCGTTCAGTTTTTAGAGTACGTCTCCTGCCCAGGGTGAATTAAAAGATCTTTTAACGTGCCGGGGCAGCGATTCCTAAATCACTAATTTCTTCTCTCTTTTAGTCGTGCCCCTCAAGCTGACTGTATTTGATGGCCGTGGTCTGTGGAGACTGACATTATATGGTTATATTTCAATTACTGCCGCCGAGCAATGCTGCTTCCTAACCTCGATGTCTGTTGAAGATGTCATGTTAGTGGAGTGTGACAAACGAGGAGAGCGGGCTGTGAACAGAAAAACACTTGTACAAGAGAAACAGAGAATTAGAATCCGGATTTTTTTTAAAAAAATGTAATTCATTGTAGTTCTCAAACCCATTCTCTTTTACCTTCCCCGACTTTTTTTGGCTACTGTTTGTATCACCGTGTCACTCTGTCTTCAGGAATGATGACGGTGTTGTATTGCCTTATGCTTCTTTTGGAATTGTATGTATGTCATGTTGTTGGAGCATGCTAGAATGTTTAGTGGGTGGTGTTCTAGATGTGGGAGAGCGTCTACGGTTGTCCGGGAGGACAGTTGTTACCCTGGCTCTCACCTGTTTCCTATTACTGTTCTTGGAATAAATCCTTCTTTACTTCTACTACAACATCGCCTCTTTCGTCATTACAATTGGCGACGATTGGAGAACACACGCGGAGCTAGATTTAAAGACTTTTATTAATTTTTTTTTAAAGTTTCTTGTTCTTTTAAAAAACGGAACTTCAGCGGAACTATTGGACTATTGCTCCAACTCCTGGACCTCAAGAAGCACCGGAGCACTACTCTTCGGGACGGAACGGCGATGGATCAACCTTAGGAAATCTGGTAATTAAACTTACCCTGCATGGCTGGAGACCGTTAGTGGCGGCATCTTTTGAGCTGGTGACAGCGTTCGGCTGCGCGCACTTCCCCTCGCTCTTACTGTGGAACTGGGAGTGTGCGTGCGCTTGTGTGCACAGCGTCATCACGCTAGGTCGCGCAACGTGACCTTGCGTAAAGCGGCCATTTTAGGAAGCACCTTACCTTCACAGCGATGTCGGGGAAATGACTCGCTGCAGCGTCTAGTGAAGAGGGAGTTTTTCTTCGCTTCCTTCCATCGTTCCACAATCAAAATTAGGGAAACAGGTGAGGCGGTCGGGGCGCGACTGCATCTTTTATTATTACCTTGTTTTTAATCGTTTTTACCTTGTGCAATTTTTTGAGTGGAATCTCTTCTAACCTTGGGAAGTTGTCACTACCTTGGGCAGAGTGTCGGATTCCTACACAAGTCATGGCACAGCAAAGTTTTACTGTAAGTTCCCCACATGCATTTTGGGCAACAGGTTCTCAGCCCACCATGAAGTGGGTGGAATGGAGAGATTATTTTATTAACTACATAGAGGCAGTTGACGAAATGGGTAAAATGAAACCCGATCAAAAGAAAAGATTATTGCTCCATTCACTTGGCCCAATTGGTTTAAAAACGTTTTATCGGATGGGTAAAACCACGCCTCGTGAAAATGACAATGTTTTTGAATTAGCCTTAAAAGACCTAGATAAGTACTTTGCGCCAAAGGTGTGTATGGGGGTAATACGTTACAAATTCTTTCAGAGGAAACAAAAGCAGAGGGAACCTGTGGATGAATGGATTGATGATCTCAAGAAGTTGGCAATTGATTGTAAGTTTGGTGACTTACATGATGACTTAATACGTGATCAACTTGTTATGCACAGTAACAATGCTACAATTCAGGACCGTCTGTGGGATAGCGGTGACGCACCTTTGGAAAATGTCTTGGCTATTTTACGCAAGGCGGAATTATCCGGAAGGTGCGCAAATGAAGTCCGAGAGCATGGAAAGGAATCTGGAGCAGTCTGCAAAGTACAAAGTGTCAACAGAGATCATTTTCCGCAAACTAGTGGTCGTGGTCCAAACCGTTATCAAAGGAACTCATGGTCAGAGAAGAAGATGGAAGATATAAAATGTTATCGCTGTGGGAGCAGAGAACATTTAGCCTTCAGTAAATTCTGTCCTGCGATTAAAAAAAAATGTGGTGTGTGCAGCCTTATCGGCCATTTAAGCAAAATGTGTAGAAGGAAAGGCAGCAACATCAAGTGTGTATGGGATGAGGATGGTGGAAGCACTGATGTGGAAAATAGTAATGACAGTGACTGTGTAAAAAATTTGCTGGGGAATTTTGTCATTAATATTAGTGATAACTCAATGGAGGGTAAACCCATTTGTGAGATATCCTTAGGCGGGGTGAGTATAAATATTTTTGCTGACTCAGGCTCGCCATACACTATTGTCAATGAAAATGTATGGAAAGACAAATTTGTTAAAAAGATCGGACCAGAGTTGTTTTCCTCAGACGTCAACCCTGTGAGTTTCACAGGTGAAAAGATAAATATGCTAGGTTTTAGGTGGCTTAAGTTTTTATTCAAGGGCAGAACATCTAGAGGGAAGTTATATGTAGCAAAGTTTGGTCCTTCTGTTCTGGGTTGGCGGGATCAGAAAAATCTTCATATCGTTTTGGATCCCAATGGTGAAGAGAAAGTGCTTGTTATTGATGACACCAGTAAATTAGAGGGGAGTTAGCCAGCAAATTTGCAGATGTCTTTAAAAAAAAATTGGGAGCGCTTAAGGGGTTTGAGCATAGGATTGTTCTTAAGAAGGAGGCAGAACCCAAAATCCATAAGGCCAGGCCTATTCCCTTACTGATAAGAGACGAGGTTGTTAAAGAAATCAAAGGTCTTTTAGATAGAGGGGTCATTGAAGAAGTCGAAAGTTCTGAGTGGATTTCTCCTGTGGTGGTAGCCCGGAAGAGCAATGGCAAGATTTGTTTATGCATAGACTTGCGCCACCTGAATAATAATATAGTCATCGACAAGTTTCCCTTACCTAGAATAAACGAAATTGTGTCATCTCTTAATGGGGCAAGCTGGTTTTCAACCATAGATCTGTCAGCGGCCTACCACCAGGTTGTACTCACACCTGAATCTAGGAAATTCACGGCGTTCATTACACCTTTCGGCTGCTACCAGTTTAAGCGCATGCCTTTCAGGCTCGCTTCGGCAGCGGCTGTTTTTCAACGCCTTATGCATAAGCTTTTTAGCAAGATGTTGGGTGTATGCTTCTTCCAAGACGACATTTTGATTGCTGCCAAGAACAGAGTGGAACATGACCGTATTTTGAATGATGTTTTGTGTGTTTTGCAGGATGTAGGATTGACCGTTGAACTTAGCAAATGTAAATTTGCACAAAGGAGTGTGTCCTATTTGGGTCACGTCATCTGTGAGGACGGAGTGAAACCTAAACCTTCATTGATCAACGCCATCGCGGGGGCGGGTACCCCTAACAACAAAGATGAGATAAGGTCTTTCCTTGGTATGGCTGAGTACTGTGCCAAATTCATTCCTAACTTTGCCAGTAAGGTGCACAACATACGTTCTTTGCTCAGAAAGAATGTTAAATTTGAATGGTCCAAAGATTGTGAGTCTGAATTTGTTGTAATTAAGGGTGAATTACAGAAGGTGTCTGCTTTGAGTAGCTTTGATCCCAATTCGGAATGTTTCATAACCACAGATGCAAGCGATAAAGGATTGGGTGCCGTTCTCTCTCAAAAAGGTAATGATGGTTCTGAAAAGATAATACTTTTTGCGTCAAGAGCATTGTCACCCACTGAGAGTAGGTACCCGATTATAGAGAGAGAGGCACTTGCTTGTGCCTGGGCTTTAGAACATTTTTGTGCCTTTGTTTGGGGTAAGCCGATTGTCATTCGAACAGACCATCGACCCCTCGTGAGGATTTTGACCACTGAAGGTAGTATTGGAGCCTCAGCCAGATTGGCTAGAATTTCAATGAGGATGAAAGAATTTGTGTACAAGATTGTTTACGTGCCAGGTAGGGACAATGTAGTTGCTGACTGTTTCTCTAGATTTCCTCTTCCCTTAGAGGATTGTGTAGATGACCCTTGGGGCAATTATAGTATTGCTTTCATTCAGGATTCTGGAACCCCTGCCATTTCCAAGATGGAGTGGCTGGAGGAACAGAACAAAGATAAAGTGTTACAAATGGTGATGGAGTACATATGCAAGGGGTGGCCTAGGAAAGATAATATCACGGATGAGTTGAGACCGTTTTGGGAGGTGAGAATGGAGTTGTCTGTGGATAGAGATTTGGTTTTGAGAGGTGATAGGGTAATTCCACCTAAAGCTGTACGGAATAAGGTGTTGTGGCTATGCCATGAAGGTCATTTTGGAGTGATAAGAACTAAGCTGGTGGTTAAGGGTATTTTCTGGTGGCCGAAAGTTGATTCTGAGGTTGAGGGATTCGTTAGGGAATGTACTGTTTGCAATTCAGCAGATAAATCTTTAAAAACGCTGAGACCTCCCATGTGCGAGGGCATAATTCCCAGCCTTCCTTGGGAGATAGTTGCGGTGGATATTTTTGGACCTGTTGGTGAGGAAAAGGAGTTTGGTTTGGTGGCCATTGATTTATTTTCAAAGTGGCCTGTTGTCAAAATGGTGGAAAGTGTGAATACTGGCACTGTTTTAAAGTTCCTGGATAAGTTGTTTGTAAGAGAAGGATTACCAGCTTGTATTGTAAGTGATAACGGAGTGCAGTTTACTTCTAAGGAGGCTAAACTTTATTTTGAGAAGTGTGGGATCAAACACAGAACTACTTCCCTGTATAACCCAAGTGGGAATGGCGTTGTGGAGCGATTTAACCGGGTTATTAAGGGTGTAATACAGGCTGCTGTAAATAAACACTTGGACTGGAAACTTGAAATCAACAAAGCTGTTTGGACTTACAGAGTGACTACACATGCTTCCACAGGGTGGTCTCCTTTTGTTATTATGAGGGGTAGGAAATCCAGGTGCAAATTTAGTCCTGGATGGTTGGTAAAAGGTGGAGTGCAGGAATGGTCTCCTGAGGATGTGAATTTTTTTTTAATTCAAATCCATGAGGCGAGTAAGGTGTATTATGACAAGAGTCGGGGTACCAAGGCAACTAGTGTGGAAGTAGGAGATTGGGTCCGCATTAAAAAACCTGGTAAGGTTTCCAAGGGTTTGAGTCAGTTTGAGGCACCTCAAGAGGTGGTGGAGGTGTTCAACAATGCAGTGAAATTAAAGGATGGTAAGGTATGGAACCTAAAAAGAGTCGCTTTTGATCTCAACCCAGAACATGGCGTACATGATGGGGTGTGTTCACCCTATGGTAATGCTTTTAATTCCGATTGGGTTGAAGATTATTTTCATTCCAGTACAGTCCAATCTAGTATGTCTTCAGATGGGTGTGTGGGTGCCGAGTGCGTTGAGAGCAACCAAAGTTCCTTGGATGAGGGAAGTATGATTCAGGGTGAGTTGCATCATCCTGCCATTCCAGCTGACACCATTCCAGCTGAGGGTACCAACACCAATGAGCTGGATGAGTGTGAACCCTCTCTGTGCAGTGGAGAGGAAGAGGTCATCGGGAAAAGGAAGAGAGTTCTTCCGGATGGTTATAGGATTATGTAGTGTGATCTTTAGTCCTTCGCTTACATTTATTGTATTTGGTTATTGTATTAAGTTTCCTTTTTATTTTTTCCGCTTTTCTCTCGTTTTTTTTTTTTCCTTGTCTATTGTAAGGGGGGGGGGATGTGTTGTATTGCCTTATGCTTCTTTTGGAATTGTATGTATGTCATGTTGTTGGAGCATGCTAGAATGTTTAGTGGGTGGTGTTCTAGATGTGGGAGAGCGTCTACGGTTGTCCGGGAGGACAGTTGTTACCCTGGCTCTCACCTGTTCCCTATTACTGTTCTTGGAATAAATCCTTCTTTACTTCTACTACAACATCGCCTCTTTCGTCATTACAGATGGCTAAGAGTTAGCATCTTAATAAAGCCTTACAACATGCAGTACATCTCAGGTAAAGAGCAACATGTTTCTCGTGGAGAGGCTGGACAGTAGAGAACTGGGAAATTTAAATTAGCCTGCAAATAAGCCATTTGAACTTGCAGTAGCGATCACGTCACACGCTGATGACCATTAATATGCTATTTTCCTTTCACCCACGCCACCAAGCTGATTGCTGTAAGTAATTTAAAATTTACTTACAACAATCAGCTTGGTGCGTGAGTGAAGGAAAATAGTATATTATGGTCATCAGCGTAATCACTGTCTTTGACTAACTTACGTGACGTCTATCCAGTCGATGATCAGGATCTTTCCCCGAGCACGAGCCACCCACGAGCAGTAGTAGCAGGCACCAGAACACGAGGTGTGTCGTGTCGTGTGTGTGGCGCGGTCTGCTGCATGAACGCGTCGCGTGACTTGCTCTGACTCTGAGCCAATCCAGGTGCTGCTCCAGCAGCGCCAGGATTGGCTTGAGCAGGGGATACTCCCCGCTCATTAGGAGACCGGGGGCTGCGGCATGAAGCAACCCTCGCTCTCCTAATGTGCAGGCTAGTGCTCATGTTCGGGCTGGTCGGAAAAATGACCAGCCCAAAACCGAACATGCGCACTATTGCTGCTGCGCTTAGTGCGCTAGACCTGACGTCACCACCCTTGCTTAAATGTTGTCTCACAGTCACTGAAACCCTGAGTGCTGCCCCACCACCCCCTTCAGTGTCCTGATTGCTCGGGCGTGGCCCGGTGACCGTCACCGGCCGGCCCGGAATTCGCGTCAATAAAAACTGCTTAGAAATTTGAATGTAACGTTTACTTTACTGTAACGATGTCAATGAATTGGGCCATGTGCATTAGTGAAGCAACGCCCCAGCACCCCAATGGACGCACCGCCACTGAGTTTGGATCTGCTCATAGTATGTTTAACTTTTAGGAAAGTGTCTTGGAGATTTAGCCAGGTTATGAATTCATCTGCTCTGGACTCGTCTCCCTCCCAAACCAACAGGATGTCGTCTATATACCTTTTCCAAAGTGTGATGTGTTGGAGATATGGGTTGGTTTCCGCAAGGATTTTATGTTTCTCTAGATGGTGTACGTATAATCCCGCCACACTGGGAGCGAAGCTACTGCCCATACTGGTCCCATGTTGTTGGCGGAACAGGGTATCTTCAAAGCAGAAGAAATTATCCATTAGTGCCCACTTACAGCATTCTAAAACCAGGTGTCTTGGTGTATGGTAGGTCCAGTTCCCTTCATACAGGACTTCTTCGATGATGTCTAAAGTCTCCTTGTGTGGGAGGCTTGTGTACAGGCTTTCAACGTCCAACCCTATGAGGATGCTGGTAACAGGGTTGAACTGTAGGTCCTTGAGAAGACATAGGACTGCCTTTGTGTCTTGTAGATATGTGTTTGTTCCTTGTACTAGTGGTCGTAAGAAGGCATCAGCAAATTTTGAAAGAGGCTCCAGTATAGATCCTATACCGGATACAATCGGTCGCCCTGGTGGGTTTTCCAATGATTTATGTATTTTAGGTATCGTATAGAAGTAAGGGGTTACAGGGTGTGTGTTAACCAGGAAATCCCCTTCTTTTTTGGTGATCCAGTCATGTAGTATCGCCTCCTCCACCATACTCGTGATCCGTATCCGTAGGCGTTCTGTTGGATCGTCTCTGATTCGTAGGTAGTTTCTCTCTTCTTCAAGTAGTCGCATGCACTCTCGGCGATATGCTTCTGTGGTTTGTAGGACTATGGCGCCTCCTTTGTCCGCCGGTTTCACTACTACGTCAGTGTCGTTTGCCAGTTGTTGGATGGCCGACTGTTCCTCTTTGCTTGTATTATGGAAGATTTTGATAGTCCTTGGATCGATCTCCCCTATCTCTTTCAGAATCGCTTTTTCAAAGGCTAGGAGTTCCACGGGTAATGTGGCAGATGGTGGTGTGAAACTTGATTTCAGATGTAGTCCTGTGTCACTGTTACTGGTTTCAATTGCTGGCGAAAAACAACCTGCAGCTTAATTCTGCAGATGAATTCGTTGACCTCGCAACTTAATTTAAATTTATCCAGACTTGGTGTCGGGATGAATCCTAGGCCTTTTTCCAACACTTTGAGTTGGGCTGGTGATAGAGTCTTGTCAGTCATATTGACCACTAGGCTGGATGGTTGCTGGTTCCCGGGTCATTCAGGGGGTCCATGCTCCTCGTTGTCATACTCGTAAGTTCTAGTGGGTTCGACCACTGTACTTGTTGTTCTTTTCTCATCCGTCCTCTTTGGGCTCCTTTGCCTCTCCCTAAAAAAGAAGTAGATGGTCCCGAGTACTCAGATTGTTGTGCTGAATTTTCTGTAGGCATATGGCTGTTGTTGGAATTGTAGTGTCCCATAGAAGAATGGGGGACCTGGATAAGGTGGGAGGCCTTGGAATGATGGCCACCCTCGTCCTTGTCCACCTTGGTGTCCCATCCGTCTTGCATAGTTTTGCCTATTTCTGTGGTTGCCTCTCCTGTTATTCTTCCAACATGGCACCGCCGCTACGCCAGCTGTGGCGGCCATCTTGAACACACTGCGCGGTACAGTGCCTCAGAGCAGCATGACACTGCTGTTTTTCTCTCGCCACATGGTTACGAACGGGCTTTAAATACGGAAGCGGGCTATGCACCCGTCAGTATGCGGTCTCCAGGGAGAGAAGTAGGTTACTGAACCAGAGGCAGCTTTGACGAAGTAAGTGGCGGGGGTGGCCCTTCAAATGGAGGACGCTATCTACAGGTGACAACCAACACCTGAGAAGCGGCATCATGAGCATCTGATCAATATATCTTTTTCTCCCATTTTAGAGTTTGACTACAAGCCCCTCTACCCCTGGTTTTGACCATGATGCAATAATATAGCATTAACAGAAGTACGTCACTGGGATTACTTCTTTTATGTTTTGTGTTGTACTGTCACGTGGTGTCTTGTCTCACAAGTGTTATTGTACGAGTGTTATCCACCCATCTACATTGTGTGGCATATACATGACATACAATGCGAGCACACAGGATAGACCTTATGAGTACTCACCATATAGGAGTAGGATATATTCATATATTCTAAAGTTGCATGCAAACTAAGCTATTGTGGCCTGCCAGCCCGGCTGACAGGTCGTTGTTTCTAATGTTTTTTTGCTTTCTAATTACAGATACGGATTAATTACAAAAAACGTATGTATACAGTGCATGCGCATTAGGTGTGCACGTTTTGCGTCCTTATTACAGGATTCACTAGGAGTGGTACACACGGGGGCTGGACCCCGTGGAGTCCTGATGAAGAGCTACTAGGGGAACAGCTCAAAACATGTTGACAAATACACATTACTGAGACAACCAGACTCATTAAGGTCAGGTTTCTCCTCAGTAACAACCCCTGATTTTTAACCATACCAACTAGGGGCAGGAATAAAAGAGTGGCCAACTAGTTAGGTATTTTTAAATTCTCTTTTCCTTTCCACTCCACATCACTGCACTACACATAGTCTACAATAAAAAGTGTTCCTACGTAATTTGCAAGTCGCAGCACGCCTCAATCCGTAGAGGATTGAGAGGAACCCCAATGATGAAGCATGCCACCTAGGGGCAACCCTGGTGGGTGAGGGGTCTCTAGAAAAAAAAGTATTTTTTCTAGACGAGTGATTACAGCGAATTCTCGCTGTATCCTATCTAATTCCCTAAGGGCAGGTTTTCTTCGAAATACTCAATTTTTGTTTCTCTACGTAATTGTCAGGAGAATAAACCTAGCCTCTACCTCTGCCACCCTCTCTACTTTGGTAACTGTTGCTTCCTATTCAGCCACTTTCATTAGGCTCTCTTCCACTGCAGCCCACTCTAATTCATCTGATTTCAAGCGGCAATGCGACCTGCTGTGTGCCTTTTGGCTGGTATCATCCACAATACTGCAAACTTCTTTTTCAACCTTCCTTTTTAGGTGTCGCCTACTAGACTGCGCAAAGACTAATGTTAACTTATAGGGGGCTGTTATCCTGCCCATTGCTTAGCATTGGTTGGCTTTTTTGTCACTTTCATTTAATCACTATTTATTTGTCAGCTTGTGTGAGCCTTGCTTACTCTTCTTATGTTTGTGCCTCACCTAGAGAAGTGACGCATTACTTGTGTCCTTCACCTGCGTACATTTCAAGCACTACTTTTTTCTTTTTGCCGTGGCATTCCATATGAGTGCATGTGTTTTACCCTCGTGTGCTTCTCTCCCCGCATTGTTTTCTCAACCATGTGCTTCTTTCAAAAGTTTCATATTCTTCTCTATGCCACTTTACTCTGCACCACTGCACTCTTCGCCACTACACATTATACTACTCCATTCTATGCCACTCCACTGTATGGCACTTCACTCTACGTCACTCCACTCTATGCCACTTCACTCTACATCTCTCTATTCTACTTTGCACCACTCAACTATATGCAATTGCACTCTACGCCACTCTACTCTGCACCACTGCACTCTTCACCACTACACTTTATACTACTCCATTCTAGGCCACTTCACTGTCCTCTCCACCACTCCACTCTAGGCCACACTCTGCAACACTGCACTCTATTCCACTGCACTTTATGCCAATGCACTCTACTCTGTACCACTTATCACACTATGCTAATGCACTCTATGCCAATCCACTCTACGCCACTCTAATCTACTTTGCACCACTGCTTTCCACGCCACTCTACTCTATGCCACTGGACTCTACACAGCACCACTCCACTCTTCGCCACTTCACTTAAATTCTGAAACAATCTACTCTATGACACGGCACTGTACACATTGCACTCTATACCACTCCACTCTATGCCACTCTACTCTACACCACTGCACTCTATGACACTCTATTGCAACCACTGCACTCTATTTCAATGCACTCTACACCAGTTTATTCCAAACCAATGCACTCTATGCCAATTTTCTCTGCACCACTGCACTATACGCCACACTGCTTTAACCACTGCACTCTACACCACTGCACGCTATGTCAATGCCCTCTACACCACTTTACTCAAAACCATTGCACGCTATGTCTCTGCACTCTATGCCAAGCTTCTCTCTACCACTGCAATCTACACCACTCTATTCTACTCTGCACCACTATACTCTACATCACTGCTCTCCACACCATTCTACTCTACTCTATACCATTCTACTCTGTGCTACTATACTCTATGCCAATGCACTCTACGTCACTCTAGTATACACAACTGCACTCTACAACACTCTACTCTGCAACACTGTATTCTCTGCCTCTGAATGCTAGCCACTTTACTCTGCACCACTGCTTTCTTTGCCACTGTACTCTATGTAACTTCATTCTACTCTGCACCACTTTACTCTACTCTACTCTACTGCACTCTATACCAGTGGACTGTATGCCATTACATTCTACTCTGCATCACTCCACTCTACACCACTATAATCTACTCTGCACCAGTGCACTCTATGACACTGCACTCTTAAGTCACTCTACTCTTCACCATTGCACTCTACGCCACTATGCTGTATGCCACTGCACTGTACCTGTCACCATTCCACTCTATGCCACTTCTCTCTACTTTAAAACAAACTTCTCTTTGCCACTGCACTCTATGCCATTTTACTCCACTCTATGCCACTTTGCTCTACATCACTCCACTCTACACTATGCCACTCCACTCTATCCTGCACCACTCCACGCCACTCTACTCTGCACCACTCTGCTCTGTAGCACTGCACTCTTCGCCACTGCACGCTTCACCACTGCACTCTACACCAATGCACTCTAAGCCATTTTACTCAGAACCACTGCCCTCTGTGCCACAGCACTCTACGCCAATCTACTCTGCATCACTGCACTCTATGCAGAGGAAGGCAAAAAGTTTTGGGTGACCCTCCAAGACAGCCAGTTTGCAACAGACACGCTACTCCTTTCTATTCTACTCCACTACTCCACTCAAGGCCACTCCACTCCATGTCACTCCATGATACTCCACTCTACGAGACTCTACTTGACTGTATGGCATTCCACTCTACTTCACTACTTCACTCTATGCCACTATCTCTATGCCACTCCATGTTACTTTACTCCACTCTACGCCACTCTACTATTTTTTTACTCCTCTCCACTCTACGACATTCTATCCCATTCCACTCTTCAACACTCTACTCCACTCTACACTCTTCCACCCTATGGCACTCTACTCTCCCCATGACACTCTATGCTACGCAACTCTACAACACTCTACAACACGCCACTCTATGACACTCTACACCATGCCACTCTAAGCCATGCGCCTCTATGCCACTCTATCACACACCCTGCCATACCCCTCTCCTGTATGCCATTAACTTTTAGCCATGCTGAACAGCTGCCTCGCTGGTGTAAAACTTGGCTAAAACACATTGGCAAAGCCAATTGCTCTTGCATAGGCGGGACCTATTCGATTTCCCAATGCTTGTCTAGCTTTTACTATTTAGCCATACCGCACAGTATCGGAGACGCATTAAAGCATGTCTTAAAAATATCGGCAAAGCCAATCGGACCTTAAGGCAAGAATTATTGGCTTTGCCAATGCTTGTTTTTTTCTGGAAGTAGTCCCTGCAAACATTGTTTCTTTGATAGCCTAAGAACCCCTTCAGTGCACAGGTGTAATCTTTCTGCCATATCAAACCAATATGTTTGAATATGTGGACATTGCCACATCATGTTTAGGAAGTCAGTTATCTGTTCATGACAATCCTACATGATATACAGGTACATGCATCAACCACTTTTTGCGAGCGCAAACGGTGCAATTCGCAAAAATCGGCCGTTTGCGCCCGCAAAAAGGACATTTGCGATGCATGAAGAGTCAAGGCACTCGCTATTTAAGAATTCGCAATTAATTGCGAGTTCTCAAATTGCGATTGCATTTAAGGAATCGCATTTTGCGATTCCTTAAATGCAATGCAAGAACCACTTTGAAGTAGCGATTTCGCTACTAGGGGGCGCAAATTACCATGAAGTTGAACTTCATGGTAATTTGCAAAAACTTTGAAAAATGCACTAAAGTGCATTTTTCAAAGTTGTAGGTTACACACACACATGTCCTTTGGACATGTGTGTGCGCAACATTTGTGCACAGATCAATTTCAGGGGTGCAACAGGGTGTCCTTTTGACACCCTTGCACCCTTGAAATTGCATGCGCAATTTGCGAGTACCAATTGGTACTCGCAAATTGCGCATGCAATTTCCCATTCATTCCTATGGGCCTGTAGGCCCATAGGAACCATTCCTTATTTGCGACTCGCAATTTGCAACTCGCAAATAAGGAATGTGTAGGAATCGCTATTTTTATAGCGATTCCTACATGCATAGGCTTTTGCGAGTCCTTAATTGCGATTCCTTAATAATCGCAATTAAGGACTCGCAAAATCCTACCTTGATGCATGTGCCTGTACGTTATTTACAATATAGTACGCACAGCACTTTTTAACACAAAAGGGCAGGCACATTTGTGTTCACAAACAATGAAAATGATTTATCTAGTTATTTATCAATTCGTTAGTCAAATGGTTGTAATTGTTCTCCCTTTTTACAGCAATAAATCAGTAAGCCAATCTGTGTTTTCTCTGTTCATTGTTTTTACGTAAAAATGTTCTTCTTAAAATCATAATCAATTCAAGTACAACGTAGATTGCATAGTGAATCGGAATTATTACGCCTGTATTAATTAAGATATTTGTGATTAATGAAAAGGCTGGTCGAGGTACTTTCTTCTCTGTTTGTAGGCTAACTGAGGGACCAACTCCTTCCTGGTCTTATATGAACACACCCACATCTTGTCTAATTTCTACTTGTACATATTCCCACCACTAATTAAAGAAAAGCTGCATGTTAAATATGGCATGCACCGCAGAAGGCTGAGAGGAAAGCAGCAGTGCCCTCTTGCATTCTGGCATACATGCACAATACCACATTGTGAGTGGAACACAAAGTAAACTTAACTAAAACTTATAAAGGAGCGAAAAGGAACGTTTGCGACATGTCTAAAGATCCTGGACACTTATCTTGGCCAATTTTACTATTGTCCCTTGGCCTATACCCAAGAAGCTTACTGGACCAAAGGTTGTCCATAAATTAGAATAAGAGGGACCATACCAATCCCTCCATATTTTTTTAAAAATTAAACTAGCTACCAATGGAAGGTAGATTTGATGTCAAGATGCACTCTGCATACAGGCTTGTGGAGCGCGCAGCCTCGGTTAATGCAGAGCTATGTAGTGCCTGTCCACCAAATTCAGAATGCTGACACTTGGACGTCGATCCCTGGAAATATATTGTTCAAAAACTATAGAAAGCGGGTTCGGGGATATCTGCGTACTGTTCGTAGTTGGTTTTTTTGTTGATGTTTTGTATACAACCAGTACCCATTGATATCCTAAATGTCGCTACTGTTCGGATAAGATGTGTTCAAGTGGATTATGTCGGGCCCCTACCTGAGTGGTACTGTAAAATTACAATAAAATATGTTTTAAAAAAAAAAAAACTATAGAAAGCCTTTCAACCAGCCATGAGAGCACAGACAAAATATTCACTCCTAAAAAAACACTGAAAACACAACTGTTCAGACATTTGTGTAATTGAGGTAATCTCCCCAGAAACCGCAACGAGGAACAGCAAATAGAAACAGAAGACAGCCTAATTCCTGATGCATGTGGTAGGAAATAAATTGTGTCCCCGTGTCACTTAGCTCCTTGTCTGTTCTGATCATCTGAAAAACTTACACAGTGCTGTCTGCTGAACAACAAACCCACTCATAGACTTTCATTGCAAGGGTATGTGGAATACAATGGAGTAGTCCCCAACCTGGAGTTACCTATACTATGATTATGCGGTATTCCGTCATCTCCTGTAATATTGAAAAAAGTGAAACATTGCAATTTAAATTCCTAAGCTCATGGTAAGGCACAGACTTTGGCTTTGCAGTTTTCGCAGAGCTGCTTCCGTTCTATTTTTATTTCCTTCCAACGTCACTTCGAGCCGTTCGTCGATAAGGTTCGTGAATCGTTTTCGTTTCCGTGCACAGGCAATTTGTTCTTTTCATGCTCCGGCAGTGCTCTCAGCGAAGGCGGCCGTCGACGCCAGTCGCTACAGTCTGCTGTTTATTTTCTGTGGAGAGCGCTCTGGCGCTCTGGCAGAAGGCCTGCATCGCTACAGCTTCTGAGGCGAGGCATCAATCACTCTGCCCCCTCTCCTGCTGCCTCCAAAGCTGGGCTCCTGCTGCAGGGGGAGCCCCTGCCCTCATGCCCACCGAGGCCCACTGCCCAGCAGTGCAACCGAGGACTGCACATGGCGCACAACAAAGCAAGTTACCTGCTCAGCTAATTACGCCTGCAATTTCACCCGGCAGCGAGTTCCTGCCTCCAGAGAACCTACTGATACATTATTAACAGAATGACATTTTAATTACTGATAATGGCGATCATCTCTGTAATTGAAGCTAATACATGCGCACCCTGCTGAAAGCCCATTAAGAGCATATGTCGATCATTGCTCTCTGCTGCACTAATACTGTGCTCTGGATTGTCCACCTAAGTGCCATGCACTAGGAATTAGGGCAGCTGGAGTTATTATGCGCAAAGGGCTTTCTCCAGGTGTATATTATACTGTGCTCCGAGGTAAGATTGGAAACTACTTTAAAGTGTTATTTATAGCTCAGTAGGTTGGGTGGCTGCCAAGTATTGTAGTGCCAATAATATATTCCTTCATACCCCAATGAGGTGCAAAAGCTAAATCGTGGGAGAGACCTTGGCTTGCAGAGTTAAATTTCAGTACTCGTTTACTACATTGCTCTGCTAATTATAATTTTCTGTGTTGTTTTTAGATAAATACGTTAATGTTGTCACTGGCATATTCACTTAACTCTAACGTTACTTTAACCTTTGTTTTTGCAGTGAATATATATATATATATATATATATTTTATATATATATATATATATATATATATATATATTTATATATTTATATATATATATATATATATATATATATATTTATATATAAAAATAATAGGACGCAATGATACCTAATAAGACATCTGCAAAGCATTTTGGACAATGTAGTCTGATCACAATTGCGAACCTGGGATCAAGATAGACAAACTCGAACATTGCCTTTAAAATACGCATTAGCGATTGATACCATGAGAGTACTGCTTGATCCTAACCTTTGAAAAATGGGGAAAAAAAACTTGAATGATGGGCTTTGTTTGAAAATTGTGTTTGCACTCGAGTCTTATTTTGCTGTTGATGACTCCAGTATTTTAAAAGCTCAGAGCAACTGACCCTCGAGTTTGCATATGATTAAGACCCTGTGGGGGTCGAAACGCGGAATACTGTCTTATCAGTACTACCTGCTATGAAAAAACCCAGTTTTACCTACCTTTTGACTGGATGGGCCTGTTCGTCACTCTATGAAGACGGAGTGATTTTCTGGATGATACAGATATATATATATATGTCGCTAGTAGGTAGTTATAGTTAGGATCTCGTTTCTATTCGAAAAGTGTTTTTTCTTTTGCCAATATCTTTGGCACCAGTTGACGAATCTTCGCAAAATTTTCAAAACTAATGGCCCGCTCCGGTCAGCTCCTGTATTGAAAGTTTCGGGGTGATTCGTCACATGGGGAGCGAGAAAAAAGGGGGGTCCAAAACGCGTTTTCTCCATGTTAATTTCCATAGGAAACTTTTGTTGCGGCTACAGCCCGAACTGCTGAACGGAATTACACCAAACTTGGCAGAGAGGTAACTCTTTGTCTAGAGCGCACTCTTTGCTTTAAATGGTGTAAATCCGTTCAGTAGTTCCTGAGAAATTCAAAAATAAAAAAGATTATATATCTGGTGACCGCGGTGGGTTCGTGAACCCTTCCGATCACGAGCTTCATTTTGATTGGCTGCCAACACTCCAAACCAAGAAGTGTTGGCAGCCATCTTGTGACTCGGTAAAACCGAGTCACAAGCATAAAGGGAAGAAAATGATTAAAAAGAAAAGAAAAGGGGGCAGGGTAGAAACACCCTGATCTCCTAGGCCTGGTCAGGGGGTCCCACAAGGCCCTCCAGGGCCCAAAAAAAGCATTTTATAAAAATATTTTCGGCGGGATTTGCGTACAGTGCGCGAATCCCGTCGAAATTTTCTTTAAAAATGAAGCACGGTCTCCCGCGCTTCATTGCTTTTAAGCCCCCGGGTGGGCCAGGTCCCGGGGGCAATGTATTATTGTGATGCGGGGGCCTGCTGGGGCCCCCGCAGCGCCGGGGACCGCCACCTCCCCGGGGCTTTGTAATTAATGTGCGGGGGTCACGCGGCCCCCTCAAGCACTGGGGACCGCCACCTCCCCGGGGCTTAAATTGAAATAAGAAAGTGTGGGGGGGGCTCCTGCCCGTCCCCACACTGCCCCGGGGACCACCACCTCCCCGGGGGAATTTTAAATTGAGGGTGGGGGTCTGTTGCGCCCCCCCGGCCCTGGGGACCACCACCTCTCAGGGGCTTCTAACATGATGGGAGGGGGGCCGCGTGGCCCCCCTCCTGGAGTCCTCCTTGGCCCTGCGGACCACCACCCCCCAGGGCTGGCTCCAGCAATATCCTGGGGTGCCTACCCCCGGGACATTGCAGTTTGCTATGACAGGGCGGGAACACGGTTCCCGTCCTGTCATAGCAAACACTGCTTTGCTTTGTGGAAGCGAGAGCAGGAAACCTGCTCTTGCTTCCACGAAGCAAAGCAGAATTGCTTTTGGGCAAAGGGAGCTTTATGTTAGCAGCTCTCTTTGTCCAAAAGCAATGCCGGCTCCCGCAGGAGGTGGGGAGCAGGCAGGGACCATGGGGGCATTGGGGCTCCCCCCGTGGTCCCCAACGTGAGGGCGTGCCCCAGGGATGGGGTCCCCGGGGCAAAAAAATGCCCGGGGGGGCAAGCGGTTTTAAAAAAAAAAATGGCTGGGCCTCGGGGGATGGGGTCCCCGAGGCAGAGTTTGAGTAATGAGAATGGGAGGGCATTTTTTTTTTCTCGCTTGCCTGGAATCGCAATTCCGTTGCGGCTCTCAGCACGGCCCCCATGTAACCGCGACGGGTTCGCGACTCCACAAAAAAATAAAAAATACTATTTATGTTTTAAAAGAAAATAAGATTTACTGTTGGGTTATAGGGTGGCTCTAAAAAGAGCCCTAGTTTTCATTATGACTGTTGGAGCTACATGTAAGTGCGGATGCACAGTTTAAGGTTGTTGAGAAATACTCTGTTTCCTTCGTCTGTGAAGTGAACTCCATCACTTCTGTAGATGTCATCCATATCAAAACGTAAATTGTTGTTAAAGATGGACCCATCCTATGGTCTCTGAGGTAAGCAGAAACAGCTTTATTGACATTCTTCCTAGCTTTCTCAAACTGTGGACAGAATTGATTTGACCACCTCCATTTCTGTCTTTGACATATATTAGAGAATACAAAGACAGTTTGAGGCAAAAGCAACATCAATTCTACAAAGGTATCCTTCATTAGCATTTCCAGACCTACCACAGTCAATGTGCCAAGGTCATTGCCACCACAGTGCACAATCATGAGGTCAGGGGGTTGGAGATGCAAAAAGGTTTTAACCAAAGGCAACAATTGGTGCCACTTTAATCCTCTCTGTGTAATCCATTTAATGTCCACATTTTGCAAACCTAGGTCTTTGTCAATACCTCTGTGTTCAGCATACCTTTTGCACCAGAAAACATAGCTGTGCCCTACAATCCACACTGTGAGCATCTTGAAGGGATGTCTGGAAGGAATGAAAAGATGTCTGTAGCTGAGGTAGTCAGATGGTAGAATGAGAGATATCTAAAATGGTGGAGAAGATGCTGTTTTTTAAAGAGCTGATAAGTGATTGGCTGTTCATCAAGATTGTGCGCTCAAAAATAGAATGCATGTTAATTTACTGAGATATCATGTTTGTGATTCGTTATTAGAAAATGTTTGAAAGGTACAGTAGATACCATAAGGTAAAATTTTGCAAAAGTCAACCACACCTGCTGTTTGCATTAGTTAGCGTGTGCGCTGAACTTGAAACTACGGTGAACTTGTGACCTGCCAGTACAGTTGAATGATGCATAAACTGTTACTATGGAAACTGGCATTAAGCAGAATGGGGGAAGGGTTGAAACTTAACTGTGGATTTAAAATGTGAAATGGAAACTTAAATATAAGTAATATGTTACTAAATTAAGGTTTTCTAAGACAGTAGTATGTGTAGAAGTAGTGTGTTGTTAAAAAACTATACTAGTATTATTAGAAATCGGTTTTTGATCTCCCGTAAGGGTTCGCGGTTCCATCGCGACGCTTTACAACGGCACCGCGGTGGAGTCGCGCCTCCAGAAAATTACAGAACCACTTTGGCCACTATTTGAAGACAGTTAGAAAGGGTTAATATGTCTAACCAATAGAAATGCGTTTCACAATTTGAAATAATGTTGGAAGCAATGTGATTTGATACTTACATTTATTTGTGTGCAGAAAGAGAGGGAACGTTTGCCATTTCTGGTTTCACCTTACTGAGAGAGCTGCATTGCATTTATTGTGTGGAAAAAAAAATATTTTAAGAGTTTCTGATATTTGATATTCAGCAACACTATTTCAAACGTGAGTAACAAATTTGTAAGGTGTGTTATGTATTATGCAGCACTGCTTTATTCTTTCTAGTGATATTTTTAGATTTAAAAAAAATAAATTTCCAAGTGTGGAAATTGTAAGAGAAATGTGGTGATTGAAATATGTTATGAAATGTACAGATCTCTATTGTACTTTGTTTTATTGTAATGTAATGATTTTTGAAATTGTTTGTGCATAGTAACATGGTAGAAGGATTAGTGCTTGCTTTCTGGAATTTAGTGAGAATTATATCTCTAGATTCATGCACTAGCTATGCAGTAATGTAAAAAGGCACAAGTCACTCTTGGAGTCATGTATTCAGGTGGGTCACTCCTATTTAGTTATGCAATCAAGGAAGCACTACCTATACACACTTGTAATCACTCAGACATTAACCATAGATTCATGCAATCACCCAGGCACTACTATGCCACTCAAACATTCAGTCAGGCACTACCCATGCACTCATCTATTCACTCAGGCACTACTGATGCACTCATACAATGGCCCAAGCATTACCCTTACACTCATATTTTCTCTCAAGTACTTGCCATACACTCATACAATCATCCAGTTCCTACCGCTGCAGAGATAGAATCACTCAGGCAGTACCCATGCACTTTTGTATTCTTTCAAGCACTATCCATACACTCATGCCTTAAACCATGCATTAGCCTTGCACTCATAGTTTGTCTAAGGTATTTCCTATGCACTGATCTAATCACCCAGGCAGTATTCATGCTCTCATTTAATCTCCCAGTCACTACTCCTGCACTGAACTATTCACTCAGGCACTACCCATCCAGTCATCCATTCTCTCAGGTTCTACCCACTACCCATCTATTTGTATGTTTCTTTGATGTATGATGCCACGTTTAAAAGGTGCATAAACATGTATGCATGCTCTCTGGAATATGGTGAGACTTTTACCAGACACATTGAAAAAGTTGCTGCTTTGTATTTGGCTAGGCCCAACACTCTCAGTAGTTGCTGAATAGTGAAGCTGCAGCCCAAAAGTGTGGTTTAAGACATGTTGGTAGAAGGATTAGTGATGAGCTTAGGTCGTATTGGTCTATGGAGATGTACACTTCAAGTATGCTGTATAATTTTAGGTGTCTCTTTAAAATGGGAAGTGCAGTCTGTCAAGTTTAGGAGCCTTCAGCATCGCAGCAGCTTCGGCGTGGAACAAACTCCCAGCCGAACTCAGACAGATAGATGACCTGCTGCCATTCAGAAAGAAGCTGAAGACTTGGCTCTTCCCCAGGGTGTAGTTTAGTGTTTTTATCTTTGCAACCGTCATCACACTCTAAGATAACTGATCCCACGTGCTCAAGCGCCAGGATACCCGTAGGGTCACAGTGCGCTCTATAAATTCTAAATACAATACAATACAATGTTCACTGATGATAGGTCTCTTTTTTCACGATGTGATGATAGATGCGGTTTCAGAATCACATTCACTTTTTGTGCTGCAGAGCTTTCTCGAAGATAAGTTCCATTTATAAGCATACTAAAGACAGTCACTAAGCCTATCCAGAAAAGAAATAAAAGTATCCCGGTGATTACCCAGAGTTCCACCCAAGGTGATACCAGGTAAGTCTTTTTAAGAAAGTTCAGAAAATCTTTAATTTGCTGCTGGTGAGTCTTTTGGGCTCGCTTAGTTTCAGGTTCACTTGGATCCAATGAAAAAGTATCAAAGCCGATGAAATAGCCAGATGCAATTCGATAAATTTTCGGTATTTACGCCGGTCTTGTGAAAACTGTAGCTTGCTTTTGTTGAGGCATGTTGATGTAGATATCTGTGTTTGGCCGAATTGAAAGTTGTCTTTCATTCTGGTTTTAATTTTGAATTTCATTTTCAAGAGGAACGAGTTCCATGCCATTGTTGCATAGTCCATCATTCCGTGCAGGTGATTCTTCAAACGTGATGAGTCTTTCTGTTTGAACTTCTTGTATGTATGAATGAATGAATGAATGAATTGACTTTTATATAGCGCATGGCTACCCGGGAGCATCCCAGCGCTGGAGCACGTAACTAAAGGAAAGACACCCTAGGGGAAGAGCCAGGTCTTTAGCTGCTTCCGGAAAGTCAGGTGGTTGGGTTCCCTGCGGAGATACAGTGGAAGGGCATTCCAGAGTCTGGAGGCGTTATATGAGAAAAGCCGACCGCCACTTCTGGCTTTCTTGATCCTGGGGACCACTGCTAGGTGAAGTTCATCTGAGCGAAGTTTTCTGTTAGCCTTGTAAGGGCAAATCATGGCTTTGTGATAAGAGGTCCACTCCCATCCAGGGACTTATGGGCAATGCAAAGGGCCTTGAAGTTGATTCTCTCTTGCACTGGGAGCCAGTGAAGGGAGCGTACGCGGGCCTTGCTGAACAACGGTTGGGGGTCCTCATAAGAAGTCTCGCTGCACAGTTTTGTACGACCTGCAGTTTCGCGACCACTGAATTCGGGGCCCCTAGGTAAAGGGCATTGCCGTAATCCATCCTTGATAGAATTAGTGCTTGAATCAGTAGTTTTCTTGCTTGGAAAGGTAGGAGAGGAAGAATTTTACGGGTCATTCTAAGCAGGCCATAACATGAGGCAGTGATCTTCCTGGCCTGTGCTTTAAAAGTGAGATCTTGGTCTAGCCAAATTCCCAGACTTTTAATCTCTGTTTTTGGGGCCGGCATCGGGCCCATGATAGTTGGCCACATGATGCTTGCTTTGAAGCTTAGCGAGTTGCCGAGGATCATAAGCTCTGTTTTTTCGCCATTAAGTTTTAGGTGAGATAGACTCATCCACTTGCCGACTTCCTCAAGACAGGAGTGGAGATCATTAGCCGGCTGGTTAGGGTGGTTCAGTGCTACGAACAACTGAGTGTCATCGGCGTATGTTACTATATGGATCCCGAAGGGGGATACGATGTCCGCCAGCGGTGCCATATAGACATTAAAAAGAGTGATGACCCTCCTGAATCAAGAATCTTTCTAGATTCTTCCACGACTGATAGTAAGGCTGTTTCAGTGCCTTGGCGGGGGCGAAAGCCTGTTTGGGAGGAATGGAGAAGGCCATTGGATTCAAGAAACGCGGAGAGCATGTGGTTAACATATTTCTCCGCTATCTTGCTGATTCCAGGAAGGAGCGAGATAGGGCGATAGTTGTCCAAGTCAGCTGGATCCAAGTTTTTTTTTTTTAGTAACGCTTTTACCATTGCCCTTTTCCACTCAGGGAACCGAGCCCGATGATAATGAAGCATTAACCAGGCGTGTAGCAGTGGGGGCAATTATTGGTCCGACTAGTTTCAAGATGTTAGGAGGTGCAGGGTTTAATGGCGACCCGCTTTTTACTGATGACAAGATGGTTAGGAATGATTCCTGAGACATCGTAGCGAAGGTCTCCAATTCATGTTCTGTTGTATGCCCACCCACATTCATATGCCTGATTAAGATGTCATTGTCTTTTTGGGGGAGGTGCTTAAGGATGTTTTGTACTTTGGTAGCAAAGTATTCGGCAAGTTCGGTGCAATGGAGGCCTGAGGTATCCGGTGCGACCGGAGGGCCGGGGACTTTAAGTAGTTTTTTGGCGATGAGGAAGGTTTCTCTAGGGGAGTTGGCGACTAACGCGATCTTTTCCTCATAATAGGTGGCTTGGGCTATTTTTATTTCTGCCTTATACCGTCCAATAGCCGCCCTGTATTCCAATTTCTTCTCGAGTGAGAAATCTTTCCTCCATCTCCTTTCTAATTTTTTACATTGCTGCTTTAAGATGCGTAATTTGGGGGAGAACCAGGCGGACTTATTGGAGCCGACTTTCTTCTGGATTGATATTTTGGGGAGCACCAGATTAAGTGACCCCTCAATCCAGTTGCAAAAACTTTCGTTGGCTGCCGCTGGATTAGCGTCAGGATTCGGTTTGATCTTTCTGAGTTCCAGAGTCCACCTCTCCAGGGGGAGTTTGGGCCAAGGTCGGATTTGGATTTGTGTGGGTGGAGTGTGTGACGCGGTGCTAGGTGGCGACCAAAGGAAAGGAATCATAAAATGGTCAGACCACGGAAGGGGGATAGGCTCTGTTGCCTTCAGGTCTCCCAGGTTAGAGAAAATGGGGTCGAGGAGGTGCCCTTTTACATGGGTTGCTTGCGGGACCTTCTGAAGCAGCTGATAAGCCGTGAGGTCTTTGGCTAGTTCAGTTGCGGGGAGCGCAGAGGGGTCATCGAAATGCAGATTAAAGTCGCCGAGGATAGTAAAATTAGCAGCAAGACTGGCGAGGTTAACAACTGTTTCTAGTAAGGATTTGCAGAATTGGCCTGTCACCCCAGGTGGGCGATAGATGAGAATACCTGAGTGAGAGGGTGGGAGTAAATTCTATAGAGAAGTGGGAGTTCTCGCAATCTGACAGCGGGCTGCCTAACATGCGACAGGTCAGATAGTCTTTGTAAATAATAGCTATACCTCCGCCCTTACCTATCACTCTATCCACCCTCTGAATCAGATATCCCGGGGGAAGAGCTTGCACAATGTCCAGCTCTGAGCTGGACTTGAGCCATGTCTCTGTAAGAAATAAGACTTCCGGGTTGGAGTCTTGTAAAAACATAAAGATTTCAGTAGTATGTTTGGGCAAGGATCTACAATTAAGTAGAAACAGTTTGTATTCTTTCTCCGGGAGTGGTGGGGGGACAGCAGGTGCAAAAAGTTCAAACTGACAGTGAGGACACCTGTCTTGAAGCGTCTCGACCACGATAGAGTGTACACATTTTGGCCCTGGGATTCTGTTTAACTGTTTGAGTTGTGCGCTGGTGTAGTGATAGTAGCCTGGGGGAGGAGAAGCAGGGGTTCTGGCCCCTGGGCCCATTCGGGCACGGACGGGCGCAGACGGGCTTGCCTTTGGCATGCCAGCGGCGCGCCCGCTGGGCGTGTCCGCTGCGCAGTCGCGTCATCTGGTGCTTTTATTGCGTCAGTCGTGCATCGGGTTCAGCTGCTAGAGAGCTGACCCGGCGCCTGATGCGTGTGCAAATACGATTTAAAATAGCCCCCTACCCACAAGCATTTAACACAGCTCTCCCCGGACCAGTAAACAATTAAAAAACAGTAGCAGCAAAGGTTAACAGGTAACACCAGCGTAATGTGTGCGTGTGCAAATACGATTAAAATAGCCCCCTACCCACGAGCATTTAACACATCTCTCCCGGACCAGTAAACAATTTAAAAAACAGTAGCAGCAAAGGTTAACACATTAAAACCAACAGATAAAAATGCTCGGCTACTGCGAGCGATTCAATGCCTTTAGTTACCGCTGGCGAGAGGAGGGTGTCTGTTACTCCGGAGTCCACGCGGTCTACTACTAAGTATCGGCCACATAGTGTGGTTTGATTAGGTCAATTGAGACAAATCTTTTCTCCTTTTTCCGGCAAGAGGCGGCAGAAGTACAGTTCTTGTTCCTTCAACTGCCAGGACAGGTACAGGCTTTCTGTATGTTGGCCCAAATTCTTTTTTGTCCGCTATTCTTTCTCTGACCAGATCCTTTCTCTGACCAGATCCCTTTTAGGGATCCAGACAGGTCTTGCTGTGACAGACTTGACTTCCCCAGTAGCGGTCCGTTTCACCTGGACATTGCTTTTTAGTGCCCTGGATTCATTTAGCTCCTGTAAAACAGCCAAACGTTTATGGATGTCAAAAGGTTTTTCATCCGCCACTGTGCCTTCACAATCAAGATCAGGTACCCACATTCTCATCCCAAATAGGACCTCATAAGGAGTGACACCCCCTAGAGAGCTTCTTGGCATGCTGTTCAACGCTCGTTGCACTCCATACAAATGTTTTACCCAACTCTCACCCGTGCCTAATACTCTCGCTGTTAAAGACTGCTTTAAGTCTCGGTTTTTCCTTTCCACTACCAAATGTCCCTCGGGATGGTACGGAGAGGAGTACCGCAATGCTACACCCAATCCTCCCATGGCTTCCTTGTAAGCCCTAGAGCTAAACGCGGGGCCACGGTCAGAATGTAATGTGCCAATTGCGTATGTCCCTATAAAGACTCGCAAATCTTTTATAACAGTTCGAGCATCAGCCGAGTGCTGGGGCCACACCCATAGGAATCTAGAGCAGGAATCCACTGCAACCATGATATACCTGTAAGCCCCATCTGTTTTTAAGGGGCCGCAGTGGTCCAAATAAACACACGCAAATGGTTTGTCTGATATTAGCAAGGGTGTCTGCGCTGGACGTGTTACGGTGGAGCCTTTCATCTGCTGGCAGATGTCGCACTTCAAGACATAGTCCTTAGTTTGCTTAGTTAATCCTGGCCACCAGTAGCACTGTTTCAGTAGAGAAACAGTTGCTGTAACTCCTGCGTGTGCAGAACCTATACCCTCGTGTGCTGCTAGAATTAATCCTAACCTGTGATCCATATTTGGTATTAACCTATCCCCCACTCCAGGAATCTGAGCAAATGGAACGTTGTTTGCATCTAACTTGTAGGAGTACTTGAGTGGAAATCTTTTCGGTACTGCCGTCTTATTGCGTGTAGCAATAATCACAACCATAATCTCACCGTCGATTCTCGTTTTTGAACGAGTGATTGCAGCTACGGAAGCCGTACTTACAGCCCCCCTTGCGGCTTCATCAGCCAATGAATTCCCTACAACGTGAACGCAATCACATTGATGACTCAGTGTGTGTATCACGTGAGCCCTTGGTAGTTCATTTTTCAACTCCACTACCTGTTCCCATAGCGTTTTATGCTTAATTGTGCCACCTTTTGCGCCCTTGAACCCATTTTGTCCCCAGTGGTGTAAGTATTCATTGTATGACTGTACACAGTAAAAGGAATCACACACAATTAGTGTGGGGAATTCTCGTTCCGTATTTACCAGTGCCAGTAACAGGGCTTTTAATTCTGCCAGCTGTGCATTGCAGTCTCCTAGAGACTGGGTTTTTGTGCAACCTGGATGAAATTTTCCATCCTGCATGCATCCTTTAACTATAGCAAACGCGTCGCTATATTGCTGTTTACTCCCTATGGCCGGCTGAGCAGAACCGTCAGTGTAAATTATATATTCATACTAATCCAGAGGCATTATTTCATTTGGTAGAGGATACTCTTGTTCGCATTGCAAAAATGCTTGTGTTTTTAGACTTGGGTCGTACCTGTATTCTACATCTGCTGCAGTGAGAGAATTAGCCCATTGTATCCATCTTGGATGTAAGGCTTTAGCGTTGGGAACGCTTGCCTTTGTTGCAGCCTCTAAGGCTGTAACTGGGGTAACGACAATTATACGCTTCCTTTGAGCTAGTGCTCTTTCTCTCACTACAGCAGTCTGTACTGCTGTAAGAATCTTTTCTGTTGATGCAAAGCGCATCTCAGCATTTGTGTACAAATATGATTTGTACGCTATTGGTACTGTTTTCACCTTCATTATATGTTAGGTAGGTGTATCCTGATTGACCGGCAACTATACGGATCACTAAGTTGCGTATATTTACGCGTGTCTGTAAGTGTTTTGAAGCTATAATATCAGTTTGTAGGGAACAAAGGATATCTATGTGTTCCTGTGTCCATTGTCTAACTGAAAAGTTAGGTTTTATTAAATCGTAGAAAGGTTTTACCCTTTCTGCGTAATCCAAAATGTATGTTCTGCCAAAGTTCAGGAATCCCAGGATTGATTGTAAGTTTTTTAATGATTTTGGAGGTTGGAGCAGCGCACATGTTTCTAAAAAATTAGCTGCTAGGCTTTTCCCTTCACTTGAAAGCTCATATCCCAGAAAAAGGACATTGAGGTGGGCTATCTTCGATTTTTTAAAGTTGAATTTGTAACCCTCAGAGGCAAATCCCAAAATTATGGTATTTACTCTGTTCAAGTGTTCCTCCAGGTCATCATCTGTTAGATAAATATCATCCACATAGGACACTGCCTCTTCATCCAAATTATGAAGTAATTCAGTTACTCTAGCTGAAAACAACCCCGGACTGTTCTTATACCCCTGGGGGAGTCTACAAAATTGACGCTGGGAGCCTAACACGGAGAATGCGGTTAAATACTTGCTTTCAGGCGCTATATTTTGGCAAAAAAATCCATTTGAGATATCTAATTTCGTTTTATATTTTTTCCGCACAATGCTATTCATTAATGCGGCACTGTGTGCATTTTGAACTGCAAATGTCTTAGTGCAAGTGTTTAAATGTCTGTAATCTAAAACTAAACGATATGAATTGTCCGGTTTTGATACGGGAAACAAAGGGTTATTCATTTGAGAGTTTCAATCACCCCTTGGTACTCAAGTTGATCTATGATCTCCCTGACTAGTGTTTTAGCTTCTTGCTTTATTGGATACTGCCTCTGTGCAGTCGGAGTATTTTTTAATGGAATAATGTGGGTTGAATCCTCATCCCATCCAACATGGTTTTTGTATAATGCCGGGGCTAGGGCTACCGCCCACTCCCGTGCATATGTATATTTTAGATATTTGGGAACAGGGGCGGCGAATGCTGGTAAAATTACTGTTTCTCCTCTAGGACAGTCCATGACGAATGCTGGCGGCCAATCTTGCTCAGCTAACAAAATGTCATAGCCGAACGTTAGGTTCTCCCAAAAGAGACTTCTAACTTTCCTGGGCTTGTCCCCCTCCATTTGGAGTGTTATTTCATATAACTTATGCTGGACACTTACCCTAGTATCGGGTGTTTCCACCATGATGTAATCAAGTCCGCTGTCACTAGAAATTCCATCAAGTTCTGGTGAGCTATTGTTACTTCTGCCGCACTGTCTAGCATCGTCAGAGCCCATTTCCCGTTCAGCAGTCGAGTCCTCAGAATTCTGGGCATGTCTTATCTTTAGACCTGCAACTTTCTTCTTTTTGAACTGTGACTTTTGTTTTGGTTTATCTTCTTTTTTGGAAGTATAGTCTTGAGCGTGCTGCTTGTCTCTGGACTTTGTACGCTCTTCTTGTCTGTCTGACCGTCCTTCCCTCTCTGAGTTTTTCATTTAACCCTGAAAGGAACGAGAGGAACGTATATCAGTATCCTGATACCTGTCAGGCTTCCTAATATTGTCCCTATTCCTAAGGTTATACCTCCTTTCGGAGGGCTCCTGTGTAGGAGATCTACCTCTAGATTGAGATCTGTTTTCTTTAACTTTTTGTTTTTTGTTATTGTCCCACTTCTTTTTTGATGAAGCAGGTGTCTGCTTGTAGGTGTCCTTTTTGGGGCTACCCATCAGCTGTGGTTTCAATGCTTTTCCACCCAAACTGACCCTGCCTAATTCTGCATACGCAGTTTCAATAATTTTAGGAAGATCCTGTTCCTGTTGTGAAGGACTGAACTCCCTTAGGCGTTGGCGGATTGCCACTGATGCTGTCTCCCCTTTAATATTTGCTAATATTATGGCTGATACCTGGGCATAATTACCTAGTAATTTCATCCCTAAGTTCAGAGCAAGCTCTGCTCTGTACTCATTTTGTATTTGTCTTAATACATCTGGTACTGCTAATGACGGGATACCATGAGTTCTGGTATATATGGCAGCAAAAACTGTACCCCAAGAGGTACAATCCTCTATCTGTGGTGTTAACCCCATGGGCAAGCAGATCGTCAGCATTCTGTGTTTTTCATACGGGCTAGTATTCGGGAATACTGCTTCTAGCTGTGTTATTTTTTGAGCTACCCAGAATGGCATCTGTTCACGTTTTGCAGGCATTTTACCCATTACTGCGTGTAATGTTTGTGGTGTTATCTTAGTTGCTGTATTTTGAATTGGAGTTGTATTTGTTGCAACCATTGCTGGATGGACTGTAAGTGTCCTCATGACAAACTGCGTCATGTTTCTGTAAATTTTGATGAATTTTTTGTGAAGTATAAGTAAGTCTCCTCCTGGCATTGTTTCAATGTCAGGGTGTGTAGGCTGCTAATATTGGCCATGTCGCTCCTTCTCTTCCGAGCGGACCGAGTCTTACTCTACTTCTTGTATGGGGGAGGGCACCTTTAAACCAGTATAAGTGTTCCTGGTAAGTTAGTGGAATTTCAATGTCCTCATAGGGACAATATTTGTCCGATATTCCACTTTCTGTGTAGAAGTGAAATGTCATTGTTCTTGCACTTGCAACTGGGAATGTAACCCATGAATAGAATACCTCTGTTTTAAATTATTCCTGTGCCTCAATCATGAAAGCTACTGGTCCACCACTGGATGTTAGACAGTGTGCACCTAGTTTTATGGTAACAGCATTTCTAACATTTTCTGCAATGGAAATTGCATCTGCGTCTTCTTCGTCTGCTGAAAGATTTAGTTCTTGTGTAACTCTATCCAGATTCCCTGTTTCTTCAGTCATTATTGTAGAGAAGAAGAGTTTTTCAAGGGAACTAAGATAAGGTGTTTTGCACAATTTTAGGAACAAAGTGTCCTTCAAGCTTGATTAACCAACAGCCAATAAATAGTATTTTGCCCACTCAGCTGTGGCGGAGTTTGTGCCCACCCACTCCAGACGTCTCTGGGGATTTGTGAGTAGGGGTCTCTGAGACTAGCACGACTGAACTACTCAGATTCTACTGTTAAATAAGTACCCAACCAAAATTGGCGGCGCCATGTCATGTAGCTCCAACAATAATTATACAGGATCTGTGCGTTTGGACAGCATACACTGTAGGATTGGTGTCAGACTGTCTCTGAACACCCCTACCGAGTATGTTGGGATTTTTGTACCAACTAGCTCACAGTGCCACTAGAATCTCCTCTTACCAAGGAGAGAATAGTTCCTGGCAACCATCGAACATGACAACCCTGATCCCTCAGGACCGTGGAAACAATATACTACTTTTCGCTCAGTCACTCATGCTTACTTAGTCTGTCTTCAGAGAGATACACAGAATAAACAGGCTGGGCGTTTTCAATAAGTATTTATTGAACAGTTGTTATTCTGGTGTAGAATAGATGAGCTGCAACAACTGTTAGACAGTATAAGATATACATGATTAATAGTACTATAAAGGTAAATAGATGGTATAGTTCTACCATCTTACAATAATCATGGATACATGAGAGTATATAAAACACATGATAAAAAGATGCATACTCCTACGATGCTTCCCTAACTAGATGTACCTAAATGTACCTAGCATGTGTGTAGGTGTTAAGCCAAGAATCCCTCTAGGATAAAGTCAACCCCATTACCTGAATTGCGAGACTGTGGGACCCCGTCCTAGTATAGAGGTGGACACCCCGCAAGGGATGTTAGACCACTGCAAGCTGGAGTGTCTGCATGCAGGAACCTCAGCGTTTCTGGTCAGTGTGTCTGCCGGGAAGTCTCGGTCTCCTCTAGCTGTCTTAGCAAGATGTGATGTATATATACCCATAGGTCTCCCCAGGGGTCCTACCTCGCTGTATTATTGTGTCGGCCTAAGGATGTCGTTGGGCATGAACTTTGTACATAGATATTATACAGGATATGGTAGTCCTGCTGTGCTTCCAAGAATCCTCATGCATAATGTATGAGTTTTCAAACTAGGGAAAACCCGTGTTCTGAATGCAGTGTCGTATCTAGGTAAAAGGTCAGTCCCTGTAAACCGTTATAAGTGTAAAGTAGGGAAGAATATAGGTGAAAGGTAATGAAGTTACCGGGGCCTATATTATGGTACCTTTATGGAATATAACAAAGCACTACCCATGCACTCATCTATTCACTCAGGCACTACTGATGCACTCATACAATGGCCCAAGCATTACCCTTACACTCATATTTTCTCTCAAGTACTTCCCATACACTCATACAATCATCCAGTTCCTACCGCTGCAGTGATAGAATCACTCAGGCAGTACCCATGCACTTTTTTATTTTTTCAAGCACTATCCATACACTCAGACCTTAAACCATGCATTAGCCTTGCACTCATAGTTTGTCTAAGGTATTTCCCATGCACTGATCTAATCACTCAGGCAGTACTCCTTCTCTCATTTAATCACCCAGTCACTACTCTTGCACTGAACTATTCACTCAGGCACTACCCATACAGTCATCCATTCTCTCAGGCATTACCCACTACCCATCTATTTGTATGTTTCTTTGTTATATGATGCCACTTGTAAAAGGTACAGACACATGCATGCATGCTCCCTGAAATATGGTGAGACTTTTAACAGACACATTGAAAAAGTTGCTGCTTTGTATTTGGCTAGGCCCAACACTCTCAGTAGTTGCTGAATAGTGAAGATCTAGCACGAAAGTGAGGTGTAAGACATGTTGGTAGAAGGATTAGAGATTAGGCTCCCTCATATTAGTGTATGCAAATGTATAGATAGAGACGCATTCTCTTTCTGGATTTTTGTTGTTTCTTTCTATACGTTTATAGCTTGTTTCTGCAGTACTCTTGCCTGTTTTTGAACCTCTGTTTGTTCTATCTGCACCTCTCCTGCCTCTTTTTGTACCTCTCTTGCTTGTTTATGCACCCCTCCAGCATCTTCTTGCACCCCTTTTCCCTCTTTCTGTACCTCTCTTGCCTTTCACAGCACCCCAGTTCCCTCTTTTTGCACCTTTTTTCCTCTTTCTGTACTTGTTTTACCTCTTTCTGCACCTCTGTTGCCTCTTTCTGCATTTCTTACATTTTTCAGTAGCTGTGTATTTAATTTCACTGATCCTAAACCTTTGTTTTTTTCTGTCTCTTTCTTTCTCTGTGAGCCCCTTTTCTTCTCTTTGTGCAATTGTCTTGCTTCTTTTTACACTTTTGTCTTTTTATTACTTATAAATGCAATAACAATGTAATTGTAATTATTTGCTTGCTTGTTATTGTCAATGTTAAGATGTTATTAATTTTGAATTGAAAATTTGTGTAATAAACTAATGAAACTATTCTTTAAAAAAAAAAATATATATATTTTTTGATTGAATTATAAATTGAAGCTGGCAAGAAAAAATGAAAAGAGAAGAGAACAAAGAAAACGGAGATATTTAATGAAAACTAAAAAGAGTGGACAAGAAAAATATCAAAATGTTACTGAGGATAAAGTTTCTTCTAGTAAGAGAACTAAACAATTTATTAAAAAAGTTGTAGAGAGATTAAAGCAAGACAATAGGAATGAAAGGAAAAAAGAAATTTATACAACAAAGCAGATACAAGTAAAGAGATGCAATGGAAAAAAAACATTCACTTTGGGGAAAAGAACTCATGTCACAAATAGACAGAAACAATTTAAAGCCATACGTGGACGTATGTTTAGAAATAGAGTAATTCAAAATTTATTAAAAGATTGTAAAAAGTATAAAAGATGATCAGCAGCGTATAAGAAGAAGCAACAGATTGAAAGTGTAGTAGATAATGCTTTTGAATTGAAACAAAAATTATTAATATTGGTATTGAAGAGAATGAAAACATTGAATAAAACAATGCACTCTTTGAAGGAGAAAAGCAAAAGAAAAAGACTAATAAATAGAAGTAACTTTTGTAAAACATTTACTGGTGAATGGAAGCACACTTCTAGTACTGAGCCTTTCTTTAATGAAGAAAGCTATTTTCAACAAAATATATTAGTTCATGCAGTTGTTACTAGTGAATGATGCTATGAGATGAAAGCTGGTTGTCCAATTGAAAAAGAAAAGATGGTTCCTAGGAATGTAGAAGAAGTAATAGCTGAAGAAATTCAAGGAAGACACACACAAGCTCCAGTATATAAGTGGGATTGCAGTAGTATTTGTAGTATTCGACAGAAATCTATTGATATATTACGATTTTGTTTATGACAATATGCCAAAAAAGTCTTAAACAGAAGATTAAGATGTTCCAAGGACTAGATCCATTTAGAGTAAGAAAATATACTAAGTTGCAGAGTCATTCTCTGGCTTGTCTTTCAAGAAAAGCGTGTAAAAATACATTTAATCATTTAAGAATGTTAGCAGTACACCACTCAGAAATGCAGAAGTTAGTAAGGAGACTTTATTATGTAAAAAGTCCTGCATTATGTTTAAGTGAAATGAACACACCTCTTTTGCATGGTTCAGTTTCAGATGTAAAAAAGGTTTGTGATGAAATACAGTTTCATTTTTTTGGATCAGAAGAGGAGAGAAGAGAAAGTGAGAGCTTGATAACTGCAGCTGTTGAAGAAGAGGTAGACGATATTAGTATTGACAAGTTTGCAGAAAAAATTTCAAAGTTTAAGACAGTTTCATCGGAAAAACCAAACTATGTTTGTATTTGTTGTCGACGTACTCACTATAGAAGACAAACTAGGAATGTTGATTTATATTTAAAAAGTGAAAAGGAGAACAATGATAAGTGGCAGGAGTTTGGTACTTATTTGTTCGTTGAAGGTCAGTTTGAGTTGGATACAGATCTTCATATTTGTAACTATTGTTACAACAAATTAGAAGAGAACAAAATGCCAGCTAGAGCAATATATAACAACTTAGAGTTGGTAGCTATTCCTTTGGAACTGTCAGATTTCAATGCATATGAGTCCATTCTTATTCAATCTGTGCACCCAATTCAGGCCATAGTTCGTATGGAGCCTAAAACAAGAAAGCTGCCTCCAACAGATTTACAAAGAGGTTTGACAGAAAGAGTTGTGTACTTACCTTTAGATTTCAAGAAAAATATTGAAACTATTGGTGTAGACAGATAGGGCGATGAGCCAGTAGCTATTTTGGTAAATGGTGTCCCAAAAAAGAGTTGAAAAATATGGCAAGAGTTTGTAAATGTTAATAAAGTTCAAAAGGCTACATTATATCTGATAGAGAATAATATTTATTACAAGAATGTAAATATTGAAGAACAAGAAATATGCTTAGAAGATGATACAGAAATTTCAAGTGGCCAAATTGAAAAAGTGGACAAGTCTAAGACTGAAGAGATTTATGAGCACTACAGTATACATCCTCTACATTCAAAAGAAGTGATAGGAAACAGTATCAAATTATTTCAAATGAAGAAAGCAAAGGGAACTCCCATGAGTGTGTGGGAAAAAAGTTTAGAAGCACGTTGTTTTCCACAACTGTTCCCCCACTGGAGAAGGTGGACGATATGATGAGCGAGCAGTACAGATTCCAGCTTCAGAATACCGCTCGACATGATTGTACACTGAAGATCCAAGATTTTGACAGTCGATTCCATACATATTTTATCTTCTATTTGAAAGTGATTTGTCTGCACTTTCATATGCAGTGAACCACATATTAAAAACAGGAATTCTTCTTCAACATGTTTCTGCAAAAGAATTCATGGAGAAAGTTCAACAAAAAGATGAAAATTTAGAGTCTCAATTAATTTGATGGCATGTCAACGTAGTACCAATGAATATTGGTTTCGACGTCATGGAGAACTTAAATGTATGTTAAGAAATTTAGGTACCCCTACATGGTTTGCAACACTTAGCTGTGCTGAATATACGTGGGATGATTTACTTGATTTTCTACAAGAAGCAAATTCAAATGTAAAAAATATTGAATTGAATACACCTGAAGAACTATTTTCATTAGATCCTGTAAATGTCTGCAGATATTTTAACCATAAGTTTCAAAGTATGATGTCATTTATCTGCAATAAAAGTATTCCTCCTCTTGGAGACATAACTGATTTCTTTTGGCGGAAAGAGTGCCAAGCCAGAGGTGCTCCTCATATACACATGCTATTATGGATGAAGAATGCTCCAAAATTTGGAACTGATACTGATGAAAGTGTTTTGTCTTTCATTGAACAGTACATTCCCTGTGCCATACCAAGAGAAGGAGGAGAAAACAGCTTGAGACAACAAGTTTTACGGTTTCAAAGTCATCGATGTGGAAAATACTGTCGACCAAAATACAAGTCTAAAGGAAAATTTTATACAAAATGTCGTTTTGGATTCCCACGTCCAATAATTTCAAAAGGAAGAGTATATAGTTTTATGTCAGCAGTAAGGCATACAATAACTCGGAAATCTCTGAAGAATACATACAACTTAAAAAGAACAGACGCTTTGAAGTACATTAATTAATACAATCCAGTGATTTTGACAATGTGGAATGCAAATATGGATATTCAATACATTGCAGATAATTCAATTGCTGTTGCTCGCTATGTCACATCATGTATAACCAAATCTGAAAAGACAGAGATGAAAGAAATGTGGGAAGAAATTTCACAGGAAAAGAGTTTTAGAAAGAATTTGTACAGCTTCAGCTTGAAAATGCTTTCCCATTGAGAGACAACACCGCTTCAACATCGTATCCTACGCCGATGACACCCAGCTCATCCTCTCCCTCACCAAAGCCCCCACCACTGCCAAACTCAACTTCCAGAAAGGAATGCAAGACGTCGCAGTCTGGATGACCAACAGCTGCCTGAAGCTCAACGCCGAGAAGACAGAAGTCCTCGTCCTCGGTACCACCCCTTCTGCATGGGACAGCACCTGGTGGCCGACCACCCTCGGAAGCCCACCTAACCCCTCAGACCACGCCAAGTACCTCGGCATCGTACTCGACTCATCACTCACCATGAACCGACAGGTCAACGCCGTCACCTCCAGCTGCTTCAACACCCTCCGCATCCTCCGCAAGACCTTCAAGTGGATCCCCCCAGAGTCAAGGAAGACAGTCACCCATGCACTCATCACCAGTAGACTGGACTATGGAAACGCACTCTACGCCGGCAAACTCCAGACAATACAGAACATCGCCGCCAGACTCGTCCTCGGCATCCCCCGACACGAACACATCAGCCAACACCTACGAAGTCTCCACTGGCTCCCCATGGAGAAAAGAGTCACTTTCAAAATCCTCACTCACGCCTACAAATGCCTACACAACAACGGACCCAAATACCTCAATGACAGAATCAACTTCCACATACCCAAAAGAAAGCTCCGATCTTCCAACCTCGCACTGGCCGAAACCCCGCGCATCCACAGAGCCAGAGCAGGCGGAAGATCCTTCTCTCACATTGCAGCCAAGACCTGGAATGAGCTACCGGCAGACATCAGACATGCCCCCTCCCTGAACACCTTCAGGAAGACCCTCAAGACCTGGCTCTTCGGCAAAACAGATCTGCGGAACCCCCCCCCCCAGCGCCTTGAGACCCTCACGGGTGAGTAGCACGCTTACAATTCCCTGATTGATTGATTGATTGATGAATGTTCGGATAGCTTGAGGTCAGCTAGTTTATATTCAAAGTAAGGAGGAATCATTTGGGTGAGTTTAGGTCTTGCCTCCACACGAAATAGAGTATTGAAAACATTATGAGAAATCGAATACTTAGAACAAATGACCCTGAAAGTACAGAGATTTTTAGAACTAATATGTTGGATACATGCTATCCCAACAGGAGTCCACATCTGGAAAACCTATGTCTCTATGAAATTCTTCAACATTACAGCTTTGAAAGAAACGTTACAGAAAATATAAATGAAGAGAAATATGCAGTAATTGGATGTGACAGATGTTTGGTAAAACATGCCAAAGGAAATCTTATTAACCACAGAAAACTCAGTTGCGAAACTCCAGATAAAAGGGAAATTTTCTATTTAGCACTTCTGCAACTGTTCAAGCCTTGGCGTAGTGAAATGGAATTACTTGGAGATTTTGACTGCTATGAAGATTCTTTTAATGCATGTAAAGATAGCATTCAATGCACAATTTTCTCAACTTATCTTCAAATGTAAAATGATGAGATTGAACAAGAAACTACTATTGCTGGCGAAATAGCTAGAGACAGTTCTCAAGATAGTCAAAGTTCGGCTCCACTAAGTCAAGATCCACTAGGACAACCTATTATTGAAAATGAAGCAGCAATAGCCATGAATGAAATAGAAACTGCAATGCAACAAGCACAACAAGATATTATCTTGTTGGAAAAGTTAGAAGAACAACTAAATATTGAACAAAAAGAAATATATCAACAAGTGACAGGACAGATACAGCATGGATTGCTGCATGAAAAAAAAGAATGCCAATGCACATCATTTAAACCTATTCTAATGTACATCAGTGGTCAAGCTGGAACAGGAAAAAGTTTCTTAATTAAAGTTTTGACCAGTTACCTACACAAAACTACTGAATCACATTTATCTTGTGTTGTAACAGCTCCAACTGGATTAGCAGCACACAACATTAAAGGGATTACTTTACATCGATTACTTATGCTACCAGTTGAATATGAAAATAAATTGGAATATCAGAAGCTATCTGGAGAAGCTTGTTATGAAGTTTCAAGAGTACTGAAGAAAATGAAACTTCTAATCATTGATGAGGTGAGCATGGTCTCAAACTTAATGCTTGCCTTTGTACACTTGAGAATGCAACAGATTTTAAAAACAGATTATGATGTTCTGTTTGGAGGAAAACATGTAATTGTATTCGGCGATCTACTACAACTTACTCCTGTAAAAGGGCAACAGGTTTTTAAAACACTTGTCCATGAAAACACTAGGAAATCTTTGGGAAGTATTGGAAATGTGAACATTTGGTTACATTTTTAATATAAAGAACTTATTAAGAATATTCGACAAGCAAGTGATGAAGATTATGGAAATATTCTTAAAGATATAAGAATTGGTGTCTTGACGAAACATTGTAAACAAGCTTTAGAAAGTCAGCTACTAAGGACCTTGTTTACAACGAAAAACACACCAGCTGAAATAATGTACAAAAAAGTGGAGAAAAGAAGTCTATAGGTTGCCTAATGTCTACACTGCAAGAGTATTCTACATTCAATCAAGACCTTTTGAAACTGGAAAAACAACCAATAGTGAAAATTGAAGCTATTGATAAAATGGAACACCAAGAAGTGACTAGTCTTCTCACAGAGAAATTACAGTCAAAATGGGATTCTTTGGAAAAGTCTGTATCTAAGACTGCAGGCTTAGAAAAGACTTTACATGTATGTATAAAATGTCGGGTAATTTTAAGACGTATTTTGAATGTAGAAGAAGGTTTAGTAAATGGAGCAATGGGAAAAGTTGTTGATTTTGTAAATTTTCAGAACAGAGATGGAATAGAATTTTTGAAGATAAAATTTGATCAGATTGAAGAGGTAAGACGGATTGGGCGTTGTGCTGTACATTTTTTGCTTGTAAAAGACTTGTATGTTTGCAGAAAACAGTTTCCTCTGTCTTTAGCATATGCAGTAACTCTTCATAAATCTCAAGGTTTAAGTATAGACAGTGCTTTTGTAAATATTGGAAGCACAGTGTTCAAAGAGGGAATGGCATATGTTGCATTGTCTCGAGAAAGAACATTATCTAGTTTGTATTTGATTGAATTAGATGAGAAAAAGGTTAGTGCTGATGCAAATTGTGTAAGGGAGTACAATCGTTTAAGAAGACTTTATGCTCCTAGCTTAGGTAAATATCCCATATATGAGTAACGTGTAGTGCGTTCAAAACGGAAATATGTCAAACATTGTACTGAGATAAAAAAAAAAACAATTGAAGAGAATCAGGAAGGTGTAAAGAAAAGGAAAATGGACACTGTTGATGACATTGTAGGATACCAGTTAGAAAATAGTTCAGGTATCAACTGCTATGCTAATGTGATTCTGAATGTTTTGTTTTATCTACAAGATCTTCATCATGAAATTATGGAAATTCGTGAAAAAAGATTCTGTTCTTTACGACATTATGTATTTCAACAGCTGGCAACTGACAGAAGTAAAATCCATACTGCTTTTGGCATTCGGCATCTTTTGGATATATGTACTGGTTCTTTGAAATTTACTCTCAATATACAACAAGATGCACAAGAATTTCTAATCCGTATGCTTGGTGTATTAGAAGAACAAGGAATACAGATTGAAAACTTATTTGGACTAAGTTACAGATGGGATCATAAATGTCAAGAGTGTTCATTTTCTTCTACCACTGAAATAGACACAGAACGATTCATATACTTGAGGATACCAGATTGCAAATCAGTACCTTTTAACAAATTAGTAAAAACAGCCAATCAGGATATGAAATGTTCTCATTGTAAATCAGAAATGTTGTCAACATTACATGTAGAAAGATTTGGAAAATATTTCATTTTAATGCTACAACGTTGTAGAGCAAATAGAAGAAAATTGGAAACCAAAATTAAAAATTTTGTGGCAAGTCAAAAATCAATTTCAGGAAGAACTTTTATAGCAGTAGCTATTATTTTCCATGATGGACCTACTACAACATCTGGACACTATGGGGCCGATTCCGATCTCGGCCGGTAGTGCTCCGAATCGGATTCGCCGAATCCGATTCGGAGCCCTGTTTCCCGACCGAATCGTACGCGGGTGCGGCCGAGCGAGTACGATGCAAGCACCCGCGAAATCGCCGACCGACTCGAACGCGGCTTCAACACGCTCCGACCGACTCGCATGGACACGACTCGCACCGCGCTATGGAGACGTTTCCCAGCCGGGTAAGTACGATGCGCGCCGCGAGCAGTCCGACCGACTCGCGCCGTCCGGCTCGAAAAAGCTGTCCGAGCCGGACTTTGGGGGTCCGCGTCGGACCCCCCTGTACGCGTAGGCGCGCGAGTCGCACACAGGGGGGACCCATGGGTCCCCCCTACCTGTGCATGTATGCCGCGATGCGCATGGACGCATACACGCTGTAGGGGGCGCCCTTGTCCGCCTCGCACCCATTGAGTCAATGGGAGCCCGCGTATGCGTTGTACGACCGGCTCCCATTGACTTCAATGGGAGTCCGACCGACTCGAGTCCGATAGCATGCGAATGCATCGTACTCGTCCGGTCGGACTGCTAGGGTCCGATTCGGTCGGAATTCTCTCCGGGTCCGGCTCGGTCGGAGAGATTTCCGGCCGAAATCGGAATCAGCCCCTATGTGTATTTAAAGTGTAATAAAGGATGGACACATGGAATTCAAATCTAGATTGCCAAACGAATTACCAAATTCATATCTGATTATTTTTAATGCCAAAGTTTGAATACATCATTCGGCCTATTGGGAAGATGTGAACACGAATGAACGAGTTTATTTTGGATATTTTCAAAGCAAAAGTTTTGAAAACATTATTCGGCCTATTGGGAAGATGTGAACAATTAGTGTTTGGATTATTGTTTGTGCTAATTCATATTGTATTTGGAAAATTCTGTTTAAAAACAAATAGTTTATATATTTGTTGTCTATATTGTACGAGATGTAAATGAGAGTGTACATTTTAGCAAATGTACTTGAGAGAAATAAAAGACTTGATGTACAAGAAGGACGTAATTAAGAAACTGTAGATAGGTAAACACATAGCTACACATATTCTAAATAATGCTCTACGCTGATTTTTTGATTTTTTTTTACAATCTCGTTGATTGTTTTTCCCCCCGCTGTTCTATGATGACACTACGTTGAAATCACTGTGTATGGTGAAATTCAGTAGAATCTGAGAACAGCAAAAAAGGAAACTGAAAATGCTATGCAATTCTAAAATTATGTTGTGTTCTTAAAAGTATAATATTATAATTTCTGTAATATATTACATTAGATAACAGTTTTTCTTCTTTTTTACAGTAGGTAATGGTGAAGTTTGAAAAGATTTTTGATTCAGTTTAAGACAATACTACTCTAAAATAGTTCCACTGAGTTATGTATCTACATTACTAAAAAAAGTAAGAACCCATAATGTAATATGCATGATAACGTGAAACAATGTTTAAAGGCACTTCTATTGCACTCATCCATTCCCTCAAACACTACCCATGCACTCATCCATGCACTCAGGCACTACTCCTGCACTCATGCAATCACCCAGGCACTACCCATGCACTCCTCCAATCACCCAGGCACTACTCATGCGCTCATCCATGCACTGAGGCACTATCCATGCACTCCTCCAATCACCCAGGCATTACTCATGCACTCCTCCAATCACCCAGGCACAACTCCTGCACTCATGCAATCACCCAGGCAGTACCCATGCACTTCTCCAATCACCCAGGCACTACCCATGCACTCATCCATGCACTCAGGCACTACCCTTGCACTCATGCAATCACTCAGGCACTACCTATGCACTCCTCCAATCCCCCAGGCACTATCCCTTCAGTCATGCAATCACCCACACACTACCTATGCACTCCTTCAATTACCCAGGCACTACCCATGCATTCATCCATGCACCCAGGCACTACCCATGCACTCCTCCAATCACCCAGGCACTACCCATGCACTCACCCATGCACTCAGGCGCTACCTCTGCACTCATGCAATCATGCAGGCACTACCCATGCACTCCTCCAATCACCCAGGCATTAATCATGCACTCATCCATGCACTGAGGCACTATCCATGCACTCCTCCAATAACCCAGGCACTACCCCTGCACTAATGTAATCACCCAAGCACTACCTATGTACTCCTCCAATCACCCAGGCACAATTCCTGCACTACCGAATCACTCCTCTAACTACCCAGGCACTACCCATGCACTCATCCATGCACTCAGGCCCTACCCCTGCACTCATGCAATCACTCAGGCATTACCCGTGCACTCCTCCAATCACCCAGGCACTACCCCTGCACTCATGCAATCACTCAGGCACTACCCATGCACTCCTCCAATCGCCCATGCATTACCCATTCACTCCTCCAATCACCAAGGCACTACTCATGCACTCATCCATGCACTGAGACACTATCAATGCACTCCTCCAATCACCCAGGCACTACCCCTGCACTCATGCAATCACTCAGGCACTACACATGCACTCCTTCAATAACCCAGGCACTACCCCTGCACTCATGCAATCACCCAGGCACTACCCATGCACTCCTCCAATCACCCAGGCACAACTCCTGCACTCATGCAATCACCCAGGCACTACCCATGCACTCCTCCAATCACCCAGGCACTACCCATGCACTCAGGCACTACCCTTGCACTCATGGAATCACTCAGGCACTACCCATGCACTCCTCCAATCACCCAGGCACTACCCCTGAAGTCATACAATCACCCTGGCACTACCCATGCACTCCTCCAATCACCCAGGCACTACCCCTGCACTCATGCAATCACTCATGCACTACCCATGCACTCCTCTAATCACCCAGGCACTACCCCTGAACTCATGCAATCACCCAGGCACTACACATGCACTCTTCCAATCACCCAGGCACTACCCCTGCACTCATGCAATCACTCATGCACTACCCATGCACTCCTCTAATCACCCAGGCACTACCCCTGAACTCATGCAATCACCCAGGCACTACCCCTGAACTCATGCAATCACCCAGGCACTACCCATGCACTCTTCCAATCACACAGGCACAACTCTTGCACTCATGCAATCACCCAGGCATTACCTATGCACTCCTCCAATCACCCAGGCACTACCCATGCACTCATCCATGCATTCAGGCACTACCTCTGCACTCATGCAATCACCCAGGCACTACCCATGCACACCTCCAATCACCCAGGCACTACCCCTGCACTCAAGCAATCACTGACGCACTACCCATGCGCTCCTTCAATCACCCAGGCACTACCCATGCACTCATGCAATCACCCAGGCACTACCTATGCACTCCTACATTCATTCAGGCACTACCCATGCACTAATGCAATCACCCAGGCACTACCCATGCAGTCATGAAATCACTCAGACACTACTCTTGCACTCAAACTCTACTCATTTACTCATCCAATCACTCGGACTCTACAAACACACTCATGCAATGACACAGACACTATCCATTGACTCCTGTATTCATACAACATATAGCTTTTCTTTTTTAAACCAGAATAGTTGGTTCCGTAAGAACCGTTTTTTTTCTTCTTTTTCAAAAACTATTTTATATTTTTTTGTGTTTTTATAACTATTCTGTAGTTTTTTTTGTGTTTTTTACATTCTGAAATTGAAAAATTAAACAAAAAAACTAGCACAAAACACTGTGCCTTACTGCAGGAACAAAAAAACAAATTAACAATGATGGTTATTTATAGTGTCCAGCATTGTTTGCACAACCTGCTCCCCTACACTCAAAACAGTTTTGCACTTTGGACACAGGAGTGCAATTTTACCGAAATCAGGCAGAGTTGGTGGAATACTCTGCAGCTTGTCACCAGGTGTTACTTTTGATGACTGCGCCTGTTGCCCTTCTTCGGTAGTCTTCAGTCTTGCCAATTCTGCTCTTGCAAGACGATTTCCATGCATCGTCCTCAAGTGCTTGTACATAGAGGACTTGCCACAGGAATACCTTCTCTCGGAGCCCCGAGACAACACCTTCTTACACACCTTGCACGTCACCTTTTGTGCATTAGCTTTCTTGGTCCCCTCTGCAATAGTAAAAAACTCCCATACAATACTTTCTTTCTTCTTCCTTGGGGCCTCATCCTCTACATCCATCAGGGTCTGGTCCTCCTCCTCTTGCAGGTCTTTTGATGCAGCCATTTCAAATTTTCAATTTCAAAATGTAAGAAACACTAAACCACCTGCAAAATAGCTGGTCCTGCAATGAGACTGACTGTTGGTAACCACACCCTAAAGAAGAAGAAAGAGGGTGTGATCTAGCAAGTTTAATGATGACAGGATGTTTGACCAATAAAATCTCATTTTTTTGGGGTCACATGGGGTGCGCGACTCCTACGCAGTGCCGCCGCGTTCCGGAAGCGATTCAGTTTTTTTAAAAGTTTCTGCATTTGAACAATATTAAGTTCTATGGGGCCTATTAGGATGGCGGTCGGATGACCGCCGCCCGGCCGGCGGTGGCAACCGCCGGACCGGCGGCGGACATGCGCCAGTGATCGCAAGCCAGAAAACCGCCGGTCAGATTAGGATGGCGGTGGTGACCGCGGTGGAGGGAAATTCCGACCGCAGCTTTTCTGCCGGTTGCCATCCGCACTCCTGCCTTGCGGACGGAGAAGGACTGGGATAATGGTGGCGGTGCCGCTCTGCCTCTGCCGGCACGATTATGATGCCGGCGGTAGCCAGCCTTCCCTCAGCGGTCAAACCTCCATGGAAAGGCAGCGGTGAATGTCTTCCAGGGGCCCGTTGCGGGCCCCCAATGTGTTGGGGGTGGGGGAGTGCACTGGGGGGTACCCATGGTCCCCCTACATTTCCCTGTACCAGGTGGCAGGCACTGTGCAGTGCCTGCCACGCAGTGCAGGGAAATGCAGGACATGCTCCTTTTGACATTGCTTCGGTGCTGCGTGCATCAGCAACCACCGCAATGTTAAAGCCCGCGATCCGACCGCTGCGGTCGGATTTCGGCAAGGAACATCCTAATGCGACCGCCATCGTAATAGGCCCCTATGTTCTAATATTTCAATTTCAAGTAAGTGTATCTCCTCATTTAAATAACAGTAAAAAAATCTATATGCATATACAGTTTTTTTTTTTAAACGATAGATTCGCGTCCCTTGCGCGAATCCGGAAGTTGCAATGTACGCGGACTTTGCTCGACTCCTGAAATGAGCGTTAAAAAACATTTTAATAACTTTCATTTATTAATATAAAAGTTTAGTAACCATCTTAACAAACCTCTACCCTTGAACTTAATATAATTATTCTCTATATATATGAAAAATATATATGTGAAAATTACGCTGGAGCCGCGTACCGTACGCAGCTCTGGAACTAATGCTCGGCAATGTACAGGGATTTGCGTCCGGTACGCGACTCCATGTTTTTAACGCCTTCGCTGCGAGCAGAATTCCAGCCAGGTGCTGGACATTCCAATCGCGGGCGTGGTCGTGACGAGCTCAGCTCGCCATGCGCACAGCCCGCCCGTGCAGTATGACGAGCTGAGCTCGTCATGAGCAGGGAAGGGGTTAAAATAAATATATAAATACACATATTATATATATGTGTAAATATATATATATATATATTCACCATCAAAAAAACGGAAGTCCGGAGCTTCAATCACTGCGGTCCCAGAGGGGTTCCTGTAACCCTTATGTCAGGACAACTTTCTCCGTTTTCGGAAAAGAAATCCAGGACCCAGAGATGCTTCAATGATTTATTCCAGCAAGATAATGCCTCACCAATGCGTTTCGCTTTACAGCTATATATATATATATATATATATATATATATATATATATATATATATATATATATATATATATATATATATATATATATTATCATGGCGGTCGCCAGTAGATAGTTATAGCTTGGACCTATTTTCCATAGTAAATTCACAACATTCTATTTGAAATAACTTTGGCGCCGGTTGACGAATCTTCGCGAAATTCTCAAAACTCGTGGGGCACTCCGGTCCGCTCCTATCCTGAAAGTTTCGGGGTGATTCGGCAAGCGGGGGCTGAGAAAAAAGGGGGTCCCAAAACGTGTTTTCTCCATGTTAATTCACATAGGAAATTTTAGACACGGCTACAGCCCGAACTGCTGAACGGAATTACACCAAATTTGGCAAAAAGGTAGCGCTTGGTTCAGAAAGCGACCTTTTTTAAATGGTGTAAATCCGTTCAGTAGTTGCGGAGAAATTCAAAAAATAAGAGTCAAAAAATCAATTTCCCATAGGAAACTTTAGACACGGCTACAGCCCGAACTGCTGAACGGAATTACACCAAATTTGGCAAAGAGGTAGTTCTTGGTTCAGAAAGAACCCTTTTTGTTAAATGGTGTAAATCCGTTCAGTAGTTCCTGAGAAAATCAAAAGTAAAACCACATATATATCTATGGCCGCGGAGGGTCCGCGCACCCTGAGCGCACCTTCCCGATCACGAGCTGTATGCTAATTGGCTGTCAACACTCCAAACCAGGAAGTGTTGGCAGCCATCTTGTTCCTCGGTAGAACCGAGGCACAAGAAACAAGTGCACAAACGCAAAAAGGGGGCAGGGTAGAAACACCCTGACCCCCTAGGCCTGCTCAGGGGGTCCCCCAAGGACCCCCAGGGCCAAAAAAAGCATTTTTTTTTTTTAAATCGGCGGGATGCGCTTAGGGTGCGCGGATCCCCAGGTGGGCCAAGTCCCGGGGGCATCAGTGATGTCATCAGTGATGTCACTGACCATGTCATGAGTGATGTAATATGTGACGTCATCAGCAGTGCATTGCGGGGGCGCGAGTTATAGTTAGCTGAACTAACTATAACGGGGGAATTTCACGGGTTTTGTACGAGTGCAATGTCCAACTAACTATAACTGTCCCTAAAACCTATGGTCTTTTCAGTGAATATATATATAGTTAGAAATTAGCATTTAAAAAACCTTTGAAATTCACTGAAAAAACCATAGGTTTCAGGGATGTTATAGTTAGTTGGACATTTCACTCGTACAAAACCAGAGAAATTCTGGCGTTATAGTTAGTTCAGCTAACTATAACTCGCGCCCGCAATGCACTGCTGATGACATCACATATTACATCATTCATGACATGGTCAGTGACATCACTGATGACATCTCAAATGACAGCACTGATGACATCATCCAGTGAATGTGTTTTTCTTTAAAGTTTAAATATGTATTATTCAATTCAAATTACTTTATTCGGTAACTGATAGAGTTGACCATAAAAGTTCATATACATGAATCAATACAAATATAAAAATCCAGTACCAGATATCATAAAAATATTATAAAAATCATTGCAAAATAGATTTACGGTATTTAAAAACATGTTTTAAAAATACAATTACAGAAGCGATGATAAATGCATTATCTAGCGATTGCAGAAAACGAAAAGCTAATTGGCATTGTCTCAGACCTGATCTTTTTAAAACTGGAATAATCCACGTTCTTCTTGGGTTTGAATAAAATTTACAGAAAAACATTATGTGCATTGTCGATTGGGTCGAGACATCATCGCATGGGCATTTACTTAAGACTCTTGACCAATCATTTGGTGCAGGAAAGCTTAAAGTTCTGTATATAATGTTCAATCTAAACCTGGTTAACAGAAACCTCTCATAATCATTAGTTATCAAGGCGATATACGGTTGTATGGCAATAGTTATTTGGGTCATATGATATATTTGGACCGTAGGCTTCTTTAATTCTAAAGTGTTTCTGATTTCACCCAGATATTGTATACAATTCGCTTTAAGATCTTTCCTGGACACAGTGCGCAATATTTGTGGATCTTTATAATATTCAGGACGGCCTAATTTGGTCAGGAATGTTCTTACTTATTCTAGCCATCTTACCCGACTTACTCCATCCAACGCCAAGGCATCTGTTACTATGTGGCGATTAAAGGCTGTCTCCTCTGAGGTCCAGACTTTGTGCCACAGGAGGATCGGTTGGATCTTAATTAAGTCCTCCAAGTAGGGCATGCCCAGTTCTTGATGGCATATGTAGTTTGATGTACTATCTGGGACAGCCAGGAGCGACCTGAGAAACTTGTTTTCGGCAGATTGCAGTGTGTTTACCCCTGCGTAGCCCCAAATTCCTGCTCCATAAGTGGCAATAGCCAAACATTTAGCTCTGTAAATCTGTAGCAATTCAACAGGGGAGCGTCTCGCTAATTTTCTGCTAACATTTTTCAGAGCCATCAGTGACTTAGTAAATAAAAGTCTTCTGGCCTTAATCGCCTGGGACCAGGAACCTGAATGGTCAAATAAAATTCCTAAGTAGGAAAAGGTTGTTGCACTATCTATTGGCTTGGATTGTATAAAAAGCGTTTTAGTCTTCTTTTTTAGTCCAGCCCCACAGTTCATTGTAAAGGTTTTCGAACAGTTAACGGTAAGCCCCAATCCTGACATAAAATTAACAAATGTGTTAACAACATTCTGTAATGCAATTGGAGTACGGGCCATGAGGACCGCATCGTCCGCGTACATAAATGCTGGGATAGGTCGAGCCGATTCAGTTGGTAAATCCTTGCACTCTTTAACCAAGACGGTTTCCAAATTATTTATATATAATGAGAAGAGAAACAGGGCTAAAATGCACCCTTGTCTTACTCCCCTCATCACTTTAAAGTACTTAGAACACTCGCCCCCCCTTCCGTACCGGACTCTGGCCCTCGCCCCTAGGTATAGCTGTCTTAAAAAGTGACTATTAACACGTCTGCTCCCATTTCCTCTAAAACTGACCAAAGCTTCTCGTGGTTGACACAATCAAATGCCGCTGTTAAGTCGACAAATGTTAGATATAAATTTTCCTTTTTTGCCTTTATGTACTTGTCTATAAAAATGTGTAAGTTTAGGCCCTGTTCTATTGTACCCAAGCCTTTTCGGAAGCCATATTGAAGATCACTTAGTATTAACTTCTCATCCGCACATAGCTGTAATCTATCTAGCAGAACTCGCCCCACGATCTTAACTGTAGAATCCAGCAAGGAAATTGGGCGGTAACAGGCTGGGTTTGCCCTGTCACCTTTTTTAAAGATAGGCACTATTATGGAGTCATACCAGGTCGGTAGGAAACCTTGTGAGCAACATGCATTGAAAACCTGCGTTAATAGAGGGCCCCAGAATTCTACGTTAAATTTAAAAAGGTCTACTGGGATTCCATCAGGCCCCGCAGCCTTCCCCCCCCCGGCTTGAATTGATGTCAGAATTTACCTCACTAAGGGTAAAATGTAGAGGTAAGTAACTAGAAATTAAAGGATAATCAATTTCTACCTCAGATGCAAAATTATACTGTTCTACTTGGATCGAATTTCCGTATAGGCTTGAATAATGTGCGATCCATTCGTGCTCAGTAATTGCTATCTCTATTGTGGCATTATCAATTTCTGCCAGGAAAGGGGCGTTAACAGCCTTCCAGAAGGCTGATGAGTCACGATTAACTGACGCATCGTGTAAGGCCTGCCAAGCATCCTCTTTTAAAGCAGACTTTCTTGCCATTAATGCCCTCTTGTATTCATATCTTGCCTTCCTAATATTTTCTTGATCTTTCACATTAGCATGGAGAGTATTTTTAAGATTGGTATGGGCCTTCGTGCACTTATTGTCAAACCAACCTTGTTTAGTATTTCTGTTCTTTCTTCCTATTACGTGTAAAGTATCGCTAACAAAGTTAGAAATGGCTAAAAAATTTGCTACGATTTCTTGATGTGATGAATACTCATTTAAGCAAATTGAAAGCTCTTCAGTGCATCCTTTAACAACTTTCCCCATGAAGGACCCTGGGTCCACCTTTGCCCATTTAAGGGCGTAACCATTTTGTCTAGTCAGGGTAATATTTTCAGCAAAATATGTAGAATTACCGCCGGTCTTTTTAAAATTATTATACACCTTCATTTCCATGCTAATAGGAAAATGATCGCTAATGCAATCTCGTGTGTCCTAAAACCCTTGATGTGGGTGGAGTATTTGCATGAAATTAAAACGAAATCTATTATTGTAAAAGTACCTCGCCCATGAAAAGTCGGGCAAAAGGGGACCAAAGGGGAACATAGGTTATTAGCAAAGCCCATATCAAATTCAAACATGGTGTCATTTAGTAGATCTCCTTGCCTTGTGTGGGAGAAATGGGGGATGCTTGAGCCCTTTTCATATCCTATGCCACAAATCCCCTTGTCAGCATGTTGGCATATATGAGAGTTAAAATCCCCCCCCCAGATAACACAAACTTCTTTGGATGAGCAAGCTTGTAAATTATACAATTCCCCACTCAGACGTCTCATGGTTCCCTCAAACAGTTCAGGTGCCACATTATTATAAAAGTTCATTAACACAATACAGAGATCTTTATCAATGTGTATATTAATAATCTGGTAGTACTGATCTGACACATTTAAAACTATCTTTCCTATGTTCAGGAGGTTCGAAACATAAGTACATAATCCACCTTTAGGTCTGCCAAATAATGATGGGACTGCTGGGGTGTGGAAAGTTTTATAACCTGTAATATGAATCGGCTTTACCGCCCAGGTCTCCTGCAGACTAAAAATTTCAAACTTCTTAATAAAATCAAACCACAAGGTATTCGTAACTTTAGAGTTTAATCATGCCACGTTCCAAAACAGGAACTGGCTGTTGTTATCCCTACCTGGGCATTGATTTTTCCCCCTTCCTTCAGGCCATGTTGGTGATTTTTTACCAGATTGTATAGTGGGGGGTAAAACAGACAAGGCCTTCGTGTTCGATGCTATGTCAATAGCAGCCTCCACATCCATTTTCCCATCCTCATGATAATGATGAGTGTTATCATTAGTGGGCAAAGGCAACCTAAGCCCTACACTCAGAGTTGACTCCTCTGTACCTGACGAATCATACTGCCCTAGGGCTATCGTTTGCTGTCAATCCACAGCCTCAAGGTTAGCTAATGCATCAAAGCGATTGTGTGTAGAAACATTCGACCATTGTCTATAACGCATAGCTAATGACACTCCATTAGTGGGTCTAATGTCGAATGTTGGCCTATAAAAATAACCTAATGGGACTATATTAATACCGTGCCCTGGGTTAGGTTGACTTCCCATTCTGCTCAGGATCAATTCCACCAAGGAGGGGGTTTTAAAGGTCAACACCACGCAATCACCTGGTGAGCTTTTCCGTCCCCTGCCCACCCAGCTTACTCTCCTAGCCATCGTGAATTCGGCAAATAACCTCTCAGTAAGGCCAATCCTTTCCCCGAGCCAGTGCAACAACTTGTTCCTAAGCAACTCCCATGTTTCGTCTACCTCTTGTTGTAAAATAGGGACGTTAGTTAGAACCACCACGTATGGGGTCGCCGCTGGTGGTAGGTCCAAGCGTGTTAAATTACTCTCCACCAACTTTTCTTTCCCATGTCTTACAACATTAGGTGTCTTAGGGATAGCTGGGACTATGGGGATAATAGAAGAGGGTAATGTAAGTTTTACATTAGTGGTAGGACGGACAGAATTATCAGAAGCAGTCGGTAATTGATCGCGGCTGCCAGAGTCAGACTGGGTATTTAGGCACTGTATATTGTTTAAGAGATCATCCTCAGTGCCAGTTTGCGCTATAGTTGTCCTGTTACCGGGCAACTGTTTGTTGCCTAGGCACTTTGACAACAGCTCCTCCATAGAACCAATTCTATGTGTCAGGTTATGTAAGCTTTCCCTAAGAAAAGTATCTAGGGCTTCTACTTTGGTTTTTAGCTTTATCACTTCATTCTGTGTGCGAGCATTAACGCTCTCTGTCAGTTTTCCCCTTTTCACTAAGGGCTGCTTTGGTGGAATTTTATCCTTTTTATTCCTCTTTTTATGGATTTTAAGCGGTGACTCCCTATCTGTTAAATCCACTTCCCCTATAACATGTGTTGTAATATCCGGGTTCCTAGCTCGCTTAGTAGGCGGCTGTGTATCGATCTCAAGGTCACTGCCTGATATATTATCAGATGTGTTTATAATACACCCGTTCTCAACTTGTGTACGCCTTGGAGCCGTGATGAATGGAACGACTCCCTCGCTTAATGTTTGTGCTGTAGCTATTTCTCCCCCCAAGCCTATATGACCTGGTTTCATTGCCTCTTCTACAGTAGTTATCTGATGCTCTATAGCCCCCACTGCTCCAGTTAGATAACTAAGTAAGGTCTGACATGGCTGAATCCCTAGTAGGGACTGTTTCTTGTTCGATGCGCTCAACGTTTTTCTCTTCTCCATGGTTATGGTTACCCAGGTAGCTAGCGGTATCAGCAGCCTACGATGGAACTTCCTTTCAATAGTCAGATATGTATAGTAGCTATATGTGACAACATATATGGGTAATGGTATATGATGGGCTTCATAAATTAGGACGTCACTTAAAATAGCAATAGTTCCCTGCTAGTCCAGTTGTTGCACGCTAAGGTCAAAGACACAGTACCTTTTGCGGGACAAATATTAGGGCCGTGGCCCAGTCCAGTCTCTTCCGGTCTATGACGGGCAAGGACGGGCCCGCCCTTGCCCGGGGGAATTTATGCGCCTCCGGGTGGCAGGATGATGTCAGTGCCTCCAGGCGCAGCAGGCAACAAAGCAGTCTGGGGGCTGAAGTCCCCCTGGTGAAGCAGGCAGGTAGCCGGTGGTGCAATATGCGTGTCCTGCGAAGCGGGAGCCGCGGGGGAATTTATGCGCCTCCGGGTGGCAGGATGATGTCAGCGCCTCCAGGCGCAGCAGGCAACAAAGCAGTCTGGGGGCTGAAGTCCCCCTGGTGAAGCAGGCAGGTAGCCGGTGTGCGGTATGCGTGTCCCCAAGGTGTATTGAAGAATGAGTGGGTGTATAAGTGTCTGGATGGAGGATTTAGTAGGTGTGTGACTGACTGTTTAACTGAGTTATTACATGTGTCTTACTGAATGCATGGGTTAGTGACTAAGCTGTGTGAATGTCTATATCAATCTGTTTGCTGTTGCTGTTGTATAAGCTGCTGCATGGGTTGCTCAGTAGCTACATGAGTGTCTATATGGGATATTGATTGGTTGCCAGAGTATTTGTATGGGTGCCTGAGTGTGTGTGTGGGTAGGTGGGAGGTGTGTGACTCTGTGCATACATGTTTGAGTGGTTGATTCACTGGGTGTATGGGTTCAAGAGTGCATGAGGAAACAGCTGTATGCGTGGGTGAGTGTGTGTATGGGTGTGTTAGTGAGTGAATGGATGTCTCAGTGGTACATGTCCAACTAACTACATATGTAAAAGACAGTGTATGTGAGAGTTGGAGTATATAAATGACTATACGTGACTATACGTGAGAGTTAGTGATTGTGAGAGTGGCTGTATGGATGAGTGTGTACTTGTATCAGTTATTGTATAAGAAAGTAATTATGCGTTTCTTTCTGTTTGAATAAGTGATGTGGTGTGTGTATAACTGTATAGGTCAGTAAATGGAAGTGTGATTGATTATTTGCATGACTGACTAGGTGTGTGAGTAACTCTGGATGAGTGCTGGTGTGTGAGTGTCTGTGTAGGTGTATGAGTGCATATGATAGTGTTGTATTGATGAGTGACTGCATGTATGAGTGATTGTATGGGTGAATGAGTGGATGTGTGTGTAGACCTAAGAACTAGTGATTAGATATGTAGTAACTGGTATTGGTGTGTCTATGGTTTCAAAAATGGTATTCTGTTTTTTGGAGTGGGTGTATCAAAGGTTATATTAGGGTGTGAGAAGGTGCATCAGATTGTCACATGGATGATGTCATCAGTGATGTCATCAGTGATGTCATTGGAGATGTCATCAGTGATGTCATCAGTGATGTCACTGACCATGTCATGAATGATGTAATATGTGATGTCATCAGCAGTGCATTGCGGGGGCGCGAGTTACAGTTAGCTGAACTAAGTATAACTCTGGAATTTCTCTGGTTTTGTGCAAGTGAAATGTCCAACTAACTATAAAGTCCCTGAAACCTATGGTTTTTTCAGTGAATTTCAAAGGTTTTTTAAATGCTAATTTCTAACTATAACGTCCCTGAAACCTATGGTTTTTTCAGTGAATTTCAAAGGTTTTTTAAATGCTAATTTCTAACTATAACGTGCCTAAAACCTATGTTTTTTTCAGTGAATTCCAATGGTTTTTTAAGTGCTAATTTCTAACTATAACTTATCTGTATCCTTTTATTTTTTTAGTAATGTTCATAATTTAAAAAAATACTAATATGTAACTATAATCTGCAAGAATCTTTAAAAAAAAATATATTTTTGTTAATTAAAAAAAAAAAATCTTTGTAAAATTAAATTAACCTTTTTTTTAAAAACTAAAAGAAACATTCGCGCACCTATTGTGCACCTGTCTCGATCGCTGCGCGAATTGAAGTAAATTGCCAACATATTGGTTAAGTCGTGCACGTTCCGCATTACATTTGCGAGTGGTGCGCGTTTTCGGCCCCGCGCTACATCACGTACGTGAGTTGCGATGTCGCGCTGGGTGCGCGAATTGATCGTAAATTTTTAACCTTTAAAAGTATTTTTATACAAGTTTATTATATATATTACATCAAGAGATGTTTTAAGAGAATTATATAAGTTATATATTTGTAACCGCTTTAAAGATATATTATTTTTAAATGTATTTTTGCGGAACAGCGTTGGGTGCGGGAACGTTCTGCGCCACGGCGCGCGCCCTTCGCGAAGCCCATGTGACTTGAAAAGAAAGTTTGTGATTGGTTTACAGGCTTTTTATTCTAGAAGTTGTAAGAACCCACCCATTTTTCTTTCATTCTTCCAGGACCATCTTTAGAGACAGAGCTCTTCTCTAGTAGGTGTGTTTACATCTTTTTGGTGTTTATTTTTCTTCATCTTAAAATGGCTGCTGCATCTCCACCTGAGCAACTTCCACCAGAGGAAGAAGAAGATTTGGAAGAAGATCAGAAAAAGAAATATGAGAGTGTGGTATGGGCATTTTTTACTTTTCCACCAGGACAAAAGAAGGTTAATTCAATGAAAGTCACTTGCTCAATTTGCGAACGAGTGCTTTCACGTGGATCACAAAAAAAATATTCATGTGGCACATCGTCGATGTTAAAACATCTTCAAACAATTCATCCAAAACGACTTGCCCGAGAACAACTAAGATGGCAACAGGAGAAAGAAAGACATGATGGGCCCAGTACTTCTTCAAGTGGCACAACACCTGCCACCATTCATCGAGATTTAGGTCATGTAGAGCAGGTCTGCATTAAATGCAGAATGTCACTTTGCGTTGGAGAGCAGTCGATGGATGCAATCCTGATTGCAATCCAGAATCACCATTGTTAATTTTGTTTTATTTTCTTTCATGCAATGCTGTTAAATTGCATATTTTTTGCCATGTTTTTGTTGTTGGCTCTGTTTTTTTTCAGTTTTTGAATAAAATAAACACCAAAAAAATGTAAACAATTCTTTAAAAAATTCAAACAAACAAGAAAACAACAAAAGAAGAAAAAAAATGGTTCTTTTTAGAACCGCCTATTTGGTTTAAAGAAGAAAAATATTCTGAGTGTTGTATGAATTGATCCGTGATTGATTGAAGGAGTAGATGAATAGAATCTGAGTGATTTTGTAAGTGCTTTATTAATGTGTGGGTGCCTGTATTAATGCAAGAATAGTACCTAGGTGATCGAAGGACTGTATGGGTAGTGACTAGATGATGGGAGGAGTAAAAGCATAGTGTATACGTAGTGTCTGGATAATTCCAGGAGTGTATCAGTAGTGCATGGGTGAATAGAGTAGTGTATAAGTAGTGCCTGCGTAATTTCATATGTACATGGGTAGTACCAGGGGATTTGAAGGAGCGAATAAAAAGTGTGTAAGTGGTTAGAGTACTGCATGAGTAGTACATAGACGATTGCAGCAGTGCAAGTGTTTCTGACTGGGTCTTTGCATGAGTACATGGGTACTGAGTAGATGATTAGAGTACTGCAAGGAAACTGTGTGGTGAATTTATAAGTGTTTGGGTATTGTTAGAGTGTTTAGATTACTACATGGTAGTGGCTGGGTGAGTGGAGGAGTGTATGGGAAGTGAGAGGGTGATTGCTGGGCTGTAACAGTAATACCAGGGGATTTGAAGGAGCGAATGAGAAGTGTGTAAGTGGTTAGAGGACTGTATGAGTAGTGCATAGACGATTGCAGCAGTGCATGTGTTTGTGACTGGGTCTTTGCATGAGTACATAGTGAATCAGTAGTATGTAGCTGGTTAGAGGTCTGCATGGATACTGCACAGAGAATTGTAGCAGTGCTTGTTAGTGTCTGCACCATTGCATAAGTATGTGACTAGTATCTAGATGATTACAGTGCTGTAAAGAGAGTACATGGTGTATTTATAAGTGCTTCGGTATTAGCGAAGTGATTTGATAAGTACATCGTGCTAGATGGGTGATTGGAGAAGTGCATGGGGACTGACAGGGTGATTGCTAGAGTGCATGGGTACTACCAGGGTATTTAGAGGAGTGAATCAGTAGTATGTAGCTGGTTAGAGGTCTGTATGGATAGTGCACAGAGAATTGTAGCAGTGCTTGTGTTAGTGCTTGGGCCATTGTATGAGTACGTGAGCAGTGACTGGATGATTACAGTACTGCAAGGAGAGTGTATGGTGAATTTATAAGTGCTTGGGTATTAGCGGAGAGATTGGATTAGTATATGGTACTAGTTGGGTGACTGGAGTTGTGTACGGGTAGTGACAGTGTCTTTGATAGACTGCATGAGTAGTACCTGGGTGAATTAATCTTACCTGTTTTCAAGTAGATATGAAATTAATAGTAACATTTTTTCACTTCTTTTTTTGTAATGTAAATTTAAAATATTTTAAACTTTAGTGGTAGGGTCTGTAAAAGAGAAGAAAAAAATTCTGTTATTACATACAATTTTGCAACACAACATAAGTATACAATTACATCACATATTCAATTTGCCTTTTTTTGCTGTCTTCAGATTCTATTGAATTTCACCATACACAGTGATTTCAATGTTGATCATCAAATGACAGCGGGCAAAAAAATACAATCAATAAGATTGTTAAAAAAAATACCATATTTCTCTTCAAAATATCTACAACAAACTTAACTTTGTATTTACATTTTCACAAATGAACATCCTTAGTAACATAGTATATAATACAAAGATCACATATATGACCACCTTCTTTCGAACACAATTTTCCAAATGCAATATGAAAGAACAGAATCAATAATTGAAACCGTAATTATCAACATCTTCCCAATTGGCCGAATGATGTTTCTGAAAATATTTCCATTGAGTATATCCAAAATAAACTTTTGAATTCATATTCACATCTTCCCAATAGGCCGAATGATCTTTCTGAAAACATTTGCAATAAGGATATCCAAGATAGACTTCTAAAATCATATTCACATGTTTCAAATAGGGCGAATGATGTATGTAAAATCATTTGTAGTGGAAATATCCAAAATATACTCAGTAATTCATGTTAATATCCTCTCAGAATTTTGGCATAAAAAATATTAAATATGAATTTGGTAATTCATTAGGCAACTGAAATCTGAACTGTAAATGTGCATCATTACATAGTGTCCATCCTTTATTGCATTTTAAATACACAGTATAGTGTCCAGATATTGAAGTAGGTCCATCGTGGAAAACAATAGCCACTGTTTTAAAAGTTCTTCCTGAAATTGACACTTGACCGGCCACAACATTTTTAATTTTGGTTTCCAATTTTGTTCCATCTGCTCTACAACGTTGCAGCATTAAAATAATATATTGTCCACATCTTTCTATAAATAATGTTGACAACATTTCCGATTTGCACTGAGTACATTCCATATCTTGATTAGCTGATTTCACTAGATCGTTGAAAGACACTGTTTTCAAATCTGGTATTGTCAAATATATGAATCGTTCAGTGTCTATTTTAGTGGTAGATGAAAATGAACAGCTGTCACATCTATGATCCCATCTGTAACGTAGTCCAAACAGATTTTCAATTTGTATTCCTTCATCTTCTAATACTGCAAGCATAAACATAAGAAATTCCTGAGCATCTTGCTGTACATTCTGTGTAAATTGTGAAGAACCAGAACATATATCCAGAAGATTCCGCACATCAGAAGCAGTATGAATTTTCGTTTTATCAGTTTTCAACTTTTCAAAAATATAATGTAACAAAAAACAAAATCTTTTTTCTCAATTTTCCATAATTGCATGCTGTAGATTTTTTAAAAAAAAGACAATGTTCACGATTACATTAGCATAGCAGTTGATACCTGAACGATTTTCTAACTGATATCCTACAATATTAGCAACCGTGTTCCCTTCTATTTTCTTTCCAGACTCATCATTCTTTTCAATTCTTTTTTTCTTTGCAACCTCACTAAAATGTTTATCATATTTTCGTTTTGGACGTATTAAACGTTTTTCATAAATAGGATATTCACCTAAGCTAGGAGCATAGAGTCTTCTTAACCTATTGTACTCTTTTACACAATTTACATCTGCACTAACCTTTTGCTCATCAAAATCAATCAAATACAATCCGGATAACGTTCTTACTCGAGACAATGCAACATATGCCATACCCTCTTTAAACACAGAACTTCCAATATTTACCAAAGCAGTGTCTACACTTAAACCTTGAGATTTATGAATTGTCACTGCATATGCTAAACAAACAGGAAACTGTTTTCTACGAACATACAAATCTTTTACAAGCAAGAAACGAACAGAACAACGTCCAATCTGTTTCACCTCTTCAATCTGATCAAATTTAATCTTCAAAAATTCAATCCCGTCTCTATTTGCATAACTAACAAAGTCAACAACTTTCCCCATTGCTCCATTTACTAAACCTTTCTCAACATCTAAATTACGCCGTAATATTACCCGGCAGTTTACAGATACATATAAGGTCTTTTCCAAACCAGCAGTCTTAGATATTGATTTTTCCAAAGAGTCTAATTTTAACTGTAATTTCTCTGACAAAAGAATAGTTACTCCTTCATGTTCTATTTTATCAATAGCTACCATTTTCATTATCGGTTCATTCTCCAGCTTCAACAGTTCTTCATTGAATGTAGAGCATTCTTTCAGTGTTGGCATAAGGCAAATTATAGATTTCTTTTCTGCAAGTCTTCGGTAGATTGTTTCAGGTGCAATATTTTCTTTTGGAAACAAGTTTCTTAGTAGCCGACTTTCTAAAGCATTTTTTCCATCCTTTGTTAAAACACCAATTCTAATATTTTGAAGAATGTTTCCATAATCTTCATCATTTGCTTGTCGCATGTTCTTAATAAGTTCCTTATATTCAAAATAAGTCCAAATGTTCACATTTCCAATACTTCCCAAAGATTTTTTAGTGTCTTCATGAAGAAGGGTTTTAAAAACCAGTTGGCCTTTCACAGGTGTGAGTTGTAGTAGATCACCAAATACAATTACATGTTTTCCTCCAAATAAAACATCGTAATTTGTTTTTAAAATCTGCTGCATCCTCAAATGTACAAACGCAAGCATTAAGTTTGAGACCATACTTACTTCATCAATTACCAGAAGTTTCATTTTCTTCAGTACTCTTGAAACTTCGAAACAAGCTCCTCCAGATAGCTTGTGATATTCCAACTTATTTTCATGTTCTACTGGTAATATAAGTAGACGATGTAATGTAATCCCTTTAATGTTGTGTGCTGCTAACCCAGTTGGAGCAGTTACAACACAAGACAAATGTGAATCCGTTGTTTTCTGTAGATAACTTGACAAACATTTAATCAAGAAACTTTTCCCCATTCCAGCTTGTCCACTGATGTACATAAGAATAGGTCTAAATGATGTACATTGGCAATCATTCTTTTCATGCAGTAATCCATGTTGTATCTGTTGTGTAACTTGGTGATATATTTCTTTCTGTTCAGTATTCAGACGTTCCTCTAAATTTTCCAAATCAATATTCTCCTGTTGTGCTTGCTGCATCACCGTTTCCACTTCAGTCATTGCTATTGCCGCTTCATTTTCAAGTATGGCTTCTCCTAGTGGATCTTGACTTTGTGGAGCAGAACTCTGACTATCTTGAGAACTATCTCTAGCTATTTCAGCTGCAATAGTTCTTTCTTGATTAATCTCTTCATTCAACATTTGGAGATAATTTGGAAAAATTGTACATTCAATGCTATCTTTACATGCATTGAAAGAATCTTCATAGCAGTCACAATCTCCAAGTAATTCCATTTCAGTCCGCCAAGGTTTGAAGAGTTGCAGAAGAGCTAAATAGAAAAACTCCCTTTTATCTGGAGTATCGCAACTTAGTTTCCTGTGATTAATCAGATTTCCTTTGGCATGCTTTACCAAACATCCTTGAGATCCAATTACAGCGTATTTTCCTTCATTTATATTTTCCGTAAAAATTTTTTAAAAACTATAATGTTGCAGTATTTCATATAGACATATGTTTTCCAGATATGGACTTCTATTTGGATAGTATGTATCCAACATATTTGTTTTCAGAATATCTGCACTTTCCGGTTCATTCAGTGCCAAGTATTCAATTTCTTGTACAGATTTCAAAACTCGATTTCGTGTTGCAGCAAGACCTAGACTTATCCAGATGATTCCTCTTGACTTTGAATATAAACTTGCAGATGTCAATCGATCTGAACATTCGTAGGATCCAATTTCTCGATGTGAAAGCATCTTCAAGCTGAAGCTGTACAATTTTTTGCTAAGTGTCTTCTCCTGTGAAATTTCCTCCCACATTTCTTTCAATTCTGTTTTACTCAGATTTCGTAATATATGACGTGACATAGCGAGCAACAGCAATTGAGTTATCTGCAACATATTGTATGTCCATATTTGCATTCCACATCTTCAAAATCGCCGGATTGTAATCATTAATGTACTTCGATTCTTCTGTTCTTTTTATATTATAAGTATTTTTTGGTGATTTTCGAGTGATAGTATGCCTCACTGCTGACATAAAACTGTTCACTCTTCCTTTGGAAATTACTGGACGTGGAAAGCCAAATCGACATTTTGTGTCAAATTTATCCTTTGACTTATATTTCCGTCGGCAATATTTTCCACATCGATGACTTTGAAACCGTAAAACCTGCTGTCTTAAAATATTTTCTCCTCCTGTTTTCGGAATCGCACAGCTAACATAGTCTTCAATAAAAGATAAAACAGTCTCATCCGAATCAGTTCCAAATTTGGGTGCATCCTTGATCCATAAAAGCATATGTATATGAGGAGCACCTCTAGCTTGGTATTCCTTTCTCCCAAAAAATCAATAACTTCGCCAATAGGTGGATTTTTTTATTACAGATGAAAGACATCATAGCTTCAAACCTATGATTAAAATATCTGCAAACATTTACAGGATCCAGAGAACACAGTTCTCCAGCTGACTTCAATTCAATATTTTCTATATTTGAATTTGCTTCTCGTAGAAAATCCAGTAAATCATCCCATGCGTATTCAGCACAGCTAAGTGTAACAAACCACGTAGGGGTTCCTAAGTTTCTTAACATACATTTTAATTCCCCATGACGTCGATACCAATATTCATTAGTGCCACGTTGACATGCCATCAAATTAATTAACTGTGATTCTAAATGTTCGTCTCTTTCTTCAACTTTGTCCATAAATTCCTTTGCAGAAACATGTGAAAGATGCGTTCCTGTTTTTAATATATGGTTGACTGCATATGAAAGTGCAGACAGATCACTCTCAAATAAAAGATGAAACAAATATGGAATACACTGGCGAAATCTTGGTTCTTCTGAGTATAGTCGTAAAGTACGATATTCTGAAGCTGGAATCTGAACTGGTCGTTCATCATATCGTCCACCTTTTCCAGTAGGGAACAGCTGTGGAAAACAACGAGCTTCCAAACTTTTTTCCCACACACTCATAGGAGTTCCTTTTGCTTTTTTCATCTGGAACAATTCAATAGTATCTCCTATCAGTTCTTTTGAATGTAGAGGATGTATAGTATAATGTTCATAAATTTCTTCTTTTCTTGAGTTCTCCACTTTTTCTATTTGTCCACTTGAATTGTGTGTTTCATCTTCTAAACTCATTTCTTCTTCTTCTACATTTACATTTTTATAGTAAATATTGTTTTGCACCAGATATAATGTAGCCTTTTGGACTTTTGTGACATCTACTAACTCTTGCCATATTTTCCGACTCTTTGTGGGTACACCATTAACAAGAATGACTACAGGTTCAGTATCCTCTCTTTCTACACCAACAGTTTCAACATTTTTCTTAAAATCTAAAGGTAAATAAACAACTCTTCCTTTTAAACCTCTTTGTAGATCTGTTGGAGGCACCTTACCTGTTTTAGGCTCCATACGAATTATAGCCTGAAACGGGTGCACAGATTGAATAAGGATGCCCTCATATGTATTTAAATCTTTAAGTTCTGGAGGTATAGCTACTAATTCTAAGTCATTATGGACAGCTCTAGCTGGCATTTTGTTCTCTTCTAATTTATTGTAACAATATTTACAAATACATTGCACAGTACCTAACTCAAAACGACCTTCCACAAACAGATAAGCAGCAAATTCTCTCCATTTATCATTGTTTTCCTTTTCACTTTTTAAAAACACATCTACATTCCTAGTTTGAATTTTATAATGAGTACGTCGGCAACAAATACAAACATAGTTGGGATTTTCACCAGAAACTACTTTAAATTTTGTTATTTCTTTTTCAAACTTCACATCAGTAATATCTTCCATCTCTTCTTCAACACCTACACTTATCAAACTCTCACTTTCTCTATACTCCTCTTGACCAGCAAAGAAACGTAACTCTATATCATCACAAACTTTTTTACATCCAACACTGAACCATGCAAAAGAGCTGTATTAATTTCATTTAGACATAATGCAGGACTTTTCTTGTAGTATAATCTTCTATCTAACTTCCGCATTTCAGAATGATGTACTGCTAACATTCTTAAATGATGAAAACGACTTTGACACACTTTCCTTGAAAGACATGCCAGAGAATGACCTTGCAACCCTGTATTTTTTCTCACTTTGCAAGGATCCAGTCCTTGTAATATCTTAATCTTCTGTTTCACAGTTTTTCTTCCATATTCTCTTAAGAAATTTACTAAAATATCAATAGATTGTTGACGTATACTACAAATACTACTACAATCCCATGTATTTTGTTGAAAATAGCTTTCTTCATTAAAAAAAGGTTCCGTACTAGAAGTATGCTTCCACTCCCCGGAAAATATTTTACAAAAATTAGTTCTATTTACAATTCTTTTTCTTTTACATTTGTCCTTCATACACTGCATTATTGTATTTAAAGTCTCCAATCTTTTTAAAATTAACATAAACAATTTTCTTTTCAATTCAAATGCTTTTTCAATTACACTTAGAATCTCCTTTTTTGTCTGTAAAATGCTGATCTCCTTTTATATATTTTACATTTTTTTAGTAAATTTTGGAGTACTCTACTTTTATACAATCTTTTAGAATTTCTGAGTTTTTTCTACATTTTTCTTTTCCTTTCGTTTCACTGTTCTTGTTCTATCTCTCTCTTCTGTATTTTTAGAATTCGAAACACTCTTTACAAGTTTTAAAAAAAAATCTTTACTTCTCTTACCAGAAGGCTTTTTCTTTAAGGATCCATGTTGTTCTTGATCTAATTGCTCTTTTCCTTTTTTTTTTACATAGGCCTCTTTTCTTCGTTCTTTTTTTCTTTGCTGTTTTCTTGTCATTGTAACTCTTTCTTAATAATTATGCAAAATATCTGTAAAAAAAGAAAAGTTTGGAAAACAATTTAATATAATTAAATAATTATATATAAATATTCACATGTATAACTATAAAAATACATACAAATAAACTACATTAATGATTTGAGCAATGGAACAGTGCTACCTGCATAATTGTAGTAGTGTATGAGTAGTGTGAAAGATACTAGAGCACAGCATTAGTAGTGCACATGTGATTGTGGAACTGCATGGTTAGAACCTGTATCATTCCATGAATAGATGGCTAGTGACTAAAAGATGACAATACTACAAGGAGAGTGCCTGAGCGCATTTATATGTGCTTAGGTATTGGCGGAATGATTGGATAAGTAGATAGTGCTGGATGGGTGATTGGAGAAGTCCATGGGAGTGACAGAAGGATTCGTAAACTGCATAAGTACTAACTGGGTAATTAAAGGAGTGTATCAATAGTATGTAGCTGGTTAGAGGTCTGCATGGATAGTGCACAGAATATTGTAGCTGTACTTGTCTTAGTGGTAGGCCATTCCATAAGTACATGACTAGTAACTGGAATGATTACAGTGCTGCAAACAGAGTGCATGGTGAATTTATAAGTGCTTAGGTATTAGCAGAGTGATACGATAAGTAGATAGTGCTGGATGGGTAATTGGGGAAGTGTATGGGAAAGACAGGAGGATTCCTATACTGCATAGGTACTAACTGGGTATTTAGAAGAGTGTATCAATAGTATGTAGCTGGTTAGAGATCTGCAAACATAGTGCCCAGAATATTGTAGCTGTACTTGTGTTAGTGGCTAGGCCATTCCATAAGTACATGACTAGTAACTGGAATGATTACAGTGCTGCAAACAGAGTGCATGGTGAATTTATAAGTGCTTAGGTATTAGCGCACTGAATGGATAAGTGTATCGTGCTGGATGGGTGATTGGAGGAGTGCATGAGTACTGACATGGCAATGCCTGCTCTGCAAGGACAGTGCTTATGGGATTTAAGTAATGCATGAATCTCTGCAGCTACTTTACCTTTTTACAGCTACTTTTAATATTACACCTAGCCAAATACAAAGCAGGAACCATTCACATTTCTCTGCTATAAGTCTCACCATATTACTCAAAAACATAAATGGATGTCTCTCTACCACAACACTATCTACACCTCATAAATCCACAGAACAAACTTCAATTTTAAACCAAGCAGCAAAAATTATGTGGCATATTTCAACTGTACTTCTTTACAGTAGCGGCCCGTGGAGGGAGTACCGTGGGGCGGTGGGGCGGGGCAGGGGAGGGGTAGGGTGGGGGGTAGTAAACTCCGGTCATGGCCAACCGGAGTAATGTAAACAAATAAATAAATAAAATGAATTTCGTTGCGCACGCTGAAACGCAAAATGCGTTTCCGCGCAATGAAATTCGTTTTATTTATTTATTTGTTTACATTACTCCGGTCGGCCGTGACCGGAGTTTACTACCCCCACCCTACCCGTCCCCTGCCCCGCCCCACCGCCCCATGGCACTCCCTCTCCGTGCCGCTACTGCTTCTTTAGAGACTTATAAAAACTAGTCTCATCACTAATACCTTAACTCAACATATGCATTACCAATTTCAAATCAACATCTAAAATTATGCGGTATACTACTAATATACATATCCACACACTGAAACAAACTGCCATAATCAACAATCCCTATTCCAAAACACACTTAATACTATGTAAAAATTTTATTAAACAACATTTAAATACATTACAAAAAACTGAAATAAACATTTCTTCATTACAAAATATATCTCAAACTTCAAATTTCATGATTTATATTTTATTTTTAAAAACAAATGCACCACATAGTACACCTCACAAATTGAGAACTCACCATTCAAATTGATTTGTAGATTATGAAGTATCAGAATCTCACACCAGATTTTCTTATGCACACAATCAATAAAATGCACTGCTCTTAGCAAAATCAATAATGGCCAACTTTCCCTCTCTTTCTCTACACATATAGATGTACATAACAAATCACATTGCTTCCCAGATTATTTCAAATTCTAAAACACATTTCTATTGGTTACACATATCAACCCTTGCCAACTGACTTCTAACTGACCCCAAAATGCCTCTGGTATTTTCTTGAGTCGCGCCTGCACCGTGCACCGTAAGCGATGGCACCGCAAATCCAGACAGGAGTTTAAAAATATATTACAAATAATTTTACCACTTTTTTTTAATAATACACTACTTCTAAAGGTAGCACGGACTTGGGAAATCTTACTGTAATAACATATTACTTTAATATTTATAACAAATTCACATTTTAATGTCACAGTTAACTTTCTAACCTACCCCCATTCTCCTTAATGCCTGTTTCCATAGTAACAGTTCATGCAACACTCAACTGAACTGACAGGTCACAAGTTCAGCAGACAATGTTGCAAATACAAACAGCAAGTGTGCTTGACTTTACAAAATATGAGCTTATCCTATGTAATGTACCTTTCAAACATTTTTTACTAACCAATAAGAAACATGCTTTTTAAAGACAGAAACATGCACCCTATTTTTGACTATATAATGTTCTTAAACAGCCAATCATTCCTCTTCTTTTTTAAAAACAGCATCTTGTCCACCATTTTAGATACCTCTCATTCTACCAACTGTCTACTTTGACTACACACATCTTTTCAGTGCATCCAGACTTCCCTTCAAGATGCTTAGAGTGTGGATTGTGGGACACAGCTATGTTTTCTGGTGCAAAAGGTATGCTGAACACAGAGGTATTGACAAAGATCTAGCTTTGCAAAATGTGGACATTAAATGGATTGGACAAAGAGGATTAAAGTGGCACCAATTGATGCCTTTGGTTAAAACCTTCTTACATCTCCAACCCCTGACCTCATGATTGTGCACTGTGGTGGCAATGACCTAGGCACATTGACTGGGGTAGCTCTGGAAATGCTAATGAAGGACACCTTTGCAGAATTGATGTTTCTTTTCCCCCAAACTGCCATTGTACCGAGTCACAAGATGGCTGCCAACACTTCCTGGTTTGGAGTGCTGACAGCCAATTAGAATGAACCTCGTGGTTATGGCAGCCAATTAGAATGAAGCTCGTGGTCGGGAGGGGTCGCGACTCCACTGTGTCCCTAGATATCGAACCTTTTATTTTTTTAATTTCTCAGCAACTACTGTACGGATTTACACCATTTAAAAAAAAGGTAGCTTTCTGATCCAAGCACTACCTTTTTGCCAAATTTGGGGTAATTCCGTTCAGTAGTTTCGGCTGTAGCCTTGCCCAAAGTTTCCTATGGGAAATTGATTTTTTGACTCTTCTTTTTTGAATTTCTCAAAAACTACTGAACGGATTTACACCATTTAAAAAAAAGGTCGCTTTATGAACCAAGCTCTACCTTTTTGCCAAATTTGGGATAATTCCATTCAGCAGTTCGGGCTGTAGCCCGTCTCAAAATTTCCTATGGAAATTACCATGGGGAAAACGCGTTTTGGGACCCCCCTTTTTTCTCAGCCCCCGCTTGACGAATCACCCCCAAACTTTCAGGATAGGAGCTGACCTGGATAGACTTTTTTTGGGGAGAATTTCGCGAAGATTCGTCAAACGACGCCAAAGTTATTAGCAAGTCAAAAATGCTTTTCCTATGGAAACTAGGTTCTAACTATAACTACCTACTGGCGACTGCCAGTAGGTAATTTATATATATATATATGTATATATATATATATATATATATATATATATAAATATTCACTGAAAAAACCAGAGGTTGAGGGACGTTATAGTTAGAAATCAGCATTTAAAAAACCTTAGAAATTCACAGAAAAAACCATAGGTTTCAGGGACGTTATAGTTAGTTGGACATTTCACTCAGTACTCATATATATATATATATTCACTCCAAAGTGGCTCATATATATATATATTCACTCCAAAGTGGCTTAATTGACTCAGCCCACCACGCAGCGGCACAGATGGAGAAAGATGATCCAGGACTCTCCAGGACTTTTGACCAATCTGATATCTTCTATTTATTCAGTTAATGAATGTGCCAGAATAGTGTGGTCTGCAACAATTGCAGCAACTGACCACGACCATTATATTTATATATACCTTTAGCCACACCTACAGCCTAACTGCTGAACGGAGTTACACCAAATTTGGCAGGGGGGTAGATGTTGGTTCAAGGTAATGCCTTTTGCCTATTTGGTGTAAATCTGTTCAGCAGTTTTTGAGAAATTCAAGCTGAAAATTATAGTGATATCTTTGGCAGCGGATATTTCGTGTCAATTCCGTGATTAATGCACGCGCCAATGGGAATATCTGATTGGCTGGATGGAACCTGAACAGAAAGTTATGGCTACCATTTTATTAATCGGGAATAGTTCCTGGGATAAAAATTCTGAAAAATCTAATATAAGGGGTCAGAGTGGAGGTACTCTGACCCTATGTTTAAGAAATGGGGGTGTTAGTGGCACAAGTTATGTGTCAAAAATAGATTTTTTTAATCATACGCGATAATTGTGATGATGCCGGAACCTCCAGTGCGGCCCCCGTGTACCATCACGGGAAGTCATGACTACCGACGTCGTTGTAAATATTGGTGGAAATATAAAAAATATATATATTTGTACACACTAACCGGTGACTGTCACACACTTATGTACCTACTCACATATTCACTCAGACACTTATGCACCTATTCACATCCCCACTCACCTACTTATATATCCAGTCACATACCCACTCAGATACTGATGTACCCACTGTCATACTCTTTCAGGTACTCATGCACGCACTAACAGACTCACTTCATGAGTTCTGCACCCATGCACAGACCCACTCAAACACTCATACACCCACTTAGAGACCCAGTGTAAGACTTTTGCTTCCACTGACTTACCTACTGATAGTGAGACCCACTCAGACACTTATGCACCAACTCATAGATCCAGTCAGAGGCTCATGTACCCATTCACATATGCAGTCAGATACTCATACACCCACTCACAGACCTAATCAGACACTCATGCACCCACTCAGATACCCGCTCGTACACTCACACACCCAGTCAGAGACTCACTCAGTCATTCATGAATCGACTCACAGACCCACTGAGAGACTTATAATTCCACTCACACACCCACTGAGACATTTATTGACTCAGTCACAGATCCAGTCTGACAATCACATACTGACTCACAAAGCCACTGGGAGAGTTATACTTCCACTCATAGATGCACTCAGAGACTTATGCAGCCAGTGACACACTTACTGAAGGACTCATGAGTCTACTCTGATATCCACTCATAGACTAATATATGCAGTGACAGACCCACTCAGAGACTTATGCATGCACTTGTTTAACCGAGTGAATCATTAATACATCCTGTTATAGAGATATTGATAAATGTTTTATAGAGTTAATTAGATAGTGATTTATATAGTGTGGTGGTTTAAATTAGAAGATAGTTATAATTGTTAAATGTGGTCGTGGCTTTTAAAGTCCTGCTTTTGCTTCGCATTTTCACAACCTATTCGCAATGATCGGGGGTACCGACGTCATTGCGATCTCCGGCATCACTGCAAAAACAGAAAATAGGTTTTAGAGATGATTTTTATAGAAATTCTCTAGAAAAACATGTCTTTAGAGAATACTGTAAGAAACCCCTAGTGTGTAAAATACTGTAATATGTGTGGATATATGTGTTTTAGACTTCATGGAAAAGGCGTGATCGTCGCAGTTAACATCGTCATCACGGCGTCCCGAATAACCGCGAAAACATAAAACAGGTCTGAAAGATGGTTTTTAAAGAAATTTAGTACAAAAACTTGAGATTAAACATGCTTTGAAAGAAGTATCTATATAGTAATATGTGTAGTGCAATGTTCAGAATGGATTTTTATACATATTATTTTTGGATGTGTTGGTGGTCATTGAATGTCAGCTTTTGTTTGCCGTTTTTGTGACATATTTGCGCTGATCGCGACGTTGTCATGAAGATTGTCAAAAACTTTAGAAAAAAACTTCACAATAATTTGTGTACTAGAGTGGCTCTGACAAGAATCATTGCATTGGTTGTCTGTATATGGCTGCTACACATAAGACGGGATGCAGAGTTTCAGGTTACTTAGAAACACCCTGTTACCTTCATATGTAAAGTTCACTCCATCATTTCTATCAATTCCATGCATGTCAAAACGCAGATTGTTGTTATAGATACAGCCCATGCGATGGTCTTTGAGGAATGCAGAAACAGTTTTATTAACATGTTTCCTGGCTGCCTCACAGGTATATTTTATAAGACATATAAGATCTTATTGATTCCCCATCTTTTGGAGGTCTATGAGGAAGCTCTTGAATCGGGGGCACTCCCCCCCAAGATGCGAGAAGCCGTCATCTCCTTACTTCTTAAGCCGAGTAAGCCAGCCTTAGATGTGCCTCTTACCGGCCCCTGTCCCTCCTTAGCCAAGACTGTAAAATTCTGGCTAAGGTGCTAGCGACCCGCATCTCCCCCTTGGTAGATCAACTCATCTCTCCTTTCCAAACTGGCTTCGTCCTGAACCGATCAACGTCTGTCAATCTGTGTACTATATTTGCAGTACTCTATCAAATTGAGCCGGGCCTCCCCGCTGCCGCGATCCTATTAGATGCCGAAAAGGCATTTGATTCTCTGGAGTGGCCTTTTCTATATGCAGAGCTCAGTAAACTAGGCTTCCCCTGCGGTTTTTGCGATCTCATTTGCCTCCTATACACAAACCCAGTAGCCCGGCTTCGGGTGAACGGAAAACTCACAGACCAGTTCAATTTATCGAGAGGCACCAGGCAGGGCTGCCCGCTTTCGCCCCTACTGTTTATAATCGCTATGGATCCCCTCGCACAGCATCTTCAAGAAAGGCATCTCCAACGGGGCCTCAGAATCCATCGGGGCCCTCTCTTGGCCTCACTGTATGCAGATGACGTTCTGTTATTCGTTTGTGAACCTGAAACTAACCTCCCCCCTCTCCTCGGGGAAGTGGTACGTTTTGGAGTCTTCTCTGGTCTGGTTATAAATTAGTCCAAGTCCGAAATATTCCCACTGACGGATGCCACACTCCCCTTTACTTTGGACTTCCCTCTGCGCTGGTGTGACGATCCCCCTCGGTACCTTGGCATTATATTGCATCGCACTGCCTCAATAGTCATCCGCCTAAATTATGGCCCCCATATCGACCGATTGTCAACGCAAATAGACCGGTGGATAAAACTCCCACTATCAATTGCCGGTAGGATAGCCATTATTAAGATGGTTGTACTGCCCTGCTTTTTGTATCTCTTTCTAAATATTCCCATTCCACTTACATCTAAATTCTTCATGACACTTCGGAGCATGCTAATTAGATTGGTCTGGGCCGGCGGACAGGCCCGTATAGGCTGGCGAACACTCACAATGCCTTTTGCATGTGGTGGATTTGGAGTACCAGATTCTATCTATATTATTTAGTAGCGCAAATACACTATGCATACTTTTGGTATCATCCGGACGTGAGGCTACAATACTTGAAACCTGAATGGTTGCAGGCCCGTCCCTACTCTCTCTATACCATTCTCCCTCTCGGACTTACAAGATCAACTACAGAGATACAGACACTCCACACCACATGCTGGGCCTGGGAAAGACTTTGCCGGTACCTGCAAGCAGAGCGCCTCTACTCCCCGCACTTGCCATTAGCTAACAACCCATGGCTATACCCGACAACTGAAACATTAACTAGACAGACCTTATCCCGGTGCAGACTTCACACTACAGGGAACCTGTTTCGTGAGACCCAATTGCGGTCCGTATCTGACCTCGCTGCGGGGCGAGATCTGCCCTCGCTGGACAGATTCCTTCTGCATAGAACGCAAGTTTCCATATTTGCCGCATTACAATCCTCGATAATGGAACCAAAGGAATTCCCCCTCTCTCTCTAGTTATTACATCACATGACAATGCTCATCTAGTGTTATATCATCTAGCCCACACGCTCCGGCCTGTGGTTGGGGGTAAGATTCTAGCAGCGTGGGAGAGGGATTTTGGCCACCCTCTGTCGGGTAAAGTATGGGCGCACTGCTGTGAACGGACCTGTTACATATCGAGCAATTACAGACACAAGCTCCTCCACATCAAATATTTACATAGAGCCTATATCACACCAAAGCTGATTGCCAAAATGGACCCTGCTAAATCCCATAGTTATCTCACATGTGCAGCCGCCAATGCCGACTTTACGCGTGAAATTGCCCTCCAGTCTTGATGTATTGGGAGGCAGTATTCCGGCATCTTGCACTAATGATTGATACTGAAATGACCCCCTCTGTCAGGTATGGTCAGGTGAGAACCCCAAGAATCCCAAAAGATCGTCATGCTAGTTTCAAAGGGCGCTGGAACTTATTTCCAAGACTCCGCAGAGCCATTTCTTTAACACTGGTTTCGCTTTGGCTGCAGTTCTTATTGAACTCGCAGTCGCGGAATTTCAAGATGGCCGCCCGTGACAGAAAGTTAGGTTGCAGGTCTAGTGTTTCTGCTCTGGAGCGACTGCAGCTGTGCTCGTGCTCGCTCTCAATGATTGCTATGCACTTCAACTGAAGAAACTTGAGGAGAGGCAGCGCTTGTCGTTTGCGCTGTCTTTGTTCTACGATATCCTGTGCCTTGAAGAAGGAGTTTCCTGGAAAAGCGAGCTGAGTGACAGTTTGAGCATTTTTTTGTGCATTTGATGAGAGAGTCTCGTTTCTTTGTTTCTTGAAGGAGCTGGGTAAGAAGCTATTACCCGCTCCCGTTATCAGTACAGAATCGTTTTGGAGTTCAGAAAATTAACAAGAAAGATTGTTAAGACATTTGAAGTACTTAGACTCATTAGCGAGGAAGTCAGTTAGAGACGACAAGACAAGTTCTTTCTCTTCAGCGCAATTCAGTAAAGACACATTGAGACTCTTACAAGTATTTACAGGAGGGAATATGAAGTAATTGAATATAGCAAGAACCACTAGTAACAGAGGACATAAACATTCAAAATTCGAGTCTTCTTATTGGGAATAAGACAATACAAAATTGAAAAAAGCATAAGTACAAATTCTTCTTTAGGATAAAAATTCAAGTAGATATAATTATATATATATAATTGTACTTACCAACAAATGCGTCCATATTCACTGCTGAAAGACAAAAGAAGAAGAATATAAGAACAGGACAATAATCATCAGTGAACTCTACAGCAAGAATATATATATATAAATATTTAATAAAAGAGTCTAGAGAACAGTACTCAGGTGTAACACAGGTAATTAGGAGTCATTCTTGGGAGATAAGGTTACTAGGTGTTTAGTTATAGAAATTACATGTGTTCTTTCTTACAGGAGTCTACAAGATTACATACACCATACCAGTACAGAAAAGTGACAGGTCAAGACATATAGATATACACTCACACAAGAGAGCAGCTAACCACTGTGGAAGGACAGGTAACCTAGAGGAAGTTATTAACGGAGGGTGGTTGAGTACAGTTATAGTGGTTACAAGGTGTTATTTGTTACAGGAGTCAACAAGAAGAATAGCGAGTCCAGTCCAGAAGAAGTGAAGCAGTGGCAGTCTCTCTTTTCTTCCCAATCCCCTTTCCCCCTCTCTGCTGCTAGTGAGCATTTGAAGTTCGCTGTAGCGGTGTTGGGGATTGAGGAAATTTGCATCTGCTCCAGTGGAAACTAAAGTTCAGGTGTTGGTACTTGACAGATTTAAGTGCCGTTACCCAAACTTCCACCCGAGCAGGATGGCAGAGGGAATTGATGTTAAGGCCCTGGCATCAGTGTTAGATGGAATACAAAAGCAATTGAGTGATGCTATGGCTGAGACTAAATCTCTTAGGGAAGAGGTGAGAAAGTCTAGTCAAGAAGCCCTCTATTTGCGTCAAAGATTTGAAGAGTTTTCAGTAGGTTCGAACCCGGTGTCAAAAGAAAATAAGTCACAGTCATTTACTCCAGCCCCTTCTGCGACAGAGTTGACTACCCAGGTCATTCACCCTATCTCTCCCACGATACCATTAGCAGCTCCAGAAAGATTTAGTGGGGATCCCCATAAGGCCCAGATTTTTCTCACTCAGTGTTCTTTACATTTTCTGTGTAGACCCATTATTTTTAAAGAGGATCAATCTAAGGTGGCCTTCATATTGTCCTACCTGAGCGGAGATGCTACAGCCTGGTCGATGCCTTTAGTTAACAACAATGATCACATCCTGTATGATTTTGACGAATTCAAAAAAGATTTTTTGCACATTTTTGACAGACGATCTATCTCTCAAAGTACAGATAACAAACTTTTAGACTTGAAGCAGGGTAATCGTGATTTGGTAGCATATTTCGCCCAATTTAATAAATTAATAGTAGAGACTAATTGGCCTGAAGCCAAGAGAGCCGCCATCTTTTACAGAGGACTTAAAGATGAGCTAAAGGATGGGTTGGCACAAATTCCAAAGCGGCCTACTGAAGTCTCTGAATTAATTGACCTAGTCTTGCAAATTGATCAACGCCAATGCGAAAGAAGAAATGAAAGACGCAAGGACGTGAGATATATTCCTCCACGATTCGACAGAATTAAGTCTGATAACGCTAAACCAAAGGAGGTTATATCTGAAGAAGAACCAATGCAAATTGGCTCAGTTCGTGGACCTTTGTCTAAGGAAGAAAGAGAGAAGAGACGGGTTGGCAAACTTTGCATGTATTGTGGTAACTCAGGGCACTTTGTCAAGGAATGTCCAAAGAAGCCCAAGAATAATACTTGGGTAAAAGACAGGCTCCACCAGTAAGAGGAGTTGCTCTGGTGGAAGCTAATGATAAGTCAACTCCCGATTCTCAATTCATCGCCAACACCTTGCAATCTTCCGCTCCTCACCTAATTATTTCTGTTCTGATAAAATTTGGTGATTCAGAAGTGGATAAGATTTCGGTCATGATAGATTCTGGAGCGACAGGTAATTTCTGTGATATTAGATTTGCCAAGTCTTTAGGGATCCAATTTCTCAAGAAGGATAGACCCAAAGCTGTTCGTGCTGTTGACGGTACCAATCTTTCCTCGGGCCCCATTGTTCATGACACAGAAGAAATCTCGTTGAAAGGGCCAGGTGACCATCTAAGCATATTGAAGTTCAGTTTAATTGATGCTCCTCAGTTCCAACTCATCTTGGGGTTACCTTGGCTTACCGAACATAATCCAAGGATTGATTGGGCAAAGAGGTCTATCGAGATGGATTCTGATTATTGTAAGAAACACTGCCATGGTAGGAGTTTGGAGAACCATCTGACATCACCGCCAATGAGTTTGGCCAGTCAGACTCGGTCAATTTGTGCTTTGGAAGTTCAAGAAATCCCACAAGAATACCAAGATTTGGCCTCAGTCTTCGATGAACAGGAAGCTAAGAAATTACCTCCGCATCGGGAGTATCATTTTAGAATCGAGTTGGAGCCAGGAGCTTCGTTGCCTTGCAGTAGGATCTATGCACTGTCTGAAGCAGAAAATCAACATCTTAAGGAGTACGTGGATCAATATTTGGCCAACGGTTTTATTCGCACGTCCCAGTCGCCTGTCTCCTCTCCGCTCTTCTTTATTCCCAAGAAGGATGGCAAACTTAGAATGTGTATAGATTATCGAGCTCTCAAACTAGTCACTAAGAAGAACAGATACCCACTGCCCTTAATCTCTGAACTTTTGGATCAGGTGAAGGAAGCAAGGGTGTATACAAAATTGGATCTAAGAGGGGCCTACCACTTAGTGCGTATGGCGGAAGGCGATGAGTGGAAGACAGCATTCCGAACCCAGCTGGGTTTGTTCGAGTACAAGGTCATGCCTTTCGGCCTGTGCAACGCTCCAGCGGCCTTCCAGCACTTTGTCAATGATGTTTTGAGAGAGTTTCTGGATTGCTTCGCAGTTGTGTACATTGACGATATTCTCATCTTTTCGGCTAACTTGAAGGAACATATCCAGCATGTACGTGCGATTCTAAGCAAGTTGTTGGAAAATCAGCTTTTTGTCAAGTTGGAGGAATATGTCTTCCATGCCACTCAAGTGGAGTTCTTGGGTTTCGCATTGTTGCCAGAAGGCGTCTCCATGGATGAGGTAAAGGTAAAAGCAATTAGAGATTGGCCTTCCCCGCGAAATGTGAAGGAAGTGCAGAGTTTCATTAGCTTTGCCAACTTTTACAGGCGCTTCATTCCTAAATTCTCTGAAAAGGTTTGCCCGCTTACTCGTTTATTGAAGAAAAAGACCAAATTCGAGTGGAATGCAGAAACTGATGAAGCCATTAATGAACTAAAGAAAATCTTGACCACTGCCCCTGTGCTTCAGCATCCAAATCCTGAGGAGCCCTTTTATGTAGAAGCCGATGCATCTAATTTGGCCATTGGTGGAATTCTGTCGCAAAGACACAAAAGCACCGGTCAGCTTCATCCAGTAGCTTACAGATTGCGAAAATTGACTGCAGCTGAGATTAACTATTCCATTGCAGATAAGGAGTTACTTGCAGTAAAAGACGCTTTCCAAGAGTGGAGACACTATCTGCTAGGTGTAAACATGAAGTGACTGTTTTTTCCGATCACCGGAATCTTCAATTTTTAAAATCTGCTCGAACACTTACCCCCAGACAGTTGAGATGGTCCTTGTTTTTTGCAGATTACAATTTCGTTTTGACTTACAAGCCCAGTTCTGCAAATGGTAAGGCTGGCGCCTTGTCTCGTCTTGACACCGGAGAAGATGAAAAGAAGACTGAGAAGGGGTTGATTATTCCCCAGGAGAAGATAATTGGAACCATTCTTTACCCAGACTTTGAAAACAAGTTAAAGAATTCCCTTTCCAAGGAGGAGCTGTGCTTGTGGGTCAAAGAAGGAACTGGAAGAGAAGTCAAGGACGGAAAGCCATATTACCATGGGAATCTCTTTGTTCCTAACGATGAACTCCGTATGGTGGTGATCCAACACTTTCATGATGATTTGCTGGCAGGTCACAAGGGAGTTAAGAAAACATTGGAGATAATTCAACGAGAATTTTGGTGGCCGGCCATGGAGACTCAGGTGAGACAATATGTGGCATCTTGTGAGCAGTACATTAAAGGGAAATCTACTAGATTGGCTCCACAAGGGTTGTTGCATCCTTTGCCCCCGGCTCCATATCTGTGGCATACTATTTCCATGGATTTCATTGTGGATCTTCCCTCTAGTCAAGGTTACTCCACGATATGGGTGGTGGTAGATCATTTTACTAAGATGGGTCATTTTGTCCCCCTGAAATCAATTCCTAATGCAACTCAATGATCTACTCTTTTCACTTTGCATGTAGTCAGGGCTCATGGTATCCCAAAGGTAGTTATTTATGACCGGGGTCCTCAGTTTGTGTCTCATTTTTGCAGGGCTTTCCTAAAGAGATTGGATGTTGACTCTCGTTTGTCTACTAGTTTCCATCCTGAGACTGATGGACAAACTGAGAGAGTAAATCAAGAACTGGAGCAATATTTGCGTCTATTCTTGATGGAACATGAGGGTGAATGGCCAAGTCTAATTTGGGCAGCTGAATTTGCTTATAACAATGCTGAGCATTCCTCCACTGGGTTTTCTCCTTTTTATTTGAATTCAGGTAGACATCCGAACACATTTGTGGGGAAACAAGAGAGTGAGGTCCCGGCAGTAGAAACAGTGGTTCCATGATTTACAAAGGGCTTATCAGGTAGCCACTAGCAATTTAATCAAGGCTAAGAGTTCATACAAGAAGCAGGCAGACAAGAAGAGACGAGATAATCCAATTTATGAACCAGGTGACAAGGTGTGGATTTCAACTCAAAATATGCGCCTAAAAGGAATCAAAAATTCCAACCTTGATTTGTGGGTCCTTTTCAGGTAGAGAGAATGGTGAATCCCGTAAGTGTCAAGATTCGTCTTCCTACCAAGTTAAGAATACATCCGATCTTTTACGTTTCTCTGCTTAAAAGGAATCCCTCTAATCTGAGAGCTAGAGGTCCACCAGCTTCTGTTCAAGTTCAGTCTGAAGAGGAGTTTGAGCTTAAGCGGTTCTAGATTCCAAGGTTAAAAAGGGAGAGTTGTATTATCTGGTGGATTGGAAAGGTTATGGCCCTGAGGAGAGAACATGGGAACCTAAGATAAATCTGCATGCTCCCAAATTGGTTAGAGAGTTTCATAGGACTCATCCTAATAAGCCCAAGGAGGGGGAGATGGGGGCCTTGGTGGGGGGTACTGTCAGGTATGGTCAGGTGAGAACCCCAAGATTCCCAAAGATCGTCATGCTAGTTTCAAAGGGCTCTGGAACTTATTTCCAAGACTCACGAGAGCCATTTCTTTAACACTGGTTTCGCTTTGGCTGCAGTTCTTATTGAACTCGCAGTCGCGGAATTTCAAGATGGCCGCCCGTGACAGAAAGTTAGGTTGCAGGTCTAGTGTTTCTGCTCTGGAGCGACCGCAGCTGTGCTCACGCTCGCTCTAAATGATTGCTACGCACTTCAACTGAAGAAACTTGAGGCGAGGCAGCGCTGTCTTTGTTCTACGATATCCTGTGCCTTGAAAAAGGAGTTTCCTGGAAAAGCGAGCTGAGTGACAGTTTGAGCATTTTTTCGTGCATTTGGTGAGAGAGTCTCGTTTCTTTGTTTCTTGAAGGAGCTGGGTAAGAAGCTATTACCCGCTCCCGTTATCAGTACAGAATCGTTTTGGAGTTCAGAAAATTAACAAGAAAGATTGTTAAGACATTTGAAGTACTTAGACTCATTAGCGAGGAAGTCAGTTAGAGACGACAAGACAAGTTCTTTCTCTTCAGCGCAATTCAGTAAAGACACATTGAGACTCTTACAAGTATTTACAGGAGGGAATATGAAGTAATTGAATATAGCAAGAACCACTAGTAACAGAGGACATAAACATTCAAAATTCGAGTCTTCTTATTGGGAATAAGCCAATACAAAATTGAAAAAAGCATAAGTACAAATTCTTCTTTAGGATAAAAATTCAAGTAGATATAATTATATAAATATAATTGTACTTACCAACAAATGCGTCCATATTCACTGCTGAAAGACAAAAGAAGAAGAATATAAGAACAGGACAATAATCATCAGTGAACTCTACAGCAAGAATATATATATATAAATATTTAATAAAAGAGTCTAGAGAACAGTACTCAGGTGTAACACAGGTAATTAGAGTCATTCTTGGGAGATAAGGTTACTAGTTATAGAAATTACATGTGTTCTTTCTTACAGGAGTCTACAATATTACATACACCATACCAGTACAGAAAAGTGACAGGTCAAGACATATAGATATACACTCACACAAGAGAGCAGCTAACCACTGTGGAAGGACAGGTAACCTAGAGGAAGTTATTAACGGAGGGTGGTTGAGTACAGTTATAGTGGTTACAAGGTGATATTTGTTACAGGAGTCAACAAGAAGAATAGCGAGTCCAGTCCAGAAGAAGTGAAGCAGTGGCAGTCTCTCTTTTCTTCCCAATCCCCTTTCCCCCTCTCTGCTGCTAGTGAGAATTTGAAGTTCGCTGTAGCGGTGTTGGGGATTGAGGAAATTTGCATCTGCTCCAGTGGAAACTAAAGTTCAGGTGCTGGTACTTGACACCCTCCCCTTTATTAGCTCTGCTAGGATACGTCAAAATATTAGGTGCTGGAATTCGACGCTTTGCTGCCATTGCCTTATTACTGGCCAAGAGACAAATCTCCACCCATTGGGGCAGCCTTGCAGCACCAACAGTTAAAGCCTGGATGAGGGACCTAATGTACCGTGACACCACCAGCGATGTATATGTGTCGTTGCTGCCCCTCTCCTCCAGGCCTAAAAATATTTGGCAGCCACTTCATTCCTACCTGCTGCTCCACCCGGAAATAACTGACTGATATTGGGCACTCCGAACCCGATCTGTGGCCTAGTGGCTGGAGGTGGGCTACGGACACAAAGAATATTTGCGGAAAGACATGACATACCCCTAGCCTATGCTGTGGGGACGCCATGGATGCTCCTGCTCTGGCCTGAATTTCACTCTTTTGCCCTTGTTATTGTCAGCCATACAAACTGTCAGTTTGCGTTTCGAACTGCTAATATTCCAAAGTATTCCTTCAATTGCGGAACATGGTGCAAGCGCCAACTAACCATTATAGAAGTCTTACATCCTCTGTCTACCTTTGTTGCACATTCCTGCATACTTAATTTGTTATGTATAAGTTGTAGACTATCACTTCAATTGTCATCACCATTTATCCAGCATGATCCTAACTGTATATGTTATGGCAGCTGTTTGTGGTTCAGCCGACTAAAACTGAACACAGAGAAAACAGAGGTCCTCATCCTCGGCTCCAACCCCTCAGCCTGGGACGACTCCTGGTGGCCAACGACGCTGGGAGCAGCCCCGACACCCACCGACCACGCACGCCACCTGGGAGTCATCCTCGACTCAACGCTCTCCATGGCCAAGCAAGTCAACGCAGTCTCATCCTCCTGCTTCAACACCCTCCGCATGCTTCGCAAGATCTACAGGTGGATCCCGACAGACACGAGAAGAACAGTCGCCCAGGCCCTCGTCAGCAGCAGACTTGACTATGGGAGCCGCCCTCTACGCGGGAGCCCCGGCCAAGCTCATCAAGCGACTGCAACGCACTACAAACGCCTCCGCACGCCTGATCCTCGATCTACCACGCCACAGCTCACCATCACCCCCCCACCTGAAGAACCTGCACTGGCTCCCCGTCGACAGGAGAATCTCCTTCAAACTCCTCATCCACGCACACAAGGCACTCCACAAGACTGGCCCAGCCTACCTCAACAGACGACTCCTCTTCTCGTCCCCAACCGCCAACTCCGCTCCGCCGACCTCTCCCTCGCCACCATCCCTCGCATTCGAAGAACTACCACCGGCGGCAGATCCTTCTCCACCTCGCCGCCAAGACCTGGAACACCCTTCCACTAAGCCTACGACAGACCCAAGACCTGCTGACCTTCAGGAGGCTACTCAAGACCTGGCTGTTCGACCAGTAGCAGCACCCCCCCTTTTTTTCCCCAGGGCCTTGAGACCCTCGCGGGTAAGTGGTGCGCTTTACAAATTCTGTGATTGATTGATTGATTGATTGATTGTGGAAAATACAATAAAAACAGTTTAAAAAAATGTTTTAACAAAAAAAACATGTTTCCTGGCTTTGTCAATTTGTGGACAGAACTGATTTGACCACTTCCATTTCTGTCTTTGGCTTATATTAGAGTACACCAAGACAGTGTGAGGGAAAAGCGATGCCGCGGGTATAAACAATTGAAGGAAAAAACCCCCACATATTACTCCACTAAAGAAGATACAAGGTTATAAAAATACACGTTAGAGACCCATCATAGATAGAAAACATAAACATAAACTAAAAAATGTAAAAATACTATAAAAAAACTCATAAGTTGCAGGGATGTTGTAGTTAGGGAACAGAAAACACCCTAGAAATTAACAGAAAAAATCAAAAGTTACAGGGATGTTATAGTTAGGAATCACTATTTAAAAATAAAATTTAAAATTCACTAAAAAAACAAAGATTGTAGGGACGTTATATTTGAGAAATAGTATTTAAAAAACCTTAGAAATTTACTTAAAAAACCAAAGGTTACAAGGATGTTATAGTTAGGAATTACCATTTTAAATAAATTTAGAAATTCAATGAAAAAAACAAAGGTTACAGGGACGCTATAGTTAGGAAATGGAATAAAAAAAACTTAAAAATTCACTGAAAATAACCCAAAGGTTAGAGAGACGGTATAGTTAGGCTCAGGTTTCACTTGTATAAAACCAAAGAAATTCAGCACTTAAGTTAGCTCAGCTAACTATATCTCGTGCCCCCATAATGCACTGCTTATGACCTACATATTACATCACTTATGACATGGTCAGTGACATCAATGATGACATAACTGATGACATTTCAAATGACATCACTGATGGCATCATCGAGTGACTATAGGTGTAGTTTATGAGTGTTAAATATATTTACTAAGGTATATTGGTGAATCAGTGGGTTTATGAGTGCCTGTATGGATGATTCAGTGGGTGCATGACTGACTGTATAAGTGAGTTATTAGGTGTCTCAGTGAATGTATCAGTGAGTAATAGGTAGTGTGAATGTTTGTATCAGTCCATCAGTTGGTGTCCAAGTGGCTGTATGAGTTTGTGAGTGGGTACATGAGTGACTGGTTGTCTGGGTACCTGTATGTCTGTCTGGCTGTCTCTGTGGGTGGGTGAGGGTGTGTGTGACTGCTTGTAAGAATAAGTGAATAGGTGAGTCAGTGGCAGTATGGATTAATAAATATGTGTCAGAGGGGCTGTATAGGTGAGTGAGAGTGTGCATGGGTGTGTTGGGTGAGTGGATGTGTCATTGGTATATGGGTGAGTAACTGGGTCTGTCAAAGGCAGTATAGGTGAGTGATGGGTATATGAGTGACTGTATAGGTGAGTGAGTGAATGTAAGAGTGGCTTTATGGGTGAATGTGTGCTTGTGTTAGTGACTGTATAGCTGAGTGAGTACGTGTTAGATTCTGTATGAGTAGATAAGTGGGTGTGTGTGTGTAACTGTATGGGTGAGTAAGTGGCTGTGTGACTTGACTGTATGGGTGAGGGAGTAGGTATGTGAGTAGTACTATGGGTGACTGACTTGGGGTGTGAGTGGCTCTATGGATGTATGAGTGGATATGTTAGTGGCTGTATTAGTGAGTGAGTGGGGGTATGAGTGGCTGTATGGGTGAGCGAGTGAGTGACAGTTGTAGTACAGCAAAACAAGTAAGGTTAATAATGTTTGCTGTACCACAGTAGTATTGGGCTATGTTTGTAGCCTACTGGTAAATGTAATGCAATAGCTATTTGTCTTACATTCAAACCTTATTTAAAACAAACCGTATTATTGGTTATTTTTCTCATGTGACTGAACTTGCTTTCCAGGTTCTGTCACTTTCTGTACCACGGTACTCTCCAGAGTCCTGTGCAATCATACTGTAGTAATCTGTAAGTTTGTAAAAACACATTGCTACATTCCTTGACTTTATTGCCTACATATCACACCTATAGTAAGCTCAGTCCAATTATAATTACAATAATAAACAATTTTTTATAACCGTTTTTGAAACTGTATTACAACGCACACTGAAATTCATCTTTAATGCCTTGTCATTGCAATGTACCAAGGTTGTACCGCGGTAGGTGACAGATATAGCTAAAAAATAATACCTTATACCTTAACATTAACTTAGTGTGCTTGCCTACACTACCCCAAAGAATCATCTATATTCCCTACTATGCAATACTCCAAATTTCAGAAAAATCCAGCTGACTGTTTCCCCACTACGCGAAATACAAAAGTCAATGGGAAAGTGCATTGGATTTGAAGTCTGTTTAGGGACCACCCTCTTTTCTGCACACACCCTTCACGAAAAGCTGCAAACTTTGAGGACACTGTCATTCAAAGTGGGGCAGTAAGTCTATAAAACGTTACAAACATTTGGCAAAGTTATTCAGGGGCCAAAATAACAAAATTCCCTATCTCTAGTCACCCTAACTATAATTACAGCATGGCTACCGTCACTCTGTACAATATATGTGTGTGTATATATATATGTATTTTTATATATATATATATATATATATATATATATATATATATATATATATATATATATATATATCTATATATATCCAACAACATCTCCCTTGTAGCACAAAGAAGAGCGCCGCACACCGGACTTTGAACACAACAGATGCTATATTCATGCTTGAAACAGGATGGCAGCATGTTTAATCCTAACGCGTTTCAGCTCGTGTAGAGCCTTGATCACAGGTGAGCCATATGGATACTTGGGGCGTGACGACATTGATGTCCGCTTTATCTAAGACTACAACGTCACTCCGTAGTCTTAAAATACTTTAATGTCCACAATGCACTGGGAAAGTCATAACACACTTTACTTTGTTGTAGCCTGCAATTCCGTTTTCCAAAAGGTTTCTTATTCCTGGGGAAATGCAGGCTATTGCTTTCAAACATGAAACTGACTTCCCATGCAAAAACGAGGCTCCAAAATTGTCTTAATGCCACAATTGTTATTATTCTCATGCAGCACCTGTCGTTCAAAATTCATCATAAAAAGACGAGTGTCCATTTGTTTCCCTTACTCTGCCGCCCTGTTTGGGTCAGGGGCTCAAGGTCGGAGAAGATGGAGGTGGATTGTTTATTACATTGAGCCCGACCAGCTCGCATGATGCACTGAAGTAAGGTATGAAAAGTTCAACTGATTATCAATACAGTGCAGCAGTGCAGCAGAGTAAGGAACATTCGTTTCACTCTGCGCGTCGTCCAGTCAGAGAGGGGGTCTGTGTAAAACTGGGTGAAACTTCCCGGTTTGTTACATCACACAATTCCGTTGCCTCCCGGATGCCTCCAAACACGGACAAGGACCACTTTGCAGGTGTGTAGAATCAGTTTATTGCATAGTCGCAATTACGCATTTTGGCTTAAACGAGCCTTGATCACATGACATGGCACTGTGGCTTCAACCTTATTTTTAAAGTAACAAGTGCAGGGTGTGGCGTACCACGTGCAAATTGCAACCACAAACATAGAAGAGTAAACACTCTCAATGTATAACCTAACATTCAAGTTATACACGATAAAAGTTTTTTTTAAATGAATATTGTTAAAACTGGCAATTGCGAAGGAATAAATAACCGAAAAAACATTGAGTTACTTGAAACCACATTACATGTTGTTGTCCTTTCGCATAAGCTTGCCCCTCTTTCATAACCATTCATTGTCCCTCGTTACATAGATAAGCAAAATCAAAATGAAATCATACCCGGTTAATTTTTGTAAAATACATTTGCATTATTCGTGTCATGTTGCTATTTACCCTAATCCTGGGTCTCTATGTACTGGGTTTATGTATCAATGTCTTTCCTGGTGCCTATATATAAAGTGCTCAAGTGCAGTGTAAAAAGTGCTTAAAGTGATATGTGCATAGTGCAAATTTCAAATCCATGATATGAACTATTCTCCGTTACTTAGATCTAACTTTAGTTCTGCGGGTGGAGTACTCCATATGGTCACTATTATGTTTAGGCTGTAAAAAAAAGAGAAAAGAGAATAATCTCCATATTGATCAAATTCAGGTATGAATACCGACTGGGCTCTCTAGTCTTGTTATCTTCATTTGCTGCCCATTGATATTTGTTCCATGATTCTATGTGCAAACAAATGCTAATAAATACGAAGTCCTCCAATACATATACAATATTACACATTAAATATAGTATAAAATTGCATAAAATGTTAAATATTGGATAAAATCATAGATATCATATAATCCTTCTAAAACACTTTCATAGGCAGGTGTACAGGTCCTCTGATGTGTTTAGTCCCCCAGGTTGCTTTGAATCCATTTCTAAAATGTAACGTGTCTCTAATTTTCTAAGTCTAGTTTCTCTGTTGCCCCCTCGTCTACTTGGGAGAACCACATCAATGACATAATAACTGAGTTCTTGGATGTTGGAGTTGTGATATTCCTTAAAATGCCTTGCTACTGGATACGTGTTGTCTTGGTTAACTATAGCTCGCATGTGTTGGAGCACTCTTTTATGAACCTGGAGCTTGGTGCTACCTATGTATTGAAGACGACAAGGGCATAGTAACACGTAAATTGCATGGTCTGTTTTGCACGTCAGTAGTTTAGTGATCTTGTGTTCCTTATCACTGAAAGGGGTTCGGTATGTGATTTTGTTAATACCCTGTTGGCATGCTTTGCAGATTTTGCACTTGTAAAAGCCCCTGTGGGTCTGTAACCAGCTAGTCCCTTCTATAATTTCTGGACTGGTTTTGACCAGGCTGTCTCACATGGATGGTCCCCTGCTGTGAGTGATAGATACCCTGTGTGGTAGCAGGGGTCCTATTACTGGGTCATTCAAAACTAAGGGCCAATTCTGTTTAATTATAGATTGCAGGTTTTTCTGTTGTCTACTATAACCCATAATTATCCTAAACTCATTTGTATTCTGGTTCTCCCCCCCGCTAGTATTTGGGGGCAATCTGTTAGGTTCAACTGTTTATCCTTAAGTAGCTCATCCCTTTCCTGCATCATTGATTTTTAAATTGCCCTGTTGATGAATTTGTAGGCAGCACATCCTCCCTCTACTCAGAGAATGCCAGTTTGTCCAAGTGAGGCCAGCTCTGCTCTATTTACAAATGCTGGCATCACCCATGGTTTGATTAACAAAAAAGGGGACGCGGGCGGGCTAGTTTAACGAGGTCCAACGTACAAGCCCGGGAAGACTGTATGCAAAAAAGGTATGAAGTTCCTCAAAAGCAAGCGACAAAGAGAGGAGATACTATGAGGTGTGGGTAGTGAAAAGGTAGCTACATGCCTAGTCAAGGATAAAGGCAAGATAAGGGGAGGGGGAACCCCTTTGCGGAACTAGGGCTCTCACACACCCAGCAAGCTAGGTGTCATGCTTCATCATATGAGCCTGCCCCTCGTCCAGTCGGCGCTGCAATACCGGACGGGCTCCCGAACCGGGGCTCTTTAGCGGGGATCTTCTGTTCCTGCCGGTGGGTGCAGTGGGGGTGAGTGGCCTAGTGTGTGTAGACGTAAAAGGAAAGTGGATTAAAACAGGTCAGTTAGTCCTAGCCATTATTTAATTCATAAGGTAAACCGCCTGATTAAAAATATATAGAGAGGAGCAGTACACTAGATGTAATGTGTCTAGTCATATAGTCCTACTCTCAAATGATCGACATGTTTCGTGCCTCTAATGTCAGGGGGATCTGGGCACTTCCTCAGGATCAGAGTGAAATACTATCTACACTACGTGGTCAAGTGACATCTACGTACCACGTGTTCAGGTCAGTGACCTGTAATACAAACAAAAGATAAACCTCAATTAATCACAAGGTCTCATTTGGCACTTGTATATTATCGTATCTCATCAGCCTTAAAACAGAAACAAAGAGAAGGAGAAAACCTTACTACAGGTACTACTGTGTATTTTAGCAGGTTTGTATGAATAATAAAAATTGATAAAAATGCAGTAGTCTCACCATGTTGTGCTCATGAAACTATTATAAAACCTTGTGTGGTCCAATAGTGCATACTAATAAAGTCAAAACATAAAAACCCATGGCCGCGCCTGATGAACTATTAGGCGGTGGAGAGAGTTCAATGACTCACCTATCCTGCTGTCTAGAGTTGCTAGCAACAGTACCGGCGGTCATAAAATGGACACCGTTGTGGGTCCTGAAAAAGCAAGCCAGAGAATGGACGTTATGGCTGACAGTGAATAGAAAGCCAAATACAGGAAGACAGAGGGCCCAGCGGGGTCAAACCAGCATTCAGATGCTGCAAGGAAATCAGGCTAACCCCGTGTGGTCACCCGTAATACTAGAAGGTCGGTGGCACCCAGGGCAAAACGTGTCTACATGGAATTATAGGGCATACAAGAAATGGCAGTGCTCAGACAACTGTCTCTCAGAGGTAGTAGTGCCGTAATGGTGTTTGACCAAGGGCAAAACATCTCTCAAAGATAGCGACAGGCACTCAAGGAATCTAGATGCTCTACTGTAAATAGTAGTGCCGGTATAGAGCATGAAGATCGGCGGTAGGGGACCACACGGGCAGCTGAGATCAAAGGCTGCAACTAAATAGGCTTACCTCAACATTGGTTGAAATATAAGGCGGCCATGTTGGTACGGACCGAAAGTGATGGGAAAGAGCGCTGTAAGTGGTAAAGCGCCTATTCTGCTCGATTAATCATTGCAAAAAGATTATAGGCTGGCTTCACTGACATGGTTGGTTATATATATTCCGGGCTTGTTATAATCTTTATATTCATTTTATTTCTACTATGACCTGACTGGCTAATAATTTTTGTATTAATCGAGCAGAATAGGCGCTTTACCACTTACAGCGCTCTTTCCCATCACTTTCGGTCCGTACCAACATGGCCGCCTTATTTTTCAGTCCTCCGATTAGGCACTTACGAACCCTGCCCAGTCACGCGAGATCACACTCTTTCGCGTGACTCCACCCACTGCCGAGCGAGCGACAGCCTTATCTGTAGGGCAGTCCGGCAACCAGTTACCATCCCGGTTCCGGCGGCAGGGTAGGTCGCAGGCTTGGCGTGGTCACACGCGGGTGAGTGTTATCTTAGTGCGAACTGTGGCTACCAAGGACTTCGGATCGCACCAATGTTGAGAGTAAGCCTATTTAGTTGCAGCCTTTGATCTCAGCTGCCCGTGTGGTCCCCTACCGCCGATCTTCATGCTCTATACCGGCACTACTATTTACAGTAGAGCATCTAGATTCCTTGAGTGCCTGTCGCTATCTTTGAGAGATGTTTTGCCCTTGGTCAAACACCATTACGGCACTACTACCTCTGAGAGACAGTTGTCTGAGCACTGCCATTTCTTGTATGCCCTATAATTCCATGTAGACACGTTTTGCACTGGGTGCCACCGACCATCTAGTATTACGGGTGACCACACGGGGTTAGCCTGATTTCCTTGCAGCATCTGAATGCTGGTTTGACCCCGCTGGGCCCTCTGTCTTCCTGTATTTGGCTTTCTATTCACTGTCAGCCATAACGTCCATTCTCTGGCTTGCTTTTTCAGGACCTACAATGGTGTCCATTTTATGACCGCCGGTACTGTTGCTAGCAACTCTAGACAGCAGGATAGGTGAGTCATTGAACTCTCTCCACCGCCTAATAGTTCATCAGGCGCGGCCATGGGTTTTTATGTTTTGACTTTATTAGTATGCACTATTGGACCACACAAGGTTTTATAATAGTTTCATGAGCACAACATGGTGAGACTAGTGCATTTTTATCAATTTTTATTATTCATACAAACCTGCTAAAATACACAGTAGTACCTGTAGTAAGGTTTTCTCCTTCTCTTTGTTTCTGTTTTAAGGCTGATGAGATACGATAATATACAAGTGCCAAATGAGACCTTGTGATTAATTGAGGTTTATCTTTTGTTTGTATTACAGGTCACTGACCTGAACACGTGGTACGTAGATGTCACTTGACCACGTAGTGTAGATAGTATTTCACTCTGATCCTGAGGAAGTGCCCAGATCCCCCTGACATTAGAGGCACGAAACATGTCGATCATTTGAGAGTAGGACTATATGACTAGACACATTACATCTAGTGTACTGCCCCTCTCTATATATTTTTAATCAGGCGGTTTACCTTATGAATTAAATAATGGCTAGGACTAACTGACCTGTTTTAATCCACTTTCCTTTTACGTCTACACACACTCAGGCCACTCACCCCCACTGCACCCACCGGCAGGAACAGAAGATCCCCGCTAAAGAGCCCCGGTTCGGAGAGCCCGTCCGGTATTGCAGCGCCGACTGGACGAGGGGCAGGCTCATATGATGAAGCATGACACCTAGCTTGCTGGGTGTGTGAGAGCCCTAGTTCCACAAAGGGTTCCCCCTCCCCCTTATCTTGCCTTTATCCTTGACTAGGCATGTAGCTACCTTTTCACTACCCACACCTCATAGTATCTCCTCTCTTTGTCGCTTGCTTTTGAGGAACTTCATACCTTTTTTGCATACAATCACCCATGGTTTGCCTCGGGGTCGCAAGTTTTTTAATCGGGGCCATTAGACATAGGAACAGATTACTCCCGTAATAGTAATTTTGTGTTGTCTGTTGTCTGTTGGCTCAATTGTGTTTTCCCCTTCTTGATTATTATGGTACATTTTTATACGTGATATTAATTAAGGATCTGGTCTATTACTTGAGCACAGTGCACTTTATATGATATTGGCTTGTTTTTGTGAACGTTTTAGATATGAATATTGTGATTGATATGTGGGATCATTTTATTGCTATGTATTTGGCTGGAATGTGTATTTTCTTTTAATAATATTGTATGCTTTTATGACTCTTGGCTGTTGAATAAAGTATTTCTGACTGACTGACTGACTGACTTTGTTGGAGTAGCCTCTCTCCAGAAATCTGGCTTTGCTGGCTGCCTGTGCTACTTTTAAATCTGCAATGTTGCTGCTGACTCATCTGAGTCTCAGCATCTCACCATAATGTTATACTGTTTACCAAATGCCTTGGATGAGAGCTGCTGGCGTGCAATATTGAATTGCCAGCCGTTTCTTTATGGTAAAGCCTGGTCTCGTCTCTTGTTCTTGATGTACACTTGTGTGTCCAAAAAATTCACTGTGGTCTAGCTAATAGTGGCAGTGAAGTGCAGATTGATATCATTTACATTAATGGCATTCACAAATTCTGTTGCTTGGTCGTGCGTACCCTCCCATATCACAAACGGATCGTCAATGAACCGTAACCACAGCCTGATGTTGCTGTGAATATACTGGCTGTGTTTGGCTCTGAGGACCAGGTCCTCCCACCAGCCCATGTGAAGACATGCATAGCTGGGAGAGAAGCTGGCCCCCATTGCCACTCCTCTTGTCTGTTGGTACAGTACATTATTAAACATAAACACATTGTTGTTCAAGCAAAATGTGACCATTTCTACCAACATTTTGTTGTGCCTCATTAGTTGTACTGGTCTTTTCGCGAGGTAATGTTCCATAGCCTTTACGCCATCAATGTGCCTAATACTGGTGTAGAGGGAAGTCACGTCTAGTGCCATTAAGAGATAGTTATTTTTCCATTCAAAATTGCTTACTTTTCTTAAAAAGTCACTCGTATCACGTATGTAGGATGGCAAGGATTTCACATAGTCCTGCAGAAAAAAATCTACATACTGGGAGGTGTGCTCTAAGAGACTATCCCTGGCTGAAATAATTGGTCGCCCTGGAGGTTTTATTGGGTCCTTGTGCACTTTGGGAATAAAGTAGATGGTTGGTATTGTTGGGCTCTCTTTCTTCAAGAATTTATATTCTTGCATAGTTATCAGCCCCTTTGTTTTCCATGCCAATAGTTTTGAGTAAAAATCATTGTATATAGTTTTTAAATTGGAGACACTACTTCTGATGTAACAAGTTCTGTCGTTAAGTTGAGTGAATGCTTCCTTCAAATACTCTTCTTTTGACCATATGACGATATTACCTCCTTTGTCGGAGTTGCGAATCACTATTCGATTATCTTCATGCAGTCTTTTGATAAGTTCATTATATTGTTGGTTGCGCCTATTGTATTTAAATTTCATGTTCTGAACTTTCCTGTTCAGTTGTTTGATTTGGGATGTAACTGTTTCATGAAATATGTCAATAGAGTCTCTGGGGGTGATGGGATTAAATGTTGACTTGGGTCTGAAGGGTGTTGGTTGCATTGTTGTAGCCATTGCTGCTGCACTTAATGATATTTGGAGTGTCCAAGCTTTCAGTTATTTCTCCTTCCCATGATAGTGTTGTATCCTCAAGCCCCCACAGTTCTTGCAAATCCTTTAAGAGAGGTAAATCTGATTGAGATAAATTTGATTGAGATAAATTTGATGGTATTGCTAAATTCATTGTTTCATCTTGTCTTTGTTGCCCCTGATCTTTATTTGCCAAGATGTGGTACTTTTTTAGCTTGAGTTTTCTAACACATTTATATATGTCCATTCTGGTAGTTGCGTAATTGAAATTGCTCTCTGGGCAATATGATAAGCCCAAACTGAGGAGCTGTTCCTCCGCTTTGGATAAATTGATGTTAGCTAAGTTCATAATGGTGTTGTTCATTTCCTCTGCCATTGGACCCTTGTTTGTTTTTTTGTTGGATGTGCTGCCTGTTTGCCTCCCGCTTCTGCCTGCGCTTGAAGTTCCTGCTTGTTCTGTATTTGCTCTTTGTGTTCTTGGCCGGAGGGTTTGCCTCCGGTCGTGACATAAAAAATGTAAGCTCTTCAGCTAGCAAGGGTTTCTGGGGTTGCTGTCCCCCCTAGGATTTCTCAAATCTGATTCTGATTCTCTATCCCCCACCAAACGTAGATCTGAATTAGATGTATTAGATGTTTGTTCCCCACTTCTCGATGTACCTGCTTTGGGGCACTCACTTGTTTTGAGTTTGGATACTCGCAATGCATCATATTTTCTTGCAAATGTAAAAATTTGCCCTAGTTCATAGTCTGTCTTGTCTCTATGAAATTTATAAGTTTTCCTCTCTTTGATTTTATCTTCCTCTTTTTTTAATCTTGTTAGCATTTCACTATGTAGTTTGGCCTTCTCATCCGTTTGGCCCATACTTTCCAATTTCTCATTAATTTTGTCAATTTCATTCAATAATTGGGCACGGTCAATGTCCACATATTTAATTAGAATCTGCTCTTTGTGTTCTTGGCCGGAGGGTTTGCCTCCGGTCGTGACATAAAAATTTAAGCTCTTCAGCTAGCAAGGGTTTCTGGGGTTGCTGTCCCCTAGGATTTCTCAAATCTGATTCTGATTCTCTATCCCCCACCAAACGTAGATCTGAATTAGATGTATTAGATGTTTGTTCCCCACTTCTCGATGTACCTGCTTTGGGGCACTCACTTGTTTTGAGTTTGGATACTCGCAATGCATCATATTTTCTTGCAAATATAAAAATTTGCCCTAGTTCATAGTCTGTCTTGTCTCTATGAAATTTATAAGTTTTCCTCTCTTTGATTTTATCTTCCTCTTTTTTTAATCTTGTTAGCATTTCACTATGTAGTTTGGCCTTCTCATCCGTTTGGCCCATACTTTCCAATTTCTCATTAATTTTGTCAATTTCATTCAATAATTGGGCACGGTCAATGTCCACATATTTAATTAGAATCTGCTCTTTGTGTTCTTGGCCGGAGGGTTTGCCTCCGGTCGTGACATAAAAAATTTAAGCTCTTCAGCTAGCAAGGGTTTCTGGGGTTGCTGTCCCCCCTAGGATTTCTCAAATCTGATTCTGATTCTCTATCCCCCACCAAACGTAGATCTGAATTAGATGTATTAGATGTTTGTTCCCCACTTCTCGATGTACCTGCTTTGGGGCACTCACTTGTTTTGAGTTTGGATACTCGCAATGCATCATATTTTCTTGCAAATATAAAAATTTGCCATAGTTCATAGTCTGTCTTGTCTCTATGAAATTTATAAGTTTTCCTCTCTTTGATTTTATCTTCCTCTTTTTTTAATCTTGTTAGCATTTCACTATGTAGTTTGGCCTTCTCATCCGTTTGGTCCATACTTTCCAATTTCTCATTAATTTTGTCAATTTCATTCAATAATTGGGCACGGTCAATGTCCACATATTTAATTAGAATCTGCACTAATTTTTTAGAGGAATCAAGGTTGCATTCAGCCCATTCACGCATCATGTTGGGATTAGGATTCTCATAGCTCGGGGCGATGAGTATTCTGAGGCCTCTGGGTATTCTACCCACATCAATATACCGTTGTAGGGAGCGTGACTCCCACCACTTGCTTTGTTCCTGTTTCATCTTTTTTTCCAATTTTTTATATTTTTCTTTAACGGAGTTGGTTTGGTTAATGCTGGCAGCATTACTATCTTTTGCACTTGGTGTCACTGATGGGCAGTCGTTAAACATCTCCATAGCTTCCGCTTCTCGATTGCATACCATGTCGGCCGACATTGCAATGTTTCTAAAATCTCTCGATGGGGAGTTTTACCGCCGAATGCGGCTTTCCTCTCCCGTCTTGCACACCTCTCCTCCCTGGAATGCCTGCTATTTCTACCTGGTTCGTAGTATCTTTCGTCTGGGTCCTCCGACCCAGCTTCACAGAATACTTCCAGGATTTACAATGTTCTCAGGTTCTGGGGTTCAGACGTGACGTATGCTTTCCGGATCAGTTTCACTTCCAGGTCGCCCCGGAACACTCGTTTCACTCTGCGCGTCGTCCAGTCAGAGAGGGGGTCTGTGTAAAACTGGGTGAAACTTCCCGGTTTGTTACATCACACAATTCCGTTGCCTCCCGGATGCCTCCAAACACGGACACGGACCACTTTGTAGGTGCGTAGAATCAGTTTATTGCATAGTCGCCATTATGCGTTTCGGCTCGAACGAGCCTTGATAACATGACATGGCACTGTGACTTCAACCTTATTTTTAAAATGACAAGTGCAGGGTGTGGGGTACCACGTGCAAATTGCAACCACAAACATAGAAGAGTAAACACTCTCAATGTATAACCTAACATTCAAGTTATACACGATAAAAGGTTTTTTAAAATGAGTATTGTTAAAACTGGCAATTGCGAACGAATAAATAACCGAAAAAATATTGAGTTACTTGAAACCACATTACATGTTGTTGTCCTTTCGCATAAGCTTGCCCCTCTTTCATAACCATTCATTGTCCCTTGTTACATAGATAAGCAAAATCAAAATGAAATCATACCTGGTTAATTTTTGTAAAAATCCATCAAAATGTGTAATGGAGCCGCAGGGGCACAGAACTAATCGCTGCCTCAACATGGAAACAGCAGATAGAAAATAGACTGGGCATTGATTTCAGAGGCACACTGGAGGGCCCAATATCGATCGTTACTGTGTGGCAAACGGAACACACCCACTGGAGGGTATGAATTTTATGAAGCACTACAAGTTCCATCATACACGGTGAAAAATATTGAACTCACCTGTGAGGTCCCATTGGAGAGAAATAAATTGCCGGGAAATGCGTTTTGTCATGGATGCCTGTGAATAAGAGCCAGGAGGCTCGAAACGCGTCAGGCGTTTACAATTATCTGAATACTAATGGGCAGTTTTTGCTCCTGCAACTAATAAAACTCTGTTGAGTTATCTGCTGTGGAGTGCGCTATCTTTCTTGGACATACTTTGGATGTATTTAAACGGCCGTCCCGCCGTGAAAGTCGCACCGCCATCAAAATGTGTAATGGAGCCACAGGGGCACAGAACTAATCGCTCCCTCAACGTGGAAACATCAGATAGAAAATAGACTGGGCATTGATTTCGGAGGCCCACTGGAGGGCCCAATATCAATCGTTACTGTGTGGCAAATGGAACACACCCACTGGAGGGTATGTATTTTATGAAGCACTATAAGTCCCATCGTGCACGGCGAAAAATAATTAACTCACCTGTGAGGTCCCATTGGAGGGAAATAAATTGCCGGGAAATGCTGCTGTTCCGTTTTGTCATGGATGCCTGTGAACAAGAGCCAGCAGGCTCGAAACGCGTCAGGCGCTTACAATTATCTGAATACTAATGGACAGTTTTTGCTCCTGCAACTAATAAAACTCTGTTGAGTTATCTGCTGTGGAGTTCGCTTTCTTTCTTGGACATACTTTGGATGTATTTAAACGGCCGTCCCGCCGTGAAAGTCGCACCGCCATCAAAATGTGTAATGGGGCCGCAGGGGCACAGAACTAATCGCTGCCTCAATGCGGAAACAGCAGATAGAAAATAGACTGGGCATTGATTTCAGAGGCCCACTGGAGGGCCCAATATCAATCGTTACTGTGTGGCAAACGGAACACACCCACTGGAGGGTATGACTTTTATGAAGCACTACAAGTCCCATCATGCACGGCGAAAAATAATGAACTCACCTGTGAGGTCTCATTGGAGGGAAATAAATTGCCAGGAAATGCTGTTGTTCCGTTTTGTCATGGATGCCTGTGAACAAGAGCCAGGAGGCCCGAAACGCGTCAGGCGCTTACAATTATCTGAATACTAATGGCCAGTTTTTGCTCCTGCAACTAATGAAACTCTGTTGAGTTATCTGCTGTGGAGTGCGCTTTCTTTCTTGGACATACTTTGGATGTATTTAAACGGCCGTCCCGCCGTGAAAGTCACACCGCCATCAACATTTTTAATGGAGCCGCAGGGGCACAGAACTAATCGCTGCCTCAATGCGGAAACAGCAGATAGAAAATAGACTGGGCATTGATTTCAGAGGCCCACTGGAGGGCCCAATATCGATCGTTACTATGTGGCAAGCGAAACACACCCACTGGAGGGTATGAATTTTATGAAGCACTACAAGTCCCATCGTGCACGGCGAAAAATAATGAACTCACCTGTGAGGTCCCATTGGAGGGAAATAAAGTGCCGGGAAATGCTGTTGTTCCGTTTTGTCATGGATGCCTGTGAACAAGAGCCAGGAGGCTCGAAACGCGTCAGGCGCTTACAATTATCTGAATACTAATGGCCAGTTTTTGCTCCTGCAACTAATAAAACTCTGTTGAGTTATCTACTGTGGAGTGCACTTTCTTTCTTGGACATACTTTGGATGTATTTAGACGGCCATCCCGCCGCGAAAGTTGCACCGCCATCAAAATGTGTAATGGAGCCGCACAGGCACAGAACTAATCGCTGCTTCAACGCAGAAACAGCAGATAGAAAATAGACTGGGCATTGATTTCAGAGGCCCACTGGAGGGCCCAATATCGATCGTTACTGTGTGGCAAACAGAACACTTCCACTGGAGGGTAGGAATTTTATGAAGCACTACAAGTCCCATCATGCATGGCGAAAAATAATGAACTCACCTGTGAGGTCCCATTGGAGGGAAATAAATTGCCGGGAAATGCTGTTGTTCCGTTTTGTCATGGATGCCTGTGAACAAGAGCCAGGAGGCTCGAAACGCGTCAGGCGCTTACAATTATCTGAATACTAATGGCCAGTTTTTGCTCCTGCAACTAATGAAACTCTGTTGAGTTATCTGCTGTGGAGTGCGCTTTCTTTCTTGGACATACTTTGGATGTATTTAAACGGCCGTCCCGCCGTGAAAGTCACACCGCCATCAACATTTTTAATGGAGCCGCAGGGGCACAGAACTAATCGCTGCCTCAATGCGGAAACAGCAGATAGAAAATAGACTGGGCATTGATTTCAGAGGCCCACTGGAGGGCCCAATATCGATCGTTACTATGTGGCAAGCGAAACACACCCACTGGAGGGTATGAATTTTATGAAGCACTACAAGTCCCATCGTGCACGGCGAAAAATAATGAACTCACCTGTGAGGTCCCATTGGAGGGAAATAAAGTGCCGGGAAATGCTGTTGTTCCGTTTTGTCATGGATGTCTGTGAATAAGAGCCAGGAGGCTCGAAACGCGTCTGGCGCTTACAATTATCTGAATACTAATGGCCAGTTTTTGCTCCTGCAACTAATAAAACTCTGTTGAGTTATCTGCTGTGGAGTGCGCTTTCTTTCTTGGACATGCTTTGGATGTATTTAAACGGCCGTCCCGCCGTGAAAGTCGCACCGCCATCAAAATGTGTAATGGAGCCGCATGGGCACAGAACTAATCGCTGCCTCAATGACAAAACAGCAGATAGAAAATAGACTGGGCATTGATTTCAGAGGCCCACTGGAGGGCCCAATATCGATCGTTACTGTGTGGCAAACAGAACACTTCCACTGGAGGGGTAGGAATTTTATGAAGCACTACAAGTCCCATCATGCACGGCGAAAAATAATGAACTCACCTGTGAGGTCCCATTGGAGGGAAATAAATTGCCGGGAAATGCTGTTGTTCCGTCTTGTCATGGATGCCTGTGAACAAGAGCCAGGAGGCTCGAAACGCGTCAGGCGCTTACAATTATCTGAATACTAATGGCCAGTTTTTGCTCCTGCAACTAATAAAACTCTGTTGAGTTATCTACTGTGGAGTGCACTTTCTTTCTTGGACATATTTTGGATGTATTTAAACGGCCATCCCGCCGCGAAAGTTGCACCGCCATCAAAATGTGTAATGGAGCCGCACGGGCACAGAACTAATCGCTGCTTCAACGCAGAAACAGCAGATAGAAAATAGACTGGGCATTGATTTCAGAGGCCCACTGGAGGGCCCAATATCGATCGTTACTGTGTGGCAAACTGAACACACCCACTGGAGGGTATGAATTTTATGAAGCACTACAAGTCCCATCGTGCACAGCGAAAAATAATGAACTCACCTGTGAGGTCCCATTGGAGGGAAATAAATTGCCGGGAAATGCTGTTGTTCCGTTTTGTCATAGATGCCTGTGAACAAGAGCCAGGAGGCTCGAAACGCGTCAGGCGCTTACAATTATCTCAATACTAATGGCCAGTTTTTGTTCCTGCAACTAATAAAACTCTGTTGAGTTATCTGCTGTGGAGTGCGCTTTCTTTCTTGGACATACTTTGGATGTATCTAAACGGCCGTCCCGCTGTGAAAGTCGCACCGCCATCAAAATGTGTAATGGAGCCACAGGGGCACAGAACTAATCGCTGCCTCAACGCGGAAACAGCAGATAGAAAATAGACTGGGCATTGATTTCAGAGGCCCACTGGAGGGCCCAATATCGATCGTTACTGTGTGGCAAACGGAACACACCCACTGGAGGGTATGAATTTTATGAAGCACTACAATGTCCCATCGTGCACGGCGAAAAATAATGAACTCACCTGTGAGGTCCCATTGGAGGGAAATAAATTGCCGGGAAATGCTGTTGTTCCGTTTTGTCATGGATGCGTGTGAACAAGAGCTAGGAGGCTCGAAACGCGTCAGGCGTTTACAATTATCTGAATACTAATGGCCAGTTTTTGCTCCTGCAACTAATGAAACTCTGTTGAGTTATCTGCTGTGGAGTGCGCTTTCTTTCTTGGACATACTTCGGATGTATTTAAACGGCCGTCCCGCCGTGAAAGTCGCACCGCCATCAAAATGTGTAATGGAGCCGCAGGGGCACAGAATTAATTGCTGCCTCAACGCGGAAACAGCAGATAGAAAATAGACTGGGCATTGATTCTGAGGCCCACTGGAGGGCCCAATATCGATTGTTACCGTGTGACAAATGGAACACACCCACTGGAGGGTATGAATTTTATGAAGCACTACAAAACCCATCGTGCACGGCGAAAAATAATTAACTCACCTGTGAGGTCCCATTGGAGGGAAATAAATTGCCGCGAAATGCTGTTGTTCCGTTTTGTCATGGATGCGTGTGAACAAGAGCCAGGAGGCTCGAAACTCGTCAGGCGCTTACAATTATCTGAATACTAATGGCCAGTTTTTGCTCCTGTAACTAATAAAACTCTGTTGAGTTATCTGTTGTGGAGTGCACTTTCTTTCTTGGACATACTTTGGATGTATTTAAACGGCCATCCCGCCGTGAAAGTCGCACCGCCATCAAAATGTGTAATGGAGCCGCATGGGCACAGAACTAATCGCTGCCTCAACGCAGAAACAGGAGATAGAAAATAGACTGGGCATTGAATTCAGAGGCCCACTGGAGGGCCCAATATCGATCGTTACTGTGTGGCAAACTGAACACACCCACTGGAGGGTATGAATTTTATGAACCACTACAAGTCCCATCGTGCACGGCGAAAAATAATGAACTCACCTGTGAGGTCCCATTGGAGGGAAATAAATTGCCGGGAAATGCTGTTGTTCCGTTTTGTCATAGATGCCTGTAGAACAAGAGCCAGGAGGCTCGAAACTCGTCAGGCGCTTACAATTATCTGAATACTAATGGCCAGTTTTTGCTCCTGTAACTAATAAAACTCTGTTGAGTTATCTGCTGTGGAGTGCGCTTTCTTTCTTGGACATACTTTGGATGTATCTAAACGGCCGTCCCGCTGTGAAAGTCGCACCGCCATCAAAATGTGTATTGGAACCGCAGGGGCACAGAACTAATCGCTGCCTCAACGCTGGAACAGCAGATAGAAAATAGACTGGGCATTGATTTCAGAGGCCCACTGGAGGGCCCAATATCGATCGTTACTGTGTGGCAAATGGAACACACCCACTGGAGGGTATGAATTTAATAAAGCACTACAATGTCCCATCGTGCACGGCGAAAAATAATGAACTCACCTGTGAGGTCCCATTGGAGGGAAATAAATTGCCGGGAAATGCTGTTGTTCCGTTTTGTCATGGATGCATGTGAACAAGAGCCAGGAGGCTCGAAATGCGTCAGGCGCTTACAATTAGCTGAATACTAATGGCCAGATTTTGCTCCTGCAAGTAATAAAACTCTGTTGAGTTATCTGCTGTGGAGTGCGCTTTCTTTCTTGGACATACTTTGGATGTATTTAAACGGCCGTCCCGCCGTGAAAGTCGCACCGCCATCAAAATGTGTAATGGAGCCGCAGGGGCACAGAACTAATCGCTGCCTCAACGTGGAAACAGCAGATAGAAAATAGACTGGGCATTGATTTCAGAGGCCCACTGGAGGGCCCAATATCAATCGTTACTGTGTGGCAAATGGAACACACCCACTGGAGGGTATGAATTTTATGAAGCACTACAAGTCCCATCGTGCACGGCGAAAAATAATTAACTCACCTGTGAGGTCCCAAAGGAGGGAAATAAATTGCCGGGAAATGCTGTTGTTCCGTTTTGTCATGGATGCCTGTGAACAAGAGCCAGGAGTCTCGAAACGCGTCAGGCGCTTACAATTATCTGAATACTAATGGCCAGTTTTTGCTCCTGCAACTAATAAAACTCTGTTGAGTTATATGCTGTGGAGTGCGCTTTCTTTCTTGGGCATACTTTGGATGTATTTAAATGGCCGTCCCGCCGTGAAAGTCGCACCGCCATCAAAATGTGTAATGGAGCCGCAGGGGCACAGAACTAAACGCTGCCTCAACGCGGAAACAGCAGATAGGAAATAGACTGGGCATTGATTTCAGAGGCCCACTGGAGGGCCTAATATCGATCGTTACTTTGTGGCAAACGGAACACACCCACTGGAGGGTATGAATTTTATGAAGCACTACAAGTGCCATCGTGCACGGCGAAAAATAATGAACTCACCTGTGAGGTCCCATTGGAGGGAAATAAATTCCCAGGAAATGCTGTTGTTCCGTTTTGTCATGGATGCGTGTGAACAAGAGCCAGGAGGCTCGAAATGCGTCAGGCGCTTACAATTATTTGAATACTAATGGCCAGTTTTTGCTCCTGCAACTAATAAAACTCTGTTGAGTTATCCGCTGTGGAGTGCGCTTTCTTTCTTGGACATACTTTGAATGTATTTAAACGGCCGTCCCGCCGTGAAAGTCGCACCGCTATCAAAATCTGTAATGGAGCCGCAGGGGCACAGAACTAATCGCTGCCTCAACACGGAAACAGCAGATAAAAAATAGACTGGGCATTGATTTCAGAGGCCCACTGGAGGGCCCAATATCGATCGTTACTGTGTGGCAAACGAAACACACCTACTGGAGGGTATGAATTTTATGGAGCACTACAAGTCCCATCGTGCACAGCGAAAAATAATGAACACACCTGTGAGGTCCCATAGGAGGGAAATAAATTGCCGGGAAATGCTGTTGTTTCGTTTTGTCATGGATGCCTGTGAACAAGAGCCAGGAGGCTCGAAACGCGTCATGCGTTTACAATTATCTGAATACTAATGGCCAGTTTTTGCTCCTGCAACTAATAAAACTCTGTTGAGTTATCTGCTGTGGAGTGCGCTTTCTTTCTTGGACATACTTTGGATGTATTTAAACGGCCGTCCCGCCGTGAAAGTCGCACCGCCATCAAAATGTGTAATGGAGCCGCAGGGGCACAGAATTAATTGCTGCCTCAACGCGGAAACAGCAGATAGAAAATAGACTGGGCATTGATTCTGAGGCCCACTGGAGGGCCCAATATCGATCGTTACCGTGTGACAAATGGAACACACCCACTGGAGGGTATGAATTTTATGAAGCACTACAAAACCCATCGTGCACGGCGAAAAATAATTAACTCACCTGTGAGGTCCCATTGGAGGGAAATAAATTGCCGGGAAATGTTGTTGTTCCGTTTTGTCATGGATGCGTGTGAACAAGAGCCAGGAGGCTCGAAACTCGTCAGGCGCTTACAATTATCTGAATACTAATGGCCAGTTTTTGCTCCTGTAACTAATAAAACTCTGTTGAGTTATCTGCTGTGGAGTGCACTTTCTTTCTTGGACATACTTTGGATGTATTTAAACGGCCATCCCGCCGTGAAAGTCGCACCGCCATCAAAATGTGTAATGGAGCCGCATGGGCACAGAACTAATCGCTGCCTCAACGCAGAAACAGGAGATAGAAAATAGACTGGGCATTGAATTCAGAGGCCCACTGGAGGGCCCAATATCGATCGTTACTGTGTGGTAAACTGAACACACCCACTGGAGGGTATGAATTTTATGAACCACTACAAGTCCCATCGTGCACGGCGAAAAATAATGAACTCACCTGTGAGGTCCCATTGGAGGGAAATAAATTGCCGGGAAATGCTGTTGTTCCGTTTTGTCATAGATGCCTGTGAACAAGAGCCAGGAGGCTCGAAACTCGTCAGGCGCTTACAATTATCTGAATACTAATGGCCAGTTTTTGCTCCTGTAACTAATAAAACTCTGTTGAGTTATCTGCTGTGGAGTGCGCTTTCTTTCTTGGACATACTTTGGATGTATCTAAACGGCCGTCCCGCTGTGACAGTCGCACCGCCATCAAAATGTGTATTGGAACCGCAGGGGGACAGAACTAATCGCTGCCTCAACGCTGAAACAGCAGATAGAAAATAGACTGGGCATTGATTTCAGAGGCCCACTGGAGGGCCCAATATCGATCGTTACTGTGTGGCAAATGGAACACACCCACTGGAGGGTATGACTTTTATAAAGCACTACAATGTCCCATCGTGCACGGCGAAAAATAATGAACTCACCTGTGAGGTCCCATTGGAGGGAAATAAATTGCCGGGAAATGCTGTTGTTCCGTTTTGTCATGGATGCATGTGAACAAGAGCCAGGAGGCTCGAAATGCGTCAGGCGCTTACAATTAGCTGAATACTAATGGCCAGATTTTGCTCCTGCAAGTAATAAAACTCTGTTGAGTTATCTGCTGTGGAGTGCGCTTTCTTTCTTGGACACACTTTGGATGTATTTAAACGGCCGTCCCGCCGTGAAAGTCGCACCGCCATCAAAATGTGTAATGGAGCCGCAGGGGCACAGAACTAATCGCTGCCTCAACGCGGAAACAGCAGATAGAAAATAGACTGGGCATTGATTTCAGAGGCCCACTGGAGGGCCTAATATCGATCGTTACTTTGTGGCAAATGGAACACACCCACTGGAGGGTATGAATTTTATGAAGCACTATAAGTGCCATCGTGCACGGCGAAAAGTAATGAACTCACCTGTGAGGTCCCATTGGAGGGAAATAAATTCCCAGGAAATGCTGTTGTTCCGTTTTGTCATGGATGCCTGTGAACAAGAGCCAGGAGGCTCGAAACGCGTCAGGCGCTTACACTTATCTGAATACTAATGGCCAGTTTTTGCTCCTGCAACTAATAAAACTCTGTTGAGTTATCTGCTGTGGAATGCGCTTTCTTTGTTGGACATACTTTGGATATATATATCATGTGATCAAGGCCTCTTGAAGGCCGAAACGCGTTATGGCGGCAGTGCTGGGTGAAAAATAAAGAATACTTGCACTGACATCTGGGTCTGTTTCGTCTGTTCCCTCAAACGTGGAAGCTGGTGACGGAGTTTGCAGCATATATATATATATATATATACATATATATGTATTATCATCTACGTTATTTCTCAGGAAATATAGAGGAAAAAGCAAGCGGCACACCATAGGACTTTTATTGTGCATAAAGACGACGCGTTTCGGCGAAAGCCTTTTTCGAGTGAATTTATGCGCGCAACCTCCCACAGAAATACAACACATGACTCATAGAAAGTGAAAAAATACTATGTACATGTCTCAAGATTAGCCGACTGAGATGAAATTAATTTTAACTCCAGTGAGTTTTAGAAATGACAGAATTACATTAGTTAGCGATATAATGAGTCAAAAATTCAGCAAATAAAAACTTTCACTGTAACATTTCATTTGGGGTGCAGAAAATCATGTTTTTTTGATTATCATTCTCGTATCATGTTCATATTGGTAGTAATGTACTGCAATCAAATTGCTGTGATTCGAGCTTGTATACGAGTATCCCAGACTGTCAGCAAATGTTATTATTAGTAATGTCAGCAAATGTTATTATTAGTAATGTACTATAAACACTGCTGTTTTGATGCAAGCATACATCTGAGTATCCCAGACTTATGTCATCCTATAGTTTCAAAAATGTCAACATTGTTGTCAATAAAGTTGCATAATTCATGTTGATATCAACTTCGTAAAATACTTGTGCTTGAGTACTGTACTTGAATATATATGACCAATGTATTCTTCCATCATGCCACAAATATATTTCATTACGTGAGGGATGATCACACTTTTGTGCACCATGTTAGTGAAATACAAATGAAGACAGTAGGATTTCATAAGTGACAAGTGAAAAAATGTGAGAAGAAAGGGGATAAACCGGGGATTTTCAAGTACAGTACTCAAGCACAAGTATTTTACGGAGTTGATATCAACGTGAATTATGCAACTTTATTGACAAAAAGGATGTTTATAGTACATTACTAATAATAATAATAATATTTGCTGACAGTCTGGGATACTGGTATACAATCTCGACTCACAACAATTTGATTGCAGTACATTACTACCAATAAGAACATGATACGAGAATGATAATCACCAAAACATAATTTTATGCACCCCAAATGAAATTAAATGTCACAGTGAAAGTTTTGATTTGCTGAATGTTTTACTCATTATATCGCTAATTAATGTCACTCCGGCATTTCTAAAACTCACTGGAGTTAAAATTAATTTCATCTCAGTCCGCTACTCTTGAGACATGTACATAGTATTTTTTCACTTTCTATGAATCATGTGTTGTATTTCTGTGGGAGGTTGCGCGCACAAATTCAATCAAAAAAGGCTTTCGCCGAAACGCGTCGTCTTTGTGCACAATAAAAGTATTGTGCAGTCCTAAGGTGTGCCGCTTGTTTTTTCCTCTGGAATTCCTGAGAAATAACATGGGTGATAATACGAAGACGGCAGCTGCCGCCATCGCAGGCATCGACACCGCAGGAGAGAGAACTGCCTGGTGCAGCAACACCGCTGTTTTCATATATATATGTATGTATATATATGTATATATATATATATATATATATATAAATATATATATATATATATATTCACACAAAAAACAAAGGTTACAGGGACGTTGTAGTTAGGAATTAGCATTTAAATAACCTAAGAAATTCACTGAAAAAAACAAAAGTTACAAGGATGTTTTAGTTAGAAAATAGAATTTAAAAAAAACCTTAGAAATTCACTAAAAAACCAAAGGTTACAGGGAGGTTATAGTTAGGATCAGATTTTACTCATACAAAACCAGAGAAATTCAGCCGTTATAGTTAGCTGAGTTAACTATAACGTGCGCCCCCGCAATGCACTGCATATGACCTCACATATTGCATCACTCATGACATGGTCAGTGACATCACTGATGACCACTAATGACATTAGTGATGACATCATCCACAGCATCTCTGAGGCACCCACTCACACCCCTATAGAATCTTTCATACACCCACTGCCACTCCCACACAACCATTCACAAACCCTTCTGTCATATTCTAGAAGGGAGCTGCTGGAGATGAGGACTGACTCCCTACCTTCTTGCCGGACCGAGACTTGGGCAACTCCAGAGGGACCCTTCTCCTGTCGTGTCTGCCGGTTTCAGGGTAATTTCTGTGAGACGGCCTAAACTCATGAGGAACCTTGTTGTATCCCCCCCAATATTTGTTCCCCTACTCTCAAACCTGCCACTTCCTCCAGCTGTGATTCAGGCAAACCCCCCCATAATCTTCAGAGGGGGTGGAAAAGTTTGCTATGTAACATTAGATCCCTGCCTAAGCACTCTTCTGAGGTTTGGGATCTCCTGTCCTCAGTGCAGCCTGAGCTTGGGTTTCTGACCGAAACATGGCTTAAGCCCCATTCTGTTCCTTCCATTACGTTAGCTCTACCTGAAGGTTACAGGCTTATTAGGATGGACAGACAACTAACGGTGGGGGGTGGAATTGCTATTGTGTATAAAGATAGTATTAAAGTTACCGCATTGGAACAGCGCTGCAACGCCACCATGGAAGTCCTAGTCTTTCGAATAGATTTTTCTTCCCAATGTAGTTGGAAGGGGGCCTTAGTTTATCGACCCCCAGGCCCCTTAGCTGAATTCTCATTACAACTCACCGAATTAATAGCCCCCCACGTGATTTCGTCCAGAAATTTCTTATTACTGGGTGATTTTAACATCCACAGTGAATGCACCTCCAATGCTGACTCACAGACACTTCTGGCAGACCTAGCCCTCTTGGGCTTATTTAAGCTCAATGAAGGCCCCACTCATACAGCAGGCCACACACTGGACATTATCTTCTCCAACTCTCTTAGTGTTCTGTGTGAGCCTCCCCAACAACTAACATGGTCTGACCATGCGTCAATTGAATTTTCCATTCAGGGCCCAAGGGAGTTGAAAGGATTTAACCCTGTCATTTACCACTCCCGCAGACAATGGCAGAAAGTCACCCCGGAGTGCTTTCAAGCCTCTTTCTTAGTGCCTCGGAACACTGCACCGGATAACATAGAGGAAGCTCTTGCCAAATACAATTCTGCTGTCTCCAGCGCTATTGATCAACTTGCACCATTGAAATCACTCCCTAACCTCTCTAAGCGCCCTCAGACTGCCTGGTTTTCTCCTCAGCTTTGAGCTCAGAAACAACTGTGTAGAAAATACGAAAGACGCTGGTGCAATACCCATGATGAGAGGGATAAAGATCGGTTTTTGGTCACCTTGTCTGGCTACCATAAAAATGTAAAGGCTGCACGTAAAGCCCATATTGCATCTCAACTAGCCCAGGCTGGCAATGCTCCTAAAATGTTATATCGTATCCTCCAGTCTTTTACCAACCCCAAGGCCTGCGAGAATCTAGAGGTTCCCATGCAAACGCTCTGCAACGACATCGCACAATATTTCTCGCAGAAAATAGAGCTCATCTATGAAAAAATTGTCCCATCAGGGAGCCAGCCTTTGGTTACTATGACATCTGATCAGCCAGAACAGGCAACCTCCCAGCTGCTAGAGAGCTTCCCTCCGGTGACCTTGGCAGATGTAGAAACACTGCTTCGCACGGTAAAATCAGGTTCCCCCCTTGATACCATCCCAGCCAAAGTTGCTACCTCTCTGGCCTATCAACTGTCTCCTTCCATCGAATATCTCCTCAATCTCTCATTGAGAGAGGGTCACGTTCCGTCAGAATGGAAAGCAGCACAGGTTATGCCTATCCGTAAGAACGCCAAGGTTCCTTTGACGGATTTCTCCAATCTCCGTCCCATCTCGCTCCTTCCCTTCCTGAGCAAATTATTGGAGAAGCATATCAATAAACATCTCTCCAACCATGTCAATCTTACTGGTAGCTTAGACTCCTCCCAGTCAGGCTTTAGGCCCAAATACAGCACAGAATCAGCTCTGCTAGCGGACACAGATAACATCAGGATGACCCTAGACAGGGGCCACTCTACGATTCTTGTGCTGTTGGACCTATCTGCCGCGTTCGACACGGTTTCACATCAGATATTGCTCAGGAAATTGAACGAGATTGGACTAAGAGACTCTGCCTTCCAGTGGATGACAAGCTTTTTATCTGCTCGTTCTCAGACCGTCAATCTTGGCCCGTATCGTTCGGCACCTATGGAACTGTCCAAGGGAGTGCCTCAGGGCTCATGCCTGAGCCCCACATTGTTTAAAATCTATGTTGCTCCCTTGGCCAACCTCCTGAGGGTGCATGGGTTCACCCCCATCTCTTATGCTGACGATACACAGCTGCTTTTTCCTTTTGATAAATTCACTCCATCGGTACAGTCAGCCTTCTCCTCTGGCATGAGAGCTATCTCAAACTGGATGAAGAGCAACTTCCTCCAATGCAATGTTGGGAAGACGGAGATTCTGCTCTTCGGAGATGCCCCCCTATTATGGACTCCTGAATGGTGGCCTGCCGATCTTGGTGCTCCCCCCGCCCCTAAATCTCTTGTTAAGAACTTAGGCATTTGTCTGGACCAAGCCCTTACTCTGAAGGAGCATGCTGCTCAGACAGCTGGCTCCTGTTTCCATACGCTGGGCTTACTCCACCGAGTCTTTCCCCTGCTCCCCGATTCAACTCGGAAGACTCTGACTCAGGCACTTATATTAAGCCGTCTGGACTACTGCAATGGTCTGCTGGTCTCTGCTAATGAGGCCTCGCTTAGCAGACTACAGGTAGTCCAGAACACTGCGGCGCGCTTGGTCCTCAATGCCCCTTCCAGGACTGCCTCCGGCCCTCTTCTTTGTCAGCTTCACTGGCTTCCAATACGCGAACGGATAAAGTTCAAAGTTTGCTGCACCATACATAAGGCTTTATTCAACCTCGGTCCCACCTATCTTTCGGAGAAATTTACACCTTACCTGCCTTCCAGGTCTCTTCGCTCTGGATCTAAGTCTCTTCTTGTGGTTCCCCGAGTCAGGAAAGCTAGACTGGGTGGGAAGGCCTTTTCCCATCTCGGCCCCTGCTATTGGAATAAGCTCCCTCTGCACTTGAGGCAATGCCCGATCACCTACAATTCAGAAAGCAGCTTAAGACTACTCTCTTCTGTCTCTGATTTTGCTGTAGTAGCTGTACTTCCCTGTTGTCCGTCCGAAGCACAGAGATACCCCTACGGGGGTCGATTCAGGCGCTATATAAATAAATAAAATAAATAAATTAATAAAAAAATTAATTCACAGGGCTATACCAGTACTTACACACCCATTTATTGATTCATAGATCTAAACACACACCCACTCACTCACTAATACAGCCATTGACATATCCACTCATACACCCATAATAAATACTCACACACTGAGTGAGTCACCCATAAACCTACTCATGCACCTAGGCACTCACCCATACAGTCAATCACACAACCACTTACTCACCCGAACAGTTACACATACATTCACTTACTTACTCATACAAATAGTAACACATAGTCACTAACCTATACAGTCACTGACAGAAGCATGCACTCATCCATATGCTGCTCTCACATTCACTCACTCACGCATACAGTCACTCATATACCCAGTCACTCACCTATGCTGCCTTTCACATAAACAGGTACTCACCCATACTGACACAAGCATTCAATCAACGACACAGCCATACAGACACTTACTCACACACCTCCTCACCTACACACACAGACACCCAGACAACACCCAGACAACCATAGAGAAAGTCAGACAATCAATCAATCACCCATATAGCCATTCAAGTACCCACTAATACACTCATACACCCACTTAGACATCAACTGACAGACAGATACACACTTTCACACAGCCAGTCACTAACCCATACATTCACTGAGACACCTAATCACTCACTTATACAGTCAGTCACACACCCACTCAGTCATCCATACAGTCACTCATACACCCACTGATTCACCATTACACCTTGGTATGTATATTTAACACTCATGAACTTTTAAAAACACTCACAGTCACTGGAAGATGTCGTCAGTGATGTCATTTGAGATGTCATCAGTGATGCCATCAGTGATGTCACTGACCAAGTCATGAGTGATGTAATATGTGCGGTCATAAGCAGTGCATTGCGGGGCCACGAGTGCTTAACTCAGCTAACTATAACGGCTGAATTTGTCTGGTTTTGTATGAGTAAGAGCTGACCCTTACTATAATGTCCCGGTAACCTTTGTCTTTTTAGTGAATTTCTAAGGTTTTTTTAAAATTCTATTTGCTAACTATAATGTCCTTATAACCTTTGATTTTTTTAGTAAATTTCTAAGGTTTTTTGATTAGCAGTCACGTTTGCAGAGTGGTGGAGAAAGGGTGCTGGGCCTCCGACCAGCTCTCAGGAATTCCACTGCGTAGGACTTATAGGAGGTACCAGGAGGGCTTTTTGGCCCCCAAGGTCCCTCTGGAGACAAGAGGACTTTATCCCCCAACTAGTACTGCGCCAGGAGGCTTATTTGTAGAGAGGTGAAGAAAGGGGGCGTGGCCTCTGTCAACTTCTCAGCAATACTGCTGTGTGGCTCTTACCGGAGGTAACAGGAGGGGTAGTTTTGACTCAAGTTGTGCCTAATTTTCCTATTGGAAATTATATGGTCAAAACGGCTGAAGGGAATTACAGCAAATTTGGCAGAAAGTTAGAGCTTTACCCAGAAAGCCTGCTTTTTGTGATTTGGTGTGGATCTGTTTAGTAGTTTTTTTTTAGAAATTAAGGCCTAAAAATGTATGCATATACGGAGAAGCAGTGGATCTGTGGATCCAACCCCTTGACTAAACCAATAGGCCTCCCTTTTATATTTTGATGGTGACTTACATAAAAAAAACTATAAATTGCCTTCCACTGGAAAAACCAAAGGTTAAAGTGATCGTTATAGTTAGGTATTCAAATAAACCTTAGAAATTCACTGAAGTACAGAAGGCTTAAAGTGATGTTATAATTAAGTGACTATGTCAGTTGCAACATAATATGTAAAACTAAAAAGACACTAAAATGACATGTTCAATGAAGCACTGATAGAATCACTGATGACATCTGAAATTGCATCATTTATGACAAAAATGTGCATCCTGGGAGTGTGAGTTATACATATATTTAAAAAAAATAAACTAGCGTGCACTAAATAAGGAAGAAGCTGCACAAATAAATTAAAACTCCACATCAAACAACCAATAACATTCAAGACAATAACAAATAAGCAATGAAACGCTTTTCCTAATTAACACACCACTATAAAAAGAGCCATTTAACAACCATAATTTTGAATCCAAAATCAAAACAACTAGAGGAAAATAAAACTTCTAGAAAAAATACTTACAAGTAAGTCTTTCTAAAATGCAGATTGCAATAATAACTAGCTAGATATCTAACACAAACATTATATTTTCTGTAGATGGTGCAAAGCACAAAGAACAAAAAACAAAGTACAATAATAGAGCACAACCAAGTCAGCAAGCATGAACCTCTACAAAAAAATTAAATAAGTTAAACTGTGAAACATTACGTAAATCTAAACACCTTACCCCATGAAAACAAAACCATGTTTTTAACATGAAACCTGAAGTCATTAAACCACGAGGTCAATACAGCATACAGCACATCAAAAAGAATACATACATGTGTGTGTGTGTTTGTGTATGTATATATATATATATATATATATATATATATTCCAACAAAAAGGTTGCCCTCAGTGAAGACGCCTCTCAGATGGATTGACACTTCTTTAATGAGCTTTGCAGCGAAGCCAGCGCCAGACAAGAAATCCCTTCAAATGGCCTTACGCGTTTTGGGCTCCTCCGCCCTTGCTCACAGGCCAAGGAACTAGTGCACAACACTGTTGCAGTCACCTGCTTTTAACTCACAATCACCCCCGCCCCAAATAGGTATCATGTGACTAATGGGAATTCTGGTCAAGGTAGTCCTGCACAATTATTTAACCCTAGTGGGCGTGTCGTTGCCAGTCTAATAGTCCATTAAAAAATCCCAGTGGATTGATTAAATGGCAGCACTAAGCGAGCTGCATATATTCCTGCTCACCAAAGTTCCATCTGCTCCAATCGATCGCTCGCATATCAAGTAATCGTGGATCCGCTTTCCATGCAGCGGGCATCTTCGCGGCCGGACCAGCCGCTCAAATCCCAACAAAAAGGTTGCCCTCAGTGAAGACGCCTCTCAGATGGATTGACACTTCTTTAATGAGCTTTGCAGCGAAGCCAGCGCCAGACAAGAAATCCCTTCAAACGTCTTTACGCATTTCGGGCTCCTCCGCCCTTGCTCACAGGCCAAGGAACTAGTGCACAACACTGTTGCAGTCACCAGTTTTTAACTCACAATCACTCCCGCCCCAAATATGTATCATGTGACTAATGGCAATTCTGGTCAAGGTAGTCCTGCACAATTATTTAACCCCAGTGGGCGTGTCGTTGCCAGTCTAATAGTCCATTAAAAAATCCCAGTGGATTGATTAAATGCCAGCACTAAGCGAGCTGCATATATTCCTGCTCACCAAAGTTCCATCTGCTCCAATCGATCGCATATCAAGTAATCGTGGATCCGCTTTTCATGCGGCGGGCATCTTCACGGCCGGACCAGCCGCTCAAATCCCAACAAAAAGGTTGCCCTCAGTGAAGACACTTCTCAGATGGATTGACACTTCTTTAATGAGCTTTGCAGCGAAGCCACCGCCAGACAAGAAATCCCTTCAAACGGCCTAACGCGTTTCGGGCTCCTCCGCCCTTGCTCACAGGCCAAGGAACTTGTGCACGACACTGTTGCAGTCACCTGTTTTTAACTCACAATCTCTCCGCCCCAAATAGGTATCATGTGACTAATGAGAATTCTGGTCAAGGTTGTCCTGCACAATTATTTAACCCCAGTGGGCATGTCGTTGCCAGTCTAATAGTCCAATAAAAAATCCCAGTGGATTGATTAAATGCCAGCACTAAGCGAGCTGCATATATTCCTGCTCGCCAAAGTTCCATCTGCTCCAATCGATCGCTCGCATATCAAGTAATCGTGGATCCGCTTTTCATGCGGCGGGCATCTTCGTGGCCGGACCAGCCACTCAAATCCCAACAAAAAGGTTGCCCTCAGTGAAGAAGCCTCTCAGATGGATTGACACTTCTTTAATGAGCTTTGCAGCGAAGCCAGCGCCAGACAAGAAATCCCTTCAAACCGCCTTTCGCGTTTCGGGCTCCTCCGCCCTTGCTCAAAGGCGAAGGAACTAGTGCACGACACTGTTGCAGTCACCTGTTTTTAACTCACAATCACTCCCGCCCCAAATAGGTATCATGTGACTAATGGGAATTCTGGTCAAGGTAGTCCTGCACAATTATTTAACCCCAGTGGGCGTGTCGTTGCCAGTCTAATTGTCCATTAAAAATCCCAGTGGATTGATTAAATGCCAGCACTAAGCGAGCTGCATATATTCCTGCTCACCAAAGTTCCATCTGCTCCAATCGATCACTCGCATATCAAGTAATCGTGGATCCGCTTTTCATGCGGTAGGCATCTTTGTGGCCGGACAAGCCGCTCAAATCCCAACAAAAAGGTTGCCCTCAGTGAAGACGCCTCTCAGATGGATTGGCACTTCTTTAATGAGCTTTGCAGCAAAGCCAGCGCCAGACAAGAAATCCCTTCAAACGGCCTTACGGGTTTCGGGCTCCTCCGCCCTTGCTCACAGGCCAGGGAACTAGTGCACGACACTGTTGCAGTCACCAGTTTTTAACTCACAATCACTCCCGCCCCACATAGGTATCATGTGACTAATGGGAATTCTGGTCAAGGTAGTCCTGCACAATTATTTAACCCCAGTGGGCGTGTCGTTGCCAGTCTAATAGTCTATTAAAAAATCCCAGTGGATTGATTAAATGCCAGCACTAAGCGAGCTGCATATATTCCTGCTCACCAAAGTTCCATCTGCTCCAATCGATTGCTCGCATATCAAGTAATCGTGGATCCGCTTTTCATGCGGCGGGCATCTTCGCTGCCGGACCAGCCGCTCAAATCCAAACAAAAAGGTTGACCTCAGTGAAGACGCCTCTCAGATGGATTGACACTTCTTTAATGAGCTTTGCAGCGAAGCCAGCGCCAGACAAGAAATCCCTTCAAACGGCCTTACACATTTTGGGCTCCTCCGCCCTTGCTCACAGGCCAAGGAACTAGTGCACGATACTGTTGCAGTCACCTGTTTTTAACTCACAATCACTTTGGCCCCAAATAGATATCACGTGACTAATGGGAATTCTGGTCAAGGTAGTCCTGCACAATTATTTAACCCCATTGGGCGTGTCGTTGCCAGTCTAATAGTCCATTAAAAAATCCCAGTGGATTGATTAAATGCCAGCACTAAGCGAGCTGCATATATCCCTGCTCACAAAAGTTCCATCTGCTCCAATCGATCGCTCGCATATCAACTAATCGTGGATCCGCTTTTCATGCGGAGGGCATCTTCGCGGCCGGACCAGCCGCTCAAATAAAAACAAAAAGGTTGCCCTCACTGAAGACGGCTCTCAGATGGATTAACAATTCTTTCATGAGCTTTGCAGCGAAGCCAGCGCCAGACAAGAAATCCCTTCAAACGGCCTTACGCGTTTCGGGCTCCTCCGCCCTTGCTCACAGGCCAAGGAACTAGTGCACGACACTGTTGCAGTCACCTGTTTTTAACTCACAATCACTCCTGCCCCAAATAGGCATTATGTGACTAATGGGAATTCTGGTCAAGGTAGTCCTGCACAATTATTTAACCCCAGTGAGCGTGTCATTGCCAGTCTAATAGTCCATTAAAAAATCCCAGTGGATTGATTAAATGCCAGCACTAAGCAAGCTGCATATATTCCTGCTCACCAAAGTTCCATCTGCTCCAATCGATCGCTCGCATATCAAGTAAACGTGGGTCCGCTTTTCATGTGGCGGGCATCTTCACGGCCGGACCAGCCGCTCACATCCCAACAAAAAGGTTGCCCTTAGTGAAGACGCCTCTCAGATGGATTGACACTTCTTTAATGAGCTTTGCAGCGAAGCCAGCGCCAGACAAGAAATTCCTTCAAACGGCCTTATGCATTTCGGGCTCCTGCGCCCTTGCTCACAGGCCAAGGAACTAGTGCACGACACTGTTCCAGTCACCTGTTTTTAACTCACAATCACTCCCGCCCCAAATAGGTATCATGTGACTAATGGGAATTCAGGTCAAGGTAGTCCTGCACAATTATTTAACCCCAGTGGGCGCGTCGTTGCCAGTCTAATAGTCCATTAAAAAATCCCAGTGGATTGATTAAATGCCAAGCACTAAGCGAGCTGCATATATTCCTGCTCACCAAAGTTCCATCTGCTCCAATCGATCGCTCGCATATCAAGTAATCGTGGATCCGCTTTTCATGCGGCGGGCATCTTCGCGGCCGGACCAGACGCTCAAATCCAAACAAAAAGGTTGCCCTCAGTGAAGACGCCTCTCAGATGGATTGACACTTCTTTCATGAGCTTTGCAGCAAAGCCAGCGCCAGACAAGAAATCCCTTCAAACGGCCTTACGCGTTTTAGGCTCCTCCGCCCTTGCTCACAGGCCAAGGAACTAGTGCACGACACTGTTGCAGTCACCTGTTTTTAACTCACAATCACTCCTGCCTCAAACAGGCATCATGTGACTAATGGGAATTCTGGTCAAGGTAGTCCTGCACAATTATTTAACCCCAGTGAGCGTGTCATTGCCAGTCTAATAGTCCATTAAAAAATCCCAGTGGATTGATTAAATGCCAGCACTAAGCAAGCTGCATATATTCCTGCTCACCAAAGTTCCATCTGCTCCAATCGATCGCTCGCATATCAAGTAATCGTGGATCCGCTTTTCATGTGGCGGGCATCTTCGCGGCCGGACCAGCCGCTCAAATCCCAACAAAAAGGTTGCCCTCAGTGAAGACGCCTCTCAGATGGATTGACACTTCTTTAATGAGCTTTGCAGCGAAGCCAGCGCCAGACAAGAAATTCCTTCAAACGGCCTTATGCATTTCGGGCTCCTCCGCCCTTGCTCACAGGCCAAGGAACTAGTGCACAACACTGTTCCAGTCACCTGTTTTTAACTCACAATCACTCCCGCCCCAAATAGGTATCATGTGACTAATGGGAATTCTGGTCAAGGTAGTCCTGCACAATTATTTAACCCCAGTGGGCGTGTCGTTGCCAGTCTAATAATCCATTCAAAAATCCCAGTGGATTGGTTAAATGCCAGCACTAAGCGAGCTGCATATATTCCTGCCCACAAAAGTTCCATCGGCTCCAATGGATCGCTTGATCAAGTAATTGTGGATCCGCTTTTCATGCGGCGGGCATCTTCGCGGTCGGACCAGCCGCACAAATCCCAACAAAAAGGTTGCCCTCAGTGAAGACGCCTCTCAGATGGATTGACACTTCTTTAATGAGCTTTGCAGCAAAGCCAGCGCCAGACAAGAAATCCCTTCAAACTTCCTTACACGTTTCGGGCTCTTCCGCCCTTGCTCACAGGTCAAGGAACTAGTGCACGACACTGTTGCAGTCACCTGTTTTTAACTCACAATCACTCCTGCCCCAAATAGGTATCATGTGACTAATGGGAATTCTGGTCAAGGTAGTCCTGCACAATTATTTAACCTCAGTGGGCGTGTCGTTGCCAGTCTAATAGGCCATTAAAAAATCCCAGTGGATTGATTAAATGCCAGCACTAAGCTAGCTGCATATATTCCTGCTCACCAAAGTTCCATCTGCTCCAATCGATCGCTCGCATATCAAGTAATCGTGGATCTGCTTTTCATGAGGCGGGCATCTTCGCGGCCGGACCAGCCACTCAAATCCCAACAAAAAGGTTGCCCTCAGTGAAGTCGCCTCTCAGATGGATTGACACTTCTTTAATAAGCTTTGCAGCGGAGCCAGCGCCAGACAAGAAATCCCTTCAAACGGCCTTACGCGTTTCGGGCTCCTCCACCCTTGCTCACAGGCCAAGGAACTAGTGCACGACACTGTTGCAGTCACCTGTTTTTAACTCACAATCACTCCCGCCCCAAATAGGTATCATGTGACTAATGGGAATTCTGGGCAAGGTAGTCCTGCACAATTATTTAACCCCTGTGACTGTGTCGTTGCCAGTCTAATAGTCCATTAAAAAAATCCCAGTGGATTGATTAAATGCCAGCACTAAGCGAGCTGCATATATTCCTGCTCACCAAAGTTCCATCTGCTCCAATCGATCGCTCGCATATCAAGTAATCGTGGATCCACTTTTCATGAGGCAGGCATCTTCGCGGCTGGAACAGCCGCTCTAATCCCAACAAAAAGGTTGGCCTCAGTGAAGACGCCTCTCAGATGGATTGACACTTCTTTCATGAGCTTTGCAGCGAAGCCTGCGACAGACAAGAAATCCCTTCAAACGGCCTTACGCGTTTCGGGCTCCTCCGCCCTTGCTCACAGGCCAAGGAACTAGTGCACGACACTGTTGCAGTCACCTGTTTTTAACTCACAATCACTCCCGCCCCAAATAGTTATCATGTGACTAATGGGAATTCTGGTCAAGGTAGTCCTGCACAATTATTTAACTCCAGTGGGCGTGTCGTTGCCAGTCTAATAGTCCATTAAAAAATCCCAGTGGATTGATTAAATGCCAGAACTAAGCGAGCTGCATATATTCCTGCTCACCAAAGTTCCATCTGCTCCAATCAATCGCTCTCATATCAAGTAATCGTGGATCCGCTTTTCATGTGGTGGGCATCTTCAAGGCCGGACCAGCCGCTCAAATCCCAACAAAAAGGTTGCCCTCAGTGAAGACGCCTCTCAGATGGATTGACACTTCTTTAATGAGCTTTGCAGCAAAACCAGCGCCAGACAAGAAATCCCTTCAAACGGCCTTACGCGTTTCGGGCTCCTCCGCCCTTGCTCACATGCCATGGAACTAGTGCACGACACTGTTGCAGTCACCTGTTTTTAACTCACAATCACTCCCGCCCCAAATAGGTATCATGTGACTAATGGGAAATCTGGTCAAGGTAGTCCTGCACAATTATTTAACCCCAATGGGCTTGTCGTTGCCTGTCTAATAGTCCAATAAAAAATCCCAGTGGATTGATTAAATGCCAGCACTAAGCGAGCTGCATATATTCCTGCTCACCAAAGTTCCATCTGCTCCAATCGATCACTCGCATATCAAGTAATCGTGGATCCGCTTTTCATGCGGCGGGCATCTTCGTGGCCGGACAAGCCGCTATAATCCCAACAAAAAGGTTGGCCTCAGTGAAGACGCCTCTCAGATGGATTGACACTTCTTTAATGAGCTTTGCAGCAAAACCAGCGCCTGACAAGAAATCCCTTCAAACGGCCTTACGCGTTACGGGCTCCTCCGCCCTTGCTCACAGGCCAAGGAACTAGTGCACGACACTGTTGCAGTCACCAGTTTTTAACTCACAATCACTCCGGCCCCAAATCGGTATCATGTGACTAATGGGAATTCTGGTCAACGTAGGCCTGCACAATTATTTAACCCCAGTGGGCGTGTCGTTGCCAGTCTAATAGTCCATTAAAAAATCCCAGTGGATTGATTAAATGCCAGCACTAAGCGAGCTGCATATATTCCTGCTCACCAAAGTTCCATCTGCTCCAATCGATCGCTCGCATATCAAGTAATCGTGGATCCGCTTTTCATGTGGCGGGCATCTTCGCAGCCGGACCAGCCGCTCAAATCCCAACAAAAAGGTTGCCCTCAGTGAAGACGCCTCTCAGATGGATTGACACTTCTTTAATGAGCTTTGCAGCGAAGCCAACGCCAGACAAGAAATCCCTTCAAACGGCCTTATGCATTTCGGGCTCCTCCGCCCTTGCTCACAAGCCAAGGAACTAGTGCACGACACTGTTCCAGTCACCTGCTTTTAACTCACAATCACTCCCGTCCCAAATAGGTATCATGTGACTAATGGGAATTCTGGTCAAGGTGGTCCTGCACAATTATTTAACCCCAGTGGGCATGTCGTTGCCAGTCTAATAATCCATTAGAAAATCCCAGTGGATTGATTAAATGCCAGCAGTAAGCGAGCTGCATATATTCCTGCCCACAAAAGTTCCATCTGCTCCAATCGATCGCTTTCATATCAAGTAATTGTGGATCCGCTTTTCATGCAGCGGGCATCTTCACGGTCGGACCAGCCGCTCAAATCCCAACAAAAAGGTTGCCCTCAGTGAAGACGCCTCTCAGATGGATTGACACTTCTTTCATGAGCTTTGCAGCGAAGCCAGCGCCAGACAAGAAATCCCTTCAAATGGACTTACGCGTTTCAGGCTCCTACGCCCTTGCTCACAGGCCAAGGAACTAGTGCACGACACTGTTGCAGTCACCTGTTTTTAACTCACAATAACTCCCGCCCCAAATAGGTATCATGTGACTAATGGGAATTCTGGTCGAGGTAGTCCTGCACAATTATTTAACCCCAGTGGGCGTGTCATTGCCAGTCTAATAGTCCATTAAAAATCCCAGTGGATTGATTAAATGCCAGCACTAAGCGAGCTGCATATATTCCTGCTCACCAAAGTTCCATCTGCTCCAATCGATCACTCGCATATCAAGTAATTGTGGATCCGCATTTCATGCGGCGGGTATCTTCGCGGCCGGACCAGCCGCTCGAATCCCAACAAAAAGGTTGCCCTCAGTGAAGACGCCTCTCAGATGGATTGACACTTCTTTAATGAGCTTTGCAGCGAAGCCAGCGCCAGACAAGAAATCCCTTCAAACGTCCTTACGCGTTTCGGGCTCCTCCCCCCTTGCTCACAGGCCAAGGAACTAGTGCACGACACTGTTGCAGTCACCTGTTTTTAACTCACAATCACTCCCGCCCCAAATAGGTATCATGTGACTAATGGGAATTCTGGTCAAGGTAGTCCTGCACAATTATTTAAGCCCTGTGGGCCTGTCGTTGCCAGTCTAATAGCCCATTAAAAAATGCCAGTGGATTGATTAAATGCCAGCACTAAGCGAGCTGCATATATTCCTGCTCACCAAAGTTCCATCTGCTCCAATCGATCGCTCGCATATCAAGTAATCGAGGATCCACTTTTCATGCGGCGGGCATCTTCGCGGCTGGAACAGCCACTCTAATCCCAACAAAAAGGTTGCCCTCAGTGAAGACGCCTCTCAGATGGATTGACACTTCTTTAATGAGCTTTGCAGCAAAGCCAGCGCCAGACAAGAAATCCCTTCAAACATCCTTACGCGTTTCGGGCTCCTCCGCCCTTGCTCACAGGCCAAGGAACTAGTGCACAACACTGTTGCAGTCACCTGTTTTTAACTCACAATCACTCCCGCCCCAAATAGGTATCATGTGACTAATGGGAATTCTGGTCAAGGTAGTCCTGCACAATTATTTAACCCCAGTGGGCGTGTCGTTGCCAGTCTAATAGTCCATTAAAAAATCCCAGTGGATTGATTAAATGCCAGCACTAAGCGAGCTGCATATATTCTTGCTCACCAAAGTTCCATCTGCTCCAATCGATCGCTCTCATATCAAGTAATTGTGGATCCGCATTTCATGCGGCGGGCATCTTCGCGGCCGGACCAGCCGCTCAAATCCCAACAAAAAGGTTGCCCTCAGTGAAGACGCCTCTCAGATGGATTGACACTTCTTTAATGAGCTTTGCAGCGAAGCCAGCGCCAGACAAGAAATCCCTTCAAAGATCCTTACGCGTTTCGGGCTCCTCCGCCCTTGCTCACAGGCCAAGGAACTAGTGCACGACACTGTTGCAGTCAACTGTTTTTAACTCACAATCACTCCTGCCCCAAATAGGTATCATGTGACTAATGGGAATTCTGTTCAAGGTAGTCCTGCACAATTATTTAATTCCAGTGGGCGTGTCGTTGCCAGTCTAATAGTCCATTAAAAATCCCAGTGGATTGATCAAATGCCAGCACTAAGCAAGCTGCATATATTCCTGCTCACCAAAGTTCCATCTGCTCCAATCGATCACTCGCATATCAAGTAATCGTGGATCCGCTTTCCATGCGGCGGGCATCTTCGTGACCGGACCAGCTGCTCAAGTCCCAACAAAAAGGTTGCCCTCAGTGAAGACGCCTCTCAGATGGATTGACACTTCTTTAATGAGCTTTGCAGCGAAGCCAACGCCAGACAAGAAATCCCTTCAAACGGCCTTATGCATTTCGGGCTCCTCCGCCCTTGCTCACAGGCCAAGGAACTAGTGCACGACACTGTTCCAGTCACCTGTTTTTAACTCACAATCACTCCCGCCCCAAATAGGTATCATGTGACTAATGGGAATTCTGGTCAAGGTAGTCCTGTACAATTATTTAACCCCTGTGGGCGTGTCGTTGCCAGTCTAATAGCCCATTAAAAAATCCCAGTGGATTGATTAAATGCCCGCACTAAGCGAGCTGCATATATTCCTGCTCACCAAAGTTCCATCTGCTCCAATCGAACGCTCGCATATCAAGTAATCGTGGATCCACTTTTCATGAGGCGGGCATCTTCGCGGCCGGAACGGCCGCTCTAATCCCAACAAAAAGGTTGCCCTCAGTGAAGACGCCTCTCAGATGGATTGACACTTCTTTAATGAGCTTTGCAGCGAAGACAGCGCCAGACAAGAAATCCCTTCAAACGGCCTTACGCGTTTCGGGCTCCTCCGCCCTTGCTCACAGGCCAAGGAACTAGTGCACGACACTGTTGCAGTCACCTGTTTTTAACTCACAATCACTCCCGCCCCAAATAGGTATCATGTGACTAATGGGAATTCTGGTCAAGGTAGTCCTGCACAATTATTTAACCCCAGTGGGCGTGTCGTTGCCAGTCTAATAGTCTATTAAAAAATCCCAGTGGATTGATTAAATGCCAGCACTAAGCGAGCTGCATATATTCCTGCTCACCAAAGTTCCATCTGCTCCAATCGATCGCTCGCATATCAAGTAATTGTGGATCCGCATTTCATGCGGCGGGCATCTTCGCGGCCGGACCAGCCGCTCGAATCCCAACAAAAAGGTTGCCCTCAGTGAAGACGCCTCTCAGATGGATTGACACTTCTTTAATGAGCTTTGCAGCGAAGCCAGCGCCAGACAAGAAATCCCTTCAAACGTCCTTACGCGTTTCGGGCTCCTCCCCCTTGCTCACAGGCCAAGGAACTAGTGCACGACACTGTTGCAGTCACCTGTTTTTAACTCACAATCACTCCCGCCCCAAATAGGTATCATGTGACTAATGGGAATTCTGGTCAAGGTAGTCCTGCACAATTATTTAAGCCCTGTGGGCCTGTCGTTGCCAGTCTAATAGCCCATTAAAAAATGCCAGTGGATTGATTAAATGCCAGCACTAAGCGAGCTGCATATATTCCTGCTCACCAAAGTTCCATCTGCTCCAATCGATCGCTCGCATATCAAGTAATCGAGGATCCACTTTTCATGCGGCGGGCATCTTCGCGGCTGGAACAGCCACTCTAATCCCAACAAAAAGGTTGCCCTCAGTGAAGACGCCTCTCAGATGGATTGACACTTCTTTAATGAGCTTTGCAGCAAAGCCAGCGCCAGACAAGAAATCCCTTCAAACATCCTTACGCGTTTCGGGCTCCTCCGCCCTTGCTCACAGGCCAAGGAACTAGTGCACAACACTGTTGCAGTCACCTGTTTTTAACTCACAATCACTCCCGCCCCAAATAGGTATCATGTGACTAATGGGAATTCTGGTCAAGGTAGTCCTGCACAATTATTTAACCCCAGTGGGCGTGTCGTTGCCAGTCTAATAGTCCATTAAAAAATCCCAGTGGATTGATTAAATGCCAGCACTAAGCGAGCTGCATATATTCTTGCTCACCAAAGTTCCATCTGCTCCAATCGATCGCTCTCATATCAAGTAATTGTGGATCCGCATTTCATGCGGCGGGCATCTTCGCGGCCGGACCAGCCGCTCAAATCCCAACAAAAAGGTTGCCCTCAGTGAAGACGCCTCTCAGATGGATTGACACTTCTTTAATGAGCTTTGCAGCGAAGCCAGCGCCAGACAAGAAATCCCTTCAAAGATCCTTACGCGTTTCGGGCTCCTCCGCCCTTCCTCACAGGCCAAGGAACTAGTGCACGACACTGTTGCAGTCAACTGTTTTTAACTCACAATCACTCCTGCCCCAAATAGGTATCATGTGACTAATGGGAATTCTGTTCAAGGTAGTCCTGCACAATTATTTAATTCCAGTGGGCGTGTCGTTGCCAGTCTAATAGTCCATTAAAAAATCCCAGTGGATTGATCAAATGCCAGCACTAAGCAAGCTGCATATATTCCTGCTCACCAAAGTTCCATCTGCTCCAATCGATCACTCGCATATCAAGTAATCGTGGATCCGCTTTCCATGCGGCGGGCATCTTCGTGACCGGACCAGCTGCTCAAGTCCCAACAAAAAGGTTGCCCTCAGTGAAGACGCCTCTCAGATGGATTGACACTTCTTTAATGAGCTTTGCAGCGAAGCCAACGCCAGACAAGAAATCCCTTCAAACGGCCTTATGCATTTCGGGCTCCTCCGCCCTTGCTCACAGGCCAAGGAACTAGTGCACGACACTGTTCCAGTCACCTGTTTTTAACTCACAATCACTCCCGCCCCAAATAGGTATCATGTGACTAATGGGAATTCTGGTCAAGGTAGTCCTGTACAATTATTTAACCCCTGTGGGCGTGTCGTTGCCAGTCTAATAGCCCATTAAAAAATCCCAGTGGATTGATTAAATGCCCGCACTAAGCGAGCTGCATATATTCCTGCTCACCAAAGTTCCATCTGCTCCAATCGAACGCTCGCATATCAAGTAATCGTGGATCCACTTTTCATGAGGCGGGCATCTTCGCGGCCGGAACGGCCGCTCTAATCCCAACAAAAAGGTTGCCCTCAGTGAAGACGCCTCTCAGATGGATTGACACTTCTTTAATGAGCTTTGCAGCGAAGACAGCGCCAGACAAGAAATCCCTTCAAACGGCCTTACGCGTTTCGGGCTCCTCCGCCCTTGCTCACAGGCCAAGGAACTAGTGCACGACACTGTTGCAGTCACCTGTTTTTAACTCACAATCACTCCCGCCCCAAATAGGTATCATGTGACTAATGGGAATTCTGGTCAAGGTAGTCCTGCACAATTATTTAACCCCAGTGGGCGTGTCGTTGCCAGTCTAATAGTCTATTAAAAAATCCCAGTGGATTGATTAAATGCCAGCACTAAGCGAGCTGCATATATTCCTGCTCACCAAAGTTCCATCTGCTCCAATCGATCGCATATCAAGTAATCGTGGATCCGCTTTTCATGCGGCAAGCATCTTCGCGGCCGGACAAGCCGCTCAAATCCCAACAAAAAGGTTGCCCTCAGTGAAGACGCCTCTCAGATGGATTGACACTTCTTTAATGAGCTTTGCAGCGAAGCCAGCGCCAGACAAGAAATCCCTTCAAACGGCCTTACGCGTTTCGGGCACCTCCGCCCTTGCTCACAGGCCAAGGAACTAGTGCACGACACTGTTGCAGTCACCTGTTTTTAACTCACAATCACTCCGGCCCCAAATAGGTATCATGTGACTAATGGGAATTCTGGTCAAGGTAGTCCTGCACAATTATTTAACCCCAGTGGGCGTCTCGTTGCCAGTCTAATAGTCCATTAAAAAATCCCAGTGGATTGATTAAATGCCAGCACTAAGCGAGCTGCATATATTCCTGCTCACCAAAGTTCCATATGCTCCAATCGATCGCTCGCATATCAAGTAATCGTGGATCCACTTTTCATGAGGCGGGCATCTTCGCGGCCGGAACGGCTGCTCTAATCCCAACAAAAAGGTTGCCCTCAGTGAAGACGCCTCTCAGATGGATTGACACTTCTTTAATGAGCTTTGCAGCGAAGCCAGCGCCAGACAAGAAATCCCTTCAAACGGCCTTACGCGTTTCGGGCTCCTCCGCCCTTGCTCACAGGCCAAGGAACTAGTGCACGACACTGTTGCAGTCACCTGTTTTTAACTCACAATAACTCCCGCCCCAAATAGGTATCATGTGACTAATGGGAATTCTGGTCAAGGTAGTCCTGCACAATTATTTTACCCCAGTGGGCGTGTCGTTGCCAGTCTAATAGTCTATTAAAAAATGCCAGTGGATTTATTAAATGCCAGCACTAAGCGAGCTGCATATATTCCTGCTCACCAAAGTTGCATCTGCTCCAATCGATCGCTCGCATATCAAGTAATCGTGGATCCGCTTTTCATGCGGCGGGCATCTTTGCAGCCGGACCAGCCGCTCAAATCCCAGCAAAAAGGTTGTGAAGACGCCTCTCAGATGGATTGACACTTCTTTCATGAGCTTTGCAGCGAAGCCAGCGCCAGACAAGAAATCCCTTCAAACATCCTTACGCGTTTCGGGCTCCTCCGCCCTTGCTCACAGGCCAAGGAACTAGTGCACGACACTGTTGCAGTCAACTGTTTTTAACTCACAATCACTCCTGCCCCAAATAGGTATCATGTGACTAATGGGAATTCTGTTCAAGGTAGTCCTGCACAATTATTCAATTCCAGTGGGCGTGTCGTTGCCAGTCTAATAGTCCATTAAAAATCCCAGTGAATTGATCAAATGCCAGCACTAAGCGAGCTGCATATATTCCTGCTCACCAAAGTTCCATCTGCTCCAATCGATCGCTCGCATATCAAGTAATCGTGGATCCGCTTTTCATGCGGCAAGCATCTTCGCGGCCGGACAAGCCGCTCAAATCCCAACAAAAAGGTTGCCCTCAGTGAAGACGCCTCTCAGATGGATTGACACTTCTTTAATGAGCTTTGCAGCAAAGCCAGCGCCAGACAAGAAATCCCTTCAAACGGCCTTACGCGTTTCGGGCTCCTCCGCCCTTGCTCACAGGCCAAGGAACTAGTGCACGACACTGTTGCAGTCACCTATTTTTAACTCACAATCACTCCGGCCCCAAATAGATATCATGTGACTAATGGGAATTCTGGTCAAGGTAGTCCTGCACAATTATTTAACCCCAGTGGGTGTCTCGTTGCCAGTCTAATAGTCCATTAAAAAATCCCAGTGGATTGATTAAATGCCAGCACTAAGCGAGCTGCATATATTCCTGCTCACCAAAGTTCCATCTGCTCCAATCGATCGCTCGCATATCAAGTAATCGTGGATCCACTTTTCATGAGGCGGGCATCTTCGCGGCCGGACCATACGCTCAAATCCCAGCAAAAAGGTTGTGAAGACGCCTCTCAGATGGATTGACACTTCTTTCATGAGCTTTGCAGCGAAGCCAGCGCCAGACAAGAAAACCCTTCAAACATCCTTACGAGTTTCGGGCTCCTCCGCCCTTGCTCACAGGCCAAGGAACTAGTGCACGACACTGTTGCAGTCAACTGTTTTTAACTCACAATCACTCCTGCCCCAAATAGGTATCATGTGACTAATGGGAATTCTGTTCAAGGTAGTCCTGCACAATTATTTAATTCCAGTGGGCGTGTCGTTGCCAGTCTAATAGTCCATTAAAAAATCCCAGTGAATTGATCAAATGCCAGCACTAAGCGAGCTGCATATATTCCTGCTCACCAAAGTTCCATCTGCGCCAATCGATCACTCGCATATCAAGTAATCGTGGATCTGCTTTCCATGCGGCGGGCATCTTCGTGGCCGGACCAGCTGCTCAAATCCCAACAAAAAGGTTGCCCTCAGTGAAGACGCCTCTCAGATGGATTGACACTTCTTTCATGAGCTTTGCAGTGAAGCCAGCGCCAGACAATAAATCCCTTCAAACGGCCTTACGCGTTTCTGGCTCCTCTGCCCTTGCTCACAGACCAAGGAACTAGTGCACGACACTGTTGCAGTCACCTGTTTTTAACTCACAATCACTCCCGCCCTAAATAGGTATCATGTGACTAATGGGAATTCTGGTCAAGGTAGTCCTGCACAATTATTTAACCCCAGTGGGCGTGTCGTTGCCAGTCTAATAGTCCATTAAATAATCCCAGTGGATTGATTAAATGCCAGCACTAAGCGAGCTGCATATATTCCTACTCACCAAAGTTCCATCTGCTCCAATCGATCGCTCTCATATCAAGTAATCGTGGATCCGCTTTTCATGTGGCGGGCATCTTCGCGGCCGGACCAGCCGCTCAAATCCCAACAAAAAGGTTGCCCTCAGTGAAGACGCCTCTCAGATGGATTGACACTTCTTTAATGAGCTTTGCAGCGAAGCCAGCGCCAGATAAGAAATCCCTTCAAACATCCTTACGCGTTTCGGGCTCCTCCGCCCTTGCTCACAGGCCAAGGAACTAGTGCACGACACTGTTGCAGTCAACTGTTTTTAACTCACAATCACTCCTGCCCCAAATAGGTATCATATGACTAATGGGAATTCTGTTCAAGGTAGTCCTGCACAATTATTTAATTCCAGTGGGCGTGTCATTGCCAGTCTAATAGTCCATTAAAAAATCCCAGTGGATTGATCAAATGCCAGCACTAAGCGAGCTGCATATATTCCTGCTCACCAAAGTTCCATCTGCTCCAATCGATCACTCGCATATCAAGTAATCGTGGATCCGCTTTCCATGCGGCGGGCAGCTTCGTGGCCGGACCAGCTGCTCAAATCCCAACAAAAATGTTGCCCTCAGTGAAGACGCCTCTCAGATGGATTGACACTTCTTTCATGAGCTTTGCAGCGAAGCCAGCGCCAGACAAGAAATCCCTTCAAACGGCCTTACGCGTATCGGGCTCCTCCGCCCTTGCTCACAGACCAAGGAACTAGTGCACGACACTGTTGCAGTCACCTGTTTTTAACTCACAATCACTCCCGCCCCAAATAGGTATCATGTGACTAATGGGAATTCTGGTCAAGGTAGTCCTGCACAATTATTTAACCCCAGTGGGCGTGTTGTTGCCAGTCTAATAGTCCATTAAAAAATCCCAGTGGATTGATTAAATGCCAGCACTAAGCGAGCTGCATATATTCCTGCTCACCAAAGTTCCATCTGCTCCAATCGATCGCTCTCATATCAAGTAATTGTGGATCCGCTTTTCATGCGGCGGGCATCTTCGCGGCCGGACCAGCCGCTCAAAACCCAACAAAAAAGTTGCCCTCAGGGAAGACGCCTCTCAGATGGATTGACACTTCTTTAATGAGCTTTGCAGCAAAGCCAGCGCCAGACAAGAAATCCCATCAAACGTCCTTACGCGTTTCGGGCTCCTCCCCCCTTGCTCACAGGCCAAGGAACTAGTGCACAACACTGTTGCAGTCACCTGTTTTTAACTCACAATCACTCCCGCCCCAAATAGGTATCATGTGACTAATGGGAATTCTGGTCAAGGTAGTCCTGCACAATTATTTAAGTCCTGTGGGCGTGTCGTTGCCAGTCTAATAGCCCATTAAAAAATGCCAGTGGATTGATTAAATGCCAGCACTAAGCGAGCTGCATATATTCCTGCTCACCAAAGTTCCATCTGCTCCAATCGATCGCTCGCATATCAAGTAATCGTTGATCCACTTTTCATGCGGCGGGCATCTTCGCGGCTGGAACAGCCACTCTAATCCCAACAAAACGGTTGCCCTCAGTGAAGACGCCTCTCAGATGGATTGACACTTCTTTAATGAGCTTTGCAGCAAAGCCAGCGCCAGACTAGAAATCCCTTCAAACATCCTTACGCGTTTCGGGCTCCTCCGCCCTTGCTCACAGGCCAAGGAACTAGTGCACGACACTGTTGCAGTCACCTGTTTTTAACTCACAATCACTCCCGCCCCAAATAGGTATCATGTGACTAATGGGAATTGTGGTCAAGGTAGTCCTGCACAATTATTTAACCCCAGTGGGCGTGTCGTTGCCAATCTAATAGTCTATTAAAAAATCCCAGTGGATTGATTAAATGCCAGCACTAAGCGAGCTGCATATATTCCTGCTCACCAAAGTTCCATCTGCTCCAATCGATCGCATATCAAGTAATCGTGGATCCGCTTTTCATGCGGCGGGCATCTTCGCGGCCGGACAAGCCGCTCAAATCCCAACAAAAAGGTTGCCCTCAGTGAAGACGCCTCTCAGATGGATTGACACTTCTTTAATGCTCTTTGCTGCGAAGCCAGCGCCAGACAATAAATCCCTTCAAAGGCCTTACGCGTTTCGGGCTCCTCCGCCCTTGCTCACAGGCCAAGGAACTAGTGCACGACACTGTTGCAGTCACCTGTTTTTAACTCACAATCACTCCCGCCCCAAATAGGTATCATGTGACTAATGGGAATTCTGGTCAAGGTAGTCCTGCACAATTATTTAACCCCAGTGGGCGTGTCGTTGCCAGTCTAATAGTCTATTAAAAAATCCCAGTGGATTTATTAAATGCCAGCACTAAGCGAGCTGCATATATTCCTGCTCACCAAAATTGCATCTGCTCCAATCAATTGCTCGCATATCAAGTAATCGTGGATCCGCTTTTCATGCGGCGGGCATCTTCGCGGCCGGACCAGCCGCTCAAATCCAAACAAAAAGGTTGCCCTCAGAGAAGACGCCTCTCAGATGGATTGACACTTCTTTAATGAGCTTTGCAGCGAAGCCAGCGCCAGACAAGAAATCCCTTCAAACGGCCTTACACGTTTCGGGCTCCTCCGCCCTTGCTCACAGGCCAAGGAACTAGTGCACGACACTGTTGCAGTCACCTGTTTTTAACTCACAATCACTCCCGCCCCAAATAGGTATCATGTGACTAATGGGAATTCTGTTCAAGGTAGTCCTGCACAATTATTTAACCCCAATGGGCGTGTCGTTGCCAGTCTAATAGTCCATTAAAAAATCCCAGTGGATTGATTAAATGCCAGCCCTAAGCGAGCTGCATATATTCCTGCTCACCAAAGTTCCATCTGCTCCAATCGATCGCTCGCATATCAAGTAATCGTGGATCCGCTTTTCATGCGGCGGGCATCTTCGCAGCCGGACAAGCCGCTCAAATCCAAACAAAAAGGTTGCCCTCAGTTAAGACGCCTCTCAGATGTATTGACACTTCTTTAATGAGCTTTGCAGCAAAGCCAGCGCCAGACAAGAAATCCCTTCAAACGTCCTTAGGCGTTTCGGGCTCCTCCCCCCTTGCTCACAGGCCAAGGAACTAGTGCACGACACTGTTGCAGTCACCTGTTTTTAACTCACAATCACTCCTGCCCCAAATAGGTATCATGTGACTAATGGGAATTCTGGTCAAGGTAGTCCTGCACAATTATTTAACCCCAGTGGGCGTGTCGTTGCCAGTCTAATAGTCCATTAAAAAATCCCAGTGAATTGGTCAAATGCCAGCACTAAGCAAGCTGCATATATTCCTGCTCACCAAAGTTCCATCTGCTCCAATCGATCACTCGCATATCAAGTAATCGTGGATCCGCTTTCCATGCGGCGGGCATCTTCGTGGCCGGACCAGCTGCTCAAATCCCAACAAAAAGGTTGCCCTCAGTGAAGACGCCTCTCAGATGGATAGACACTTCTTTCATGAGCTTTGCAGCGAAGCCAGCGCCAGACAAGAAATCCCTTCAAGCGGCCTTACGCGTTTCGGGCTCCTCCGCCTTGCTCACAGACCAAGGAACTAGTGCACGACACTATTGCAGTCACCTGTTTTTAACTCACAATCACTCCCGCCCCAAATAGGTATCATGTGACTAATGGGAATTCTGGTCAAGGTAGTCCTGCACAATTATTTAACCCCTGTGGGCGTGTCGTTGCCAGTCTAATAGCCCATTAAAAAATCCCAGTGGATTGATTAAATGCCAGCACTAAGCGAGCTGCATATATTCCTGCTCAACAAAGTTCCATCTGCTCCAATCGATCGCTCGCATATCAAGTAATCGTGGATCCACTTTTCATGAGGCGGGCATCTTCGCGGCCGGAACGGCCGCTCTAATCCCAACAAAAAGGTTGCCCTCAGTGAAGACGCCTCTCAGATGGATTGACACTTCTTTAATGAGCTTTGCAGCGAAGACAGCGCCAGACAAACAATCCCTTCAAACGGCCTTACGCGTTTTGGGCTCCTCCGCCCTTGCTCACAGGCCAAGGAACTAGTGCACGACACTGTTGCAGTCACCTGTTTTTAACTCACAATCACTCCCGCCCCAAATAGGTATCATGTGACTAATGGGAATTCTGGTCAAGGTAGTCCTGCACAATTATTTAACCCCAGTGGGCGTGTCGTTGCCAGTCTAATAGTCTATTAAAAAATCCCAGTGGATTGATTAAATGCCAGCACTAAGCGAGCTGCATATATTCCTGCTCACCAAAGTTCCATCTGCTCCAATCGATCGCATATCAAGTAATCATGGATCCGCTTTTCATGTGGTGGGCATCTTCGTGGCCGGACCAGCCGCTATAATCCCAACAAAAAGGTTGGCCTCAGTGAAGACGCCTCTCAGATGGATTGACACTTCTTTAATGAGCTTTGCAGCGAAACCAGCGCCTGACAAGAAATCCCTTCAAACGGCCTTACGCGTTTCGGGCTCCTCCGCCCTTGCTCACAGGCCAAGGAACTAGTGCACAACACTGTTGCAGTCACCAGTTTTTAACTCACAATCACTCCGGCCCCAAATCGGTATCATGTGACTAATGGGAATTCTGGTCAACGTAGGCCTGCACAATTATTTAACCCCAGTGGGCGTGTCGTTGCCAGTCTAATAGTCCATTAAAAAATCCCAGTGGATTGATTAAATGCCAGCACTAAGCGAGCTGCATATATTCCTGCTCACCAAAGTTCCATCTGCTCCAATCGATCGCTCGCATATCAAGTAATCGTGGATCCGCTTTTCATGTGGCGGGCATCTTCGCGGCCGGACCAGTCGCTCAAATCCCAACAAAAAGGTTGCCCTCAGTGAAGACGCCTCTCAGATGGATTGACACTTCTTTAATGAGCTTTGCAGCGAAGCCAACGCCAGACAAGAAATCCCTTCAAACGGCCTTATGCATTTTGGGCTCCTCCGCCCTTGCTCAGAGGCCAAGGAACTAGTGCACGACACTGTTGCAGTCACCTGTTTTTAACTCACAATCACTCCCGCCCCAAATAGGTATCATGTGACTAATGGGAATTCTGGTCAAGGTGGTCCTGCACAATTATTTAACCCCAGTGGGCGTGTCGTTGCCAGTCTAATAGTCCATTAGAAAATCCCAGTGGATTGATTAAATGCCAGCACTAAGCGAGCTGCATATATTCCTGCTCACCAAAGTTCCATCTGCTCCAATCGATCGCTTTCATATCAAGTAATTGTGGATCCGCTTTTCATGCAGCGGGCATCTTCACGGCCGGACCAGCCGCTCAAATCCCAACAAAAAGGTTGCCCTCAGTGAAGACGCCTCTCAGATGGATTGACACTTCTTTCATGAGCTTTGCAGCGAAGCCAGCGCCAGACAAGAAATCCCTTCAAATGGACTTACGCGTTTCAGGCTCCTACGCCCTTGCTCACAGGCCAAGGAACTAGTGCACGACACTGTTGCAGTCACCTGTTTTTAACTCACAATAACTCCCGCCCCAAATAGGTATCATGTGACTAATGGGAATTCTGGTCAAGGTAGTCCTGCACAATTATTTAACCCCAGTGGGCGTGTCGTTGCCAGTCTAATAGTCCATTAAAAAATCCCAGTGGATTGATTAAATGCCAGCACTAAGCGAGCTGCATATATTCGTGCTCACCAAAGTTCCATCTGCTCCAATCGATCACTCGCATATCAAGTAATTGTGGATCCGCATTTCATGCGGCGGGTATCTTCGCGGCCGGACCAGCCGCTCGAATCCCAACAAAAAGGTTGCCCTCAGTGAAGACGCCTCTCAGATGGATTGACACTTCTTTAATGAGCTTTGCAGCGAAGCCAGCGCCAGACAAGAAATCCCTTCAAACGTCCTTACGCGTTTCGGGCTCCTCCCCCCTTGCTCACAGGCCAAGGAACTAGTGCACAACACTGTTGCAGTCACCTGTTTTTAACTCACAATCACTCCCGCCCCAAATAGGTATCATGTGACTAATGGGAATTCTGGTCAAGGTAGTCCTGCACAATTATTTAACCCCAGTGGGCGTGTCGTTGCCAGTCTAATAGTCCATTAAAAAATCCCAGTGGATTGATTAAATGGCAGCACTAAGCGAGCTGCATATATTCCTGCTCACCAAAGTTCCATCTGCTCCAATCGATCGCTCTCATATCAAGTAATTGTGGATCCGCATTTCATGCGGCGGGCATCTTCGCGGCCGGACCAGCCGCTCAAATCCCAACAAAAAGGTTGCCCTCAGTGAAGACGCCTCTCAGATGGATTGACACTTCTTTAATGAGCTTTGCAGCGAAGCCAGCGCCAGACAAGAAATCCCTTCAAACGATCCTTACGCGTTTCGGGCTCCTCCGCCCTTGCTCACAGGCCAAGGAACTAGTGCACGACACTGTTGCAGTCAACTGTTTTTAACTCACAATCACTCCTGCCCCAAATAGGTATCATGTGACTAATGGGAATTCTGTTCAAGGTAGTCCTGCACAATTATTTAATTCCAGTGGGCGTGTCGTTGCCAGTCTAATAGTCCATTAAAAAATCCCAGTGGATTGATCAAATGCCAGCACTAAGCAAGCTGCATATATTCCTGCTCACCAAAGTTCCATCTGCTCCAATCGATCACTCGCATATCAAGTAATCGTGGATCCGCTTTCCATGCGGCGGACATCTTCGTGGCCGGACCAGCTGCTCAAATCCCAACAAAAAGGTTGCCCTCAGTGAAGACGCCTCTCAGATGGATAGACACTTCTTTCATGAGCTTTGCAGCGAAGCCAGCGCCAGACAAGAAATCCCTTCAAGCGGCCTTACGCGTTTCGGGCTCCTCCGCCTTGCTCACAGACCAAGGAACTAGTGCACGACACTGTTGCAGTCACCTGTTTTTAACTCACAATCACTCCCGCCCCAAATAGGTATCATGTGACTAATGGGAATTCTGGTCAAGGTAGTCCTGCACAATTATTTAACCCCAGTGGGCGTGTCGTTGCCAGCCTACTAGTCCATTAAAAAATCCCAGTGGATTGATTAAATGCCAGCATTAAGCGAGCTGCATATATTCCTGCTCACCAAAGTTCCATCTGCTCCAATCATTCGCTCTCATATCAAGTAATTGTGGATCCGCATTTCATGCGGCGGGCATCTTCGCGGCCGGACCAGCCGCTCAAATCCCAACAAAAAGGTTGCCCTCAGTGAAGACGCCTCTCAGATGGATTGACACTTCTTTAATGAGCTTTGCAGCGAAGCCAACGCCAGACAAGAAATCGCTTCAAACGGCCTTATGCATTTCGGGCTCCTCCGCCCTTGCTCACAGGCCAAGGAACTAGTGCACGACACTTTTCCAGTCACCTGTTTTTAACTCACAATCACTCCCGCCCCAAATAGGTATCATGTGACTAATGGGAATTCTGGTCAAGGTAGTCCTGTACAATTATTTAACCCCTGTGGGCGTGTCGTTGCCAGTCTAATAGCCCATTAAAAAATCCCAGTGGATTGATTAAATGCCAGCACTAAGCGAGCTGCATATATTCCTGCTCACCAAAGTTCCATCTGCTCCAATCGATCGCTCGCATATCAAGTAATCGTGGATCCACTTTTCATGAGGCGGGCATCTTCGCGGCCGGAACAGCCGCTCTAATCCCAACAAAAAGGTTGCCCTCAGTGAAGACGCCTCTCAGATGGATTGACACTTCTTTAATGAGCTTTGCAGCGAAGACAGCGCCAGACAAGAAATCCCTTCAAACGGCCTTACGCGTTTCGGGCTCCTCCGCCCTTGCTCACAGGCCAAGGAACTAGTGCACGACACTGTTGCAGTCACCTGTTTTTAACTCACAATCACTCCCGCCCCAAATAAGTATCATGTGACTAATGGGAATTCTGGTCAAGGTAGTCCTGCACAATTATTTAACCCCAGTGGGCGTGTCGTTGCCAGTCTAATAGTCTATTAAAAAATCCCAGTGGATTGATTAAATGTCAGCACTAAGCGAGCTGCATATATTCCTGCTCACCAAAGTTCCATCTGCCCCAATCGATCGCATATCAAGTAATCGTGGATCCGCTTTTCATGCGGCAAGCATCTTCGCGGCCGGACAAGCCGCTCAAATCCCAACAAAAAGGTTGCCCTCAGTGAAGACGCCTCTCAGGTGGATTGACACTTCTTTAATGAGCTTTGCAGCGAAGCCAGCGCCAGACAAGAAATCCCTTCATACGGCCTTACGCGTTTCGGGCTCCTCCGCCCTTGCTCACAGGCCAAGGAACTAGTGCACGACACTGTTGCAGTCACCTGTTTTTAACTCACAATCACTCCGGCCCCAAATAGGTATCATGTGACTAATGGGAATTCTGGTCAAGGTAGTCCTGCACAATTATTTAACCCCAGTGGGCGTCTCGTTGCCAGTCTAATAGTCCATTAAAAATTCCCAGTGGATTGATTAAATGCCAGCACTAAGCGAGCTGCATATATTCCTGCTCACCAAAGTTCCATCTGCTCCAATCGATCGCTCGCATATCAAGTAATCGTGGATCCACTTTTCATGAGGCGGGCATCTTCGCGGCCGGAACAGCTGCTCTAATCCCAACAAAAAGGTTGCCCTCAGTGAAGACGCCTCTCAGATGGATTGACACTTCTTTAATGAGCTTTGCAGCGAAGCCAGCGCCAGACAAGAAATCCCTTCAAACGGCCTTACGCGTTTCGGGCTCCTCCGCCCTTGCTCACAGGCCAAGGAACTAGTGCACGACACTGTTGCAGTCACCTGTTTTTAACTCACAATAACTCCCGCCCCAAATAGGTATCATGTGACTAATGGGAATTCTGGTCAAGGTAGTCCTGCACAATTATTTTACCCCAGTGGGCGTGTCGTTGCCAGTCTAATAGTCTATTAAAAAATGCCAGTGGATTTATTAAATGCCAGCACTAAGCGAGCTGCATATATTCCTGCTCACCAAAGTTGCATCTGCTCCAATCGATCGCTCGCATATCAAGTAATCGTGGATCCGCTTTTCATGCGGCGGGCATCTTCGCAGCCGGACCAGCCGCTCAAATCCCAGCAAAAAGGTTGTGAAGACGCCTCTCAGATGGATTGACACTTCTTTCATGAGCTTTGCAGCGAAGCCAGCGCCAGACAAGAAATCCCTTCAAACATCCTTACGCGTTTCGGGCTCCTCCGCCCTTGCTCACAGGCCAAGGAACTAGTGCACGACACTGTTGCAGTCAACTGTTTTTAACTCACAATCACTCCTGCCCCAAATAGGTATCATGTGACTAATGGGAATTCTGTTCAAGGTAGTCCTGCACAATTATTTAATTCCAGTGGGCGTGTCGTTGCCAGTCTAATAGTCCATTAAAAAATCCCAGTGAATTGATCAAATGCCAGCACTAAGCGAGCTGCATATATTCCTGCTCACCAAAGTTCCATCTGCTCCAATCGATCGCTCGCATATCAAGTAATCGTGGATCCGCTTTTCATGCGGCAAGCATCTTCGCGGCCGGACAAGCCGCTCAAATCCCAACAAAAAGGTTGCCCTCAGTGAAGACGCCTCTCAGATGGATTGACACTTCTTTAATGAGCTTTGCAGCGAAGCCAGCGCCAGACAAGAAATCCCTTCAAAGATCCTTACGTGTTTCGGGCTCCTCCGCCCTTGCTCACAGGCCAAGGAACTAGTGCACGACACTATTGCAGTCACCTGTTTTATCTCACAATCACTCCCGCCCCAAATAGGTATCATGTGACTAATGGGAATTCTGGTCAAGGTAGTCCTGCACAATTATTTAACCCCAGTGGGCGTGTCGTTGCCAGTCTACTAGTCCATTAAAAAATCCCAGTGGATTGATTAAATGCCAGCACTAAGCGAGCTGCATATATTCCTGCTCACCAAAGTTCCATCTGCTCCAATCGATCGCTCTCATATCAAGTAATTGTGGATCCGCATTTCATGCGGCGGTCATCTTCGCGGCCGGACCAGCCGCTCAAATCCCAACAAAAAGGTTGCCCTCAGTGAAGACGCCTCTCAGATGGATTGACACTTCTTTAATGAGCTTTGCAGCGAAGCCAACGCCAGACAAGAAATCCCTTCAAACGGCCTTATGCATTTCGGGCTCCTCCGCCCTTGCTCACAGGCCAAGGAACTAGTGCACGACACTGTTGCAGTCACCTGTTTTTAACTCACAATCACTCCCGCCCCAAATAGGTATCATGTGACTAATGGGAATTCTGGTCAAGGTAGTCCTGCACAATTATTTAACCCCTGTGGGCGTGTCGTTGCCAGTCTAATAGCCCATTAAAAAATCCCAGTGGATTGATTAAATGCCAGCACTAAGCGAGCTGCATATATTCCTGCTCACCAAAGTTCCATCTGCTCCAATCGATCGCTCGCATATCAAGTAATCGTGGTTCCACTTTTCATGAGGCGGGCATCTTCGCGGCCGGAACGGCCGCTCTAATCCCAACAAAAAGGTTGCCCTCAGTGAAGACGCCTCTCAGATGGATTGACACTTCTTTAATGAGCTGTGCAGCGAAGACAGCGCCAGACAAGAAATCCCTTCAAACGGCCTTACGCGTTTCGGGCTCCTCCGCCCTTGCTCACAGGCCAAGGAACTGGTGCACGACACTGTTGCAGTCACCTGTTTTTAACTCACAATCACTCCCGCCCCAAATAGGTATCATGTGACTAATGGGAATTCTGGTCAAGGTAGTCCTGCACAATTATTTAACCCCAGTGGGCGTGTCGTTGCCAGTCTAATAGTCTATTAAAAAATCCCAGTGGATTGATTAAATGCCAGCACTAAGCGAGCTGCATATATTCCTGCTCACCAAAGTTCCATCTGCTCCAATCGATCGCATATCAAGTAATCGTGGATCCGCTTTTCATGCGGCAAGCATCTTCGCGGCCGGACAAGCCGCTCAAATCCCAACAAAAAGGTTGCCCTCAGTGAAGACGCCTCTCAGATGGATTGACACTTCTTTAATGAGCTTTGCAGCGAAGCCAGCGCCAGACAAGAAATCCCTTCAAACGGCCTTACGCTTTTCGGGCTCCTCCGCCCTTGATCACAGGCCAAGGAACTAGTGCACGACACTGTTGCAGTCACCTGTTTTTAACTCACAATCACTCCAGCCCCAAATAGGTATCATGTGACTAATGAGAATTCTGGTCAAGGTAGTCCTGCACAATTATTTAACCCCAGGGGGCATCTCGTTGCCGGTCTAATAGTCCATTAAAAATCCCAGTGGATTGATTAAATGCCAGCACTAAGCGAGCTGCATATATTCCTGCTCACCAAAGTTCCATCTGCTCCAATCGATCGCTCGCATATCAAGTAATCGTGGATCCGCTTTTCATGTGGCGGGCATCTTCGCGGCCGGACCAGTCGCTCAAATCCCAACAAAAAGGTTGCCCTCAGTGAAGACGCCTCTCAGATGGATTGACACTTCTTTAATGAGCTTTGCAGCGAAGCCAACGCCAGACAAGAAATCCCTTCAAACGGCCTTATGCATTTTGGGCTCCTCCGCCCTTGCTCACAAGCCAAGGAACTAGTGCACGACACTGTTCCAGTCACCTGCTTTTAACTCACAATCACTCCCGTCCCAAATAGGTATCATTTGACTAATGGGAATTCTGGTCAAGGTGGTCCTGCACAATTATTTAACCCCAGTGGGCATGTCGTTGCCAGTCTAATAATCCATTAGAAAATCCCAGTGGATTGATTAAATGCCAGCACTAAGCGAGCTGCATATATTCCTGCCCACAAAAGTTCCATCTGCTCCAATCGATCGCTTTCATATCAAGTAATTGTGGATCCGCTTTTCAGGCAGCGGGCATCTTCACGGTCGGACCAGCCGCTCAAATCCCAACAAAAAGGTTGCCCTCAGTGAAGACGCCTCTCAGATGGATTGACACTTCTTTCATGAGCTTTGCAGCGAAGCCAGCGCCAGACAAGAAATCCCTTCAAATGGACTTACGCGTTTCAGGCTCCTACGCCCTTGCTCACAGGCCAAGGAACTAGTGCACGACACTGTTGCAGTCACCTGTTTTTAACTCACAATAACTCCCGCCCCAAATAGGTATCATGTGACTAATGGGAATTCTGGTCGAGGTAGTCCTGCACAATTATTTAACCCCAGTGGGCGTGTCATTGCCAGTCTAATAGTCCATTAAAAAATCCCAGTGGATTGATTAAATGCCAGCACTAAGCGAGCTGCATATATTCCTGCTCACCAAAGTTCCATCTGCTCCAATCGATCACTCGCATATCAAGTAATTGTGGATCCGCATTTCATGCGGCGGGTATCTTCGCGGCCGGACCAGCCGCTCGAATCCCAACAAAAAGGTTGCCCTCAGTGAAGACGCCTCTCAGATGGATTGACACTTCTTTAATGAGCTTTGCAGCGAAGCCAGCGCCAGACAAGAAATCCCTTCAAACGTCCTTACGCGTTTCGGGCTCCTCCCCCTTGCTCACAGGCCAAGGAACTAGTGCACGACACTGTTGCAGTCACCTGTTTTTAACTCACAATCACTCCCGCCCCAAATAGGTATCATGTGACTAATGGGAATTCTGGTCAAGGTAGTCCTGCACAATTATTTAAGCCCTGTGGGCCTGTCGTTGCCAGTCTAATAGCCCATTAAAAAATGCCAGTGGATTGATTAAATGCCAGCACTAAGCGAGCTGCATATATTCCTGCTCACCAAAGTTCCATCTGCTCCAATCGATCGCTCGCATATCAAGTAATCGTGGATCCACTTTTCATGCGGCGGGCATCTTCGCGGCTGGAACAGCCACTCTAATCCCAACAAAAAGGTTGCCCTCAGTGAAGACGCCTCTCAGATGGATTGACACTTCTTTAATGAGCTTTGCAGCAAAGCCAGCGCCAGACAAGAAATCCCTTCAAACATCCTTACGCGTTTCGGGCTCCTCCGCCCTTGCTCACAGGCCAAGGAACTAGTGCACAACACTGTTGCAGTCACCTGTTTTTAACTCACAATCAGTCCCGCCCCAAATAGGTATCATGTGACTAATGGGAATTCTGGTCAAGGTAGTCCTGCACAATTATTTAACCCCAGTGGGCGTGTCGTTGCCAGTCTAATAGTCCATTAAAAAATCCCAGTGGATTGATTAAATGCCAGCCCTAAGCGAGCTGCATATATTCCTGCTCACAAAAGTTCTATCTGCTCCAATCGATCGCTCGCATATCAAGTAATCGTGGATCCGCTTTTCATGCGGCGGGCATCTTCACGGCCGGACCAGCCGCTCCAATCCCAACAAAAAGGTTGCCCTCAGTAAAGACGCTCTCAGATGGATTGACACTTCTTTAATAAGCTTTGCAGCGAAGCCAGCGCCAGACAAGAAATCCCTTCAAACGGCCTTACACTTTTCGGGCTCCTAGGAACTAGTGCACGACACTGTTGCAGTCACCTGTTTTTAACTCACAATCACTCCCGCCCTAAATAGGTATCATGTGACTAATGGGAATTCTGGTCAAGGTAGTCCTGCACAATTATTTAACCCCAGTGGGCGTGTCGTTGCCAGTCTAATAGTCCATTAAAAAATCCCAGTGGATTGATTAAATGCCAGCACTAAGCGAGCTGCATATATTCCTGCTCACCAAAGTTCCATCTGCTCCAATCGATCGCTCGCATATCAAGTAATTGTGGATCCGCATTTCATGCGGTGGGCATCTTCGCGGCCGGACCAGCCGCTCAAATCCCAACAAAAAGGTTGCCCACAGTGAAGACGCCTCTCAGATGGATTGACACTTCTTTAATGAGCTTTGCAGCGAAGCCAGCGCCAGACAAGAAATCCCTTCAAAGATCCTTACGCGTTTCGGGCTCCTCCGCCCTTGCTCACAGGCCAAGGAACTAGTGCACGACACTGTTGCAGTCAACTGTTTTTAACTCACAATCACTCCTGCCCCAAATAGGTATCATGTGACTAATGGGAATTCTGTTCAAGGTAGTCCTGCACAATTATTTAATTCCAGTGGGCGTGTCGTTGCCAGTCTAATAGTCCATTAAAAAATCCCAGTGGATTGATCAAATGCCAGCACTAAGCAAGCTGCATATATTCCTGATCACCAAAGTTCCATCTGCTCCAATCGATCACTCGCATATCAAGTAATCGTGGATCCGCTTTCCATGCGGCGGACATCTTCGTGGCCGGACCAGCTGCTCAAATCCCAACAAAAAGGTTGCCCTCAGTGAAGACGCCTCTCAGATGGATAGACACTTCTTTCATGAGCTTTGCAGCGAAGCCAGCGCCAGACAAGAAATCCCTTCAAGCGGCCTTACGCGTTTCGGGCTCCTCCGCCTTGCTCACAGACCAAGGAACTAGTGCACGACACTGTTGCAGTCACCTGTTTTTAACTCACAATCACTCCCGGCCCAAATAGGAATCATGTGACTAATGGGAATTCTGGTCAAGGTAGTCCTGCACAATTATTTAACCCCAGTGGGCGTGTCGTTGCCAGTCTACTAGTCCATTAAAAAATCCCAGTGGATTGATTAAATGCCAGCATTAAGCGAGCTGCATATATTCCTGCTCACCAAAGTTCCATCTGCTCCAATCGATCGCTCTCATATCAAGTAATTGTGGATCCGCATTTCATGCGGCGGGCATCTTCGCGGCCGGACCAGCCGCTCAAATCCCAACAAAAAGGTTGCCCTCAGTGAAGACGCCTCTCAGATGGATTGACACTTCTTTAATGAGCTTTGCAGCGAAGCCAACGCCAGACAAGAAATCCCTTCAAACGGCCTTATGCATTTCGAGCTCCTCCGCCCTTGCTCACAGGCCAAGGAACTAGTGCACAACACTTTTCCAGTCACCTGTTTTTAACTCACAATCACTCCCGCCCCAAATAGGTATCATGTGACTAATGGGAATTCTGGTCAAGGTAGTCCTGTACAATTATTTAACCCCTGTGGGCGTGTCGTTGCCAGTCTAATAGCCCATTAAAAAATCCCAGTGCATTGATTAAATGCCAGCACTAAGCGAGCTGCATATATTCCTGCTCACCAAAGTTCCATCTGCTCCAATCGATCGCTCGCATATCAAGTAATCGTGGATCCACTTTTCATGAGGCGGGCATCTTCGCGGCCGGAACGGCCGCTCTAATCCCAACAAAAAGGTTGCCCTCAGTGAAGACGCCTCTCAGATGGATTGACACTTCTTTAATGAGCTTTGCAGCGAAGACAGCGCCAGACAAGAAATCCCTTCAAACGGCCTTACGCGTTTCGGGCTCCTCCGCCCTTGCTCACAGGCCAAGGAACTAGTGCACGACACTGTTGCAGTCACCTGTTTTTAACTCACAATCACTCCCGCCCCAAATAGGTATCATGTGACTAATGGGAATTCTGGTCAAGGTAGTCCTGCACAATTATTTAACCCCAGTGGGCGTGTCGTTGCCAGTCTAATAGTCCATTAAAAAATCCCAGTGGATTGATTAAATGCCAGCACTAAGCGAGCTGCATATATTCCTGCTCACCAAAGTTCCATCTGCTCCAATCGATCGCATATCAAGTAATCGTGGATCCGCTTTTCATGCGGCAAGCATCTTCGCGGCCGGACAAGCCGCTCAAATCCCAACAAAAAGGTTGCCCTCAGTGAAGACGCCTCTCAGATGGATTGACACTTCTTTAATGAGCTTTGCAGCGAAGCCAGCGCCAGACAAGAAATCCCTTCAAACGGCCTTACGCGTTTCGGGCTCCTCCGCCCTTGCTCACAGGCCAAGGAACTAGTGCACGACACTGTTGCAGTCACCTGTTTTTAACTCACAATCACTCCAGCCCCAAATAGGTATCATGTGACTAATGAGAATTCTGGTCAAGGTAGTCCTGCACAATTATTTAACCCCAGGGGGCGTCTCGTTGCCGGTCTAATAGTCCATTAAAAAATCCCAGTGGATTGATTAAATGCCAGCACTAAGCGAGCTGCATATATTCCTGCTCACCAAAGTTCCATCTGCTCCAATCGATCGCTCGCATATCAAGTAATCGTGGATCCGCTTTTCATGTGGCGGGCATCTTCGCGGCCGGACCAGCCGCTCAAATCCCAACAAAAAGGTTGCCCTCAGTGAAGACGCCTCTCAGATGGATTGACACTTCTTTAATGAGCTTTGCAGCGAAGCCAACGCCAGACAAGAAATCCCTTCAAACGGCCTTATGCATTTTGGGCTCCTCCGCCCTTGCTCACAAGCCAAGGAACTAGTGCACGACACTGTTCCAGTCACCTGCTTTTAACTCACAATCACTCCCGCCCCAAATAGGTATCATTTGACTAATGGGAATTCTGGTCAAGGTGGTCCTGCACAATTATTTAACACCAGTGGGCATGTCGTTGCCAGTCTAATAATCCATTAGAAAATCCCAGTGGATTGATTAAATGCCAGCACTAAGCGAGCTGCATATATTCCTGCCCACCAAAGTTCCATCTGCTCCAATCGATCGCTTTCATATCAAGTAATTGTGGATCCGCTTTTCATGCAGCGGGCATCTTCACGGCCGGACCAGCCGCTCAAATCCCAACAAAAAGGTTGCCCTCAGTGAAGACGCCTCTCAGATGGATTGACACTTCTTTCATGAGCTTTGCAGCGAAGCCAGCGCCAGACAAGAAATCCCTTCAACCGGACTTACGCGTTTTAGGCTCCTCCGCCCTTGCTCACAGGCCAAGGAACTAGTGCACAACACTGTTGCAGTCACCTGTTTTTAACTCACAATAACTCCCGCCCCAAATAGGTATCATGTGACTAATGGGAATTCTGGTCAAGGTAGTCCTGCACAATTATTTAACCCCAGTGGGCGTGTCATTGCCAGTCTAATAGTCCATTACAAAATCCCAGTGGATTGATTAAATGCCAGCACTAAGCGAGCTGCATATATTCCTGCTCACCAAAGTTCCATCTGCTCCAATCGATCACTCGCATATCAAGTAATTGTGGATCCGCATTTCATGCGGCGGGCATCTTCGCGGCCGGACCAGCCGCTCGAATCCCAACAAAAAGGTTGCCCTCAGTGAAGACGCCTCTCAGATGGATTGACACTTCTTTAATGAGCTTTGCAGCGAAGCCAGCGCCAGACAAGAAATCCCTTCAAACGTCCTTACGCGTTTCGGGCTCCTCCGCCCTTGCTCACAGGCCAAGGAACTAGTGCACGACACTGTTGCAGTCACCTGTTTTTAACTCACAATCACTCCCGCCCCAAATAGGTATCATGTGACTAATGGGAATTCTGGTCAAGGTAGTCCTGCACAATTATTTAAGCCCTGTGGGCCTGTCGTTGCCAGTCTAATAGCCCATTAAAAAATGCCAGTGGATTGATTAAATGCCAGCACTAAGCGAGCTGCATATATTCCTGCTCACCAAAGTTCCATCTGCTCCAATCGATCGCTCGCATATCAAGTAATCGTGGATCCACTTTTCATGCGGCGGGCATCTTCGCGGCTGGAACAGCCGCTCTAATCCCAACAAAAAGGTTGCCCTCAGTGAAGACGCCTCTCAGATGGATTGACACTTCTTTAATGAGCTTTGCAGCAAAGCCAGCGCCAGACAAGAAATCCCTTCAAACATCCTTACGCGTTTCGGGCTCCTCCGCCCTTGCTCACAGGCCAAGGAACTAGTGCACAACACTGTTGCAGTCACCTGTTTTTAACTCACAATCACTCCCGCCCCAAATAGGTATCATGTGACTAATGGGAATTCTGGTCAAGGTAGTCCTGCACAATTATTTAACCCCAGTGGGCGTGTCGTTGCCAGTCTAATAGTCCATTAAAAAATCCCAGTGGATTGATTAAATGCCAGCACTAAGCGAGCTGCATATATTCCTGCTCACCAAAGTTCCATCTGCTCCAATCGATCGCTCTCATATCAAGTAATTGTGGATCCGCATTTCATGCGGCGGGCATCTTCGCGGCCGGACCAGCCGCTCAAATCCCAACAAAAAGGTTGCCCTCAGTGAAGACGCCTCTCAGATGGATTGACACTTCTTTAATGAGCTTTGCAGCGAAGCCAGCGCCAGACAAGAAATCCCTTCAAACGATCCTTACGCGTTTCGGGCTCCTCCGCCCTTGCTCACAGGCCAAGGAACTAGTGCACGACACTGTTGCAGTCAACTGTTTTTAACTCACAATCACTCCTGCCCCAAATAGGTATCATGTGACTAATGGGAATTCTGTTCAAGGTAGTCCTGCACAATTATTTAATTCCAGTGGGCGTGTCGTTGCCAGTCTAATAGTCCATTAAAAAATCCCAGTGGATTGATCAAATGCCAGCACTAAGCAAGCTGCATATATTCCTGCTCACCAAAGTTCCATCTGCTCCAATCGATCACTCGCATATCAAGTAATCGTGGATCCGCTTTCCATGCGGCGGGCATCTTCGTGGCCGGACCAGCTGCTCAAATCCCAACAAAAAGGTTGCCCTCAGTGAAGACGCCTCTCAGATGGATAGACACTTCTTTCATGAGCTTTGCAGCGAAGCCAGCGCCAGACAAGAAATCCCTTCAAGCGGCCTTACGCGTTTCGGGCTCCTCCGCCCTTGCTCACAGACCAAGGAACTAGTGCACGACACTGTTGCAGTCACCTGTTTTTAACTCACAATCACTCCCGCCCCAAATAGGTATCATGTGACTAATGGGAATTCTGGTCAAGGTAGTCCTGCACAATTATTTAACCCCAGTGGGCGTGTCGTTGCCAGTCTACTAGTCCATTAAAAAATCCCAGTGGATTGATTAAATGCCAGCACTAAGCGAGCTGCATATATTCCTGCTCACCAAAGTTCCATCTGCTCCAATCGATCGCTCTCATATCAAGTAATTGTGGATCCGCATTTCATGCGGCGGGCATCTTCGCGGCCGGACCAGCCGCTCAAATCCCAACAAAAAGGTTGCCCTCAGTGAAGACGCCTCTCAGATGGATTGACACTTCTTTAATGAGCTTTGCAGCGAAGCCAACGCCAGACAAGAAATCCCTTCAAACGGCCTTATGCGTTTCGGGCTCCTCCGCCCTTGCTCACAGGCCAAGGAACTAGTGCACGACACTTTTCCAGTCACCTGTTTTTAACTCACAATCACTCCCGCCCCAAATAGGTATCATGTGACTAATGGGAATTCTGGTCAAGGTAGTCCTGCACAATTATTTAACCCCTGTGGGCGTGTCGTTGCCAGTCTAATAGCCCATTAAAAAATCCCAGTGGATTGATTAAATGCCAGCACTAAGCGAGCTGCATATATTCCTGCTCACCAAAGTTCCATCTGCTCCAATCGATCGCTCGCATATCAAGTAATCGTGGATCCACTTTTCATGAGGCGGGCATCTTCGCGGCCGGAACGGCCGCTCTAATCCCAACAAAAAGGTTGCCCTCAGTGAAGACGCCTCTCAGATGGATTGACACTTCTTTAATGAGCTTTGCAGCGAAGACAGCGCCAGACAAGAAATCCCTTCAAACGGCCTTACGCGTTTCGGGCTCCTCCGCCCTTGCTCACAGGCCAAGGAACTAGTGCACGACACTGTTGCAGTCACCTGTTTTTAACTCACAATCACTCCCGCCCCAAATAAGTATCATGTGACTAATGGGAATTCTGGTCAAGGTAGTCCTGCACAATTATTTAACCCCAGTGGGCGTGTCGTTGCCAGTCTAATAGTCTATTAAAAAATCCCAGTGGATTGATTAAATGCCAGCACTAAGCGAGCTGCATATATTCCTGCTCACCAAAGTTCCATCTGCTCCAATCGATCGCTCATATCAAGTAATCGTGGATCCGCTTTTCATGCGGCGAGCATCTTCGCGGCCGGACAAGCCGCTCAAATCCCAACAAAAAGGTTGCCCTCAGTGAAGACGCCTCTCAGGTGGATTGACACTTCTTTAATGAGCTTTGCAGCGAAGCCAGCGCCAGACAAGAAATCCCTTCATACGGCCTTACGCGTTTCGGGCTCCTCCGCCCTTGCTCACAGGCCAAGGAACTAGTGCACGACACTGTTGCAGTCACCTGTTTTTAACTCACAATCACTCCGGCCCCAAATAGGTATCATGTGACTAATGGGAATTCTGGTCAAGGTAGTCCTGCACAATTATTTAACCCCAGTGGGCGTCTCGTTGCCAGTCTAATAGTCCATTAAAAAATCCCAGTGGATTGATTAAATGCCAGCACTAAGCGAGCTGCATATATTCCTGCTCACCAAAGTTCCATCTGCTCCAATCGATCGCTCGCATATCAAGTAATCGTGGATCCACTTTTCATGAGGCGGGCATCTTCGCGGCAGGAACGGCCGCTCTAATCCCAACAAAAAGGTTGCCCTCAGTGAAGACGCCTCTCAGATGGATTGACACTTCTTTAATGAGCTTTGCAGCGAAGCCAGCGCCAGACAAGAAATCCCTTCAAACGGCCTTACGCGTTTCGGGCTCCTCCGCCCTTGCTCACAGGCCAAGGAACTAGTGCACGACACTGTTGCAGTCACCTGTTTTTAACTCACAATCACTCCCGCCCCAAATAGGTATCATGTGACTAATGGGAATTCTGGTCAAGGTAGTCCTGCACAATTATTTAACCCCAGTGGGCGTGTCGTTGCCAGTCTAATAGTCCATTAAAAATGCCAGTGGATTGATTAAATGCCAGCACTAAGCGAGCTGCATATATTCCTGCTCACCAAAGTTCCATCTGCTCCAATCGATCGCTCGCATATCAAGTAATCGCGGATCCGCTTTTCATGCGGCGGGCATCTTCGCGGCCGGACCAGCCGCTCAAATCTCAACAAAATGGTTGACCTCAGTGAAGACGCCTCTCAGATGGATTGACACTTCTTTCATGAGCTTTGCAGCGAAGCCAGCGCCAGACAAGAAATCCCTTCAAACGGCCTTACGCGTTTCGGGCTCCTCCGCCCTTGCTCACAATGCCAAGGAACTAGTGCACGACACTGTTGCAGTCACCTGTTTTTAACTCACAATCACTCCTGCCCCAAATAGGTATCATGTGAATAATGGGAATTCTGTTCAAGGTAGTCCTTCACAATTATTTAACTCCAGTGGGCGTGTCGTTGCCAGTCTAATAGTCCATTAAAAAATCCCAGTGGATTGATCAAATGCCAGCACTAAGCGAGCTGCATATATTCCTGCTCACCAAAGTTCCATCTGCTCCAATCGATCGCTCGCATATCAAGTAATCGTGGATCCGCTTTTCATGCGGCGGGCATCTTCGCGGCCGGACACAGCCGCTCAAATCCCAACAAAAAGGTTGCCCTCAGTGAAGACGCCTCTCAGATGGATTGACACTTCTTTAATGAGCTTTGCAGCGAAGCCAGCGCCAGACAAGAAATCCCTTCAAACGGCCTTACGCGTTTCGGGCTCCTCCGCCCTTGCTCACAGGCCAAGGAACTAGTGCACGACACTGTTGCAGTCACCTGTTTTTAACTCACAATCACTCCCGCCCCAAATAGGTATCATGTGACTAATGGGAATTCTGGTCAAGGTAGTCCTGCACAATTATTTAACCCCAGTGGGCGTGTCGTTGCCAGTCTAATAGTCCATTAAAAAATCACAGTGGATTGATTAAATGCCAGCTCTAAGCGAGCTGCATATATTCCTGCTCACCAAAGTTCCATCTGCTCCAATCGATCGCTCGCATATCAAGTAATCGTGGATCCACTTTTCATGCGGCGGGCATCTTCGCGGCCGGAACAGCCGCTCTAATCCCAACAAAAAGGTTGCCCTCAGTGAAGACGCCTCTCAGATGGATTGACACTTCTTTAATGAGCTTTGCAGCGAAGCCAGCGCCAGACAAGAAATCCCTTCAAACGGCCTTACGCATTTCGGGCTCCTCCGCCCTTGCTCACAGGCCAAGGAACTAGTGCATGACACTGTTGCAGTCACCTGTTTTTAACTCACAATCACTCCTGCCCCAAATAGGTATCATGTGACTAATGGGAATTCTGGTCAAGGTAGTCCTGCACAATTATTTAACCCCAGTGGGCGTGTCGTTGCCAGTCTAATAGTCCATTCAAAAATCCCAGTGGATTGATTAAATGCCAGCACTAAGCGAGCTGCATATATTCCTGCTGACCAAAGTTCCATCTGCTCCAAGCGATCGCTCGCATATCAAGTAATCGTGGATCCGCTTTTCATGCGGCGGGCATCTTCGCGGCCGGACCAGACGCTCAAATCCCAGCAAAAAGGTTGCCCTCAGTGAAGACGCCTCTCAGATGGATTGACACTTCTTTCATGAGCTTTGCAGTGAAGCCAGCGCCAGACAAGAAAACCCTTCAAACATCCTTACGCGTTTCGGGCTCCTCCGCCCTTGCTCACAGGCCAAGGAACTAGTGCACGACACTGTGTGCAGTCAACTGTTTTTAACTCACAATCACTCCTGCCCCAAATAGGTATCATGTGACTAATGGGAATTCTGTTACTTGATATGAGAGCGATCAAGTAATCGTGGATCCGCTTTCCATGCGGCGGGCATCTTCGTGGCCGGACCAGCCGCTCAAATCCCAACAAAAAGGTTGACCTCAGTAAAGACGCTTCTCCGATGGATTGACACTTCTTTCATGAGCTTTGCAGCGAAGCCAGCGCCAGACAAGAAATCCCTTCAAACGGCCTTACGCGTTTTGGGCTCCTCCGCCCTTGCTCACAGGCCAAGGAACTAGTGCACGACACTGTTGCAGTCACCTGTTTTTAACTCACAATCACTCCCGCCCCAAATAGGTATCATGTGACTAATGGGAATTCTGGTCAAGGTAGTCCTGCACAATTATTTAACCCCAGTGGACGTGTCGTTGCCAGTCTAATAGTCCATTAAATAATCCCAGTGGATTGATTAAATGCCAGCACTAAGCGAGCTGCATATATTCCTACTCACCAAAGTTCCATCTGCTCCAATCGATCGCTCTCATATCAAGTAATTGTGGATCCGCATTTCATGCGGCGAGCATCTTCGCGGCCGGACCAGCCGCTCAAATCCCAACAAAAAGGTTGCCCTCAGTGAAGACGCCTCTCAGATGGATTGACACTTCTTTAATGAGCTTTGCAGCGAAGCCAGCGCCAGACAAGAAATCCCTTCAAACGTCCTTACGCGTTTCGGGCTCCTCCCCCCTTGCTCACAGGCCAAGGAACTAGTGCACGACACTGTTGCAGTCACCTGTTTTTAACTCACAATCACTCCCGCCCCAAATAGGTATCATGTGACTAATGGGAATTCTGGTCAAGGTAGTCCTGCACAATTATTTAAGTCCTGTGGGCGTGTCGTTGCCAGTCTAATAGTCCATTAAAAAATGCCAGTGGATTGATTAAATGCCAGCACTAAGCGAGCTGCATATATTCCTGCTCACCAAAGTTCCATCTGCTCCAATCGATCGCTCGCATATCAAGTAATCGTGGATCCACTTTTCATGCGGCGGGCATCTTCGCGGCCGGAACAGCCGTTCAAATCCCAACAAAAAGGTTGCCCTCAGTGAAGAGGCCTCTCAGATGGATTGACACTTCTTTAATGAGCTTTGCAGCGAAGCCAGCGCCAGACAAGAAATCCCTTCAAACATCCTTACGCGTTTCGGGCTCCTCCGCCCTTGCTCACAGGCCAAGGAACTAGTGCACGACACTGTTGCAGTCACCTGTTTTTAACTCACAATCACTCCCGCCCCAAATAGGTATCATGTGACTAATGGGAATTCTGGTCAAGGTAGTCCTGCACAATTATTTAACCCCAGTGGGCGTGTCGTTGCCAGTCTAATAGTCCATTAAAAATCCCAGTGGATTGATTAAATGCCAGCACTAAGCGAGCTGCATATATTCCTGCTCACCAAAGTTCCATCTGCTCCAATCGATCGCTCTCATATCAAGTAATTGTGGATCCGCATTTCATGCGGCGGGCATCTTCGCGGCCGGACCAGCCGCTCAAATCCCAACAAAAAGGTTGCCCTCAGTGAAGACGCCTCTCAGATGGATTGACACTTCTTTAATGAGCTTTGCAGCGAAGCCAGCGCCAGACAAGAAATCCCTTCAAACGATCCTTACGCGTTTCGGGCTCCTCCGCCCTTGCTCACAGGCCAAGGAACTAGTGCACGACACTGTTGCAGTCAACTGTTTTTAACTCACAATCACTCCTGCCCCAAATAGGTATCATGTGACTAATGGGAATTCTGTTCAAGGTAGTCCTGCACAATTATTTAACTCCAGTGGGCGTGTCGTTGCCAGTCTAATAGTCCATTAAAAAATCCCAGTGGATTGATTAAATGCCAGCACTAAGCGAGCTGCATATATTCCTGCTCACCAAAGTTCCATCTGCTCCAATCGATCACTCGCATATCAAGTAATCGTGGATCCGCTTTCCATGCGGCGGGCATCTTCGCGGCCGGACCAGCCCCTCAAATACCAACAAAAGGTTGACCTCAGTAAAGACGCTTCTCCGATGGATTGACACTTCTTTCATGAGCTTTGCAGCGAAGCCAGCGCCAGACAAGAAATCCCTTCAAACGGCCTTACGCGTTTTGGGCTCCTCCGCCCTTGCTCACAGGCCAAGGAACTAGTGCACAACACTGTTGCAGTCACCTGTTTTTAACTCACAATCACTCCCGCCCCAAATAGGTATCATGTGACTAATGGGAATTCTGGTCAAGGTAGTCCTGCACAATTATTTAACCCCAGTGGGCGTGTCGTTGCCAGTCTAATAGTCCATTAAAAAATCCCAGTGGATTGATTAAATGCCAGCACTAAGCGAGCTGCATATATTCCTGCTCACCAAAGTTCCATCTGCTCCAATCGATCGCTCGCATATCAAGTAATCGTGGATCCGCTTTTCATGCGGCGGGCATCTTCGCGGCCGGACAAGCCGCTCAAATCCCAACAAAAAGGTTGCCCTCAGTGAAGACGCCTCTCAGATGGATTGACACTTCTTTAATGAGCTTTGCAGCGAAGCCAGCGCCAGACAAGAAATCCCTTCAAACGGCCTTACGCGTTTCGGGCTCCTCCGCCCTTGCTCACAGGCCAAGGAACTAGTGCACGACACTGTTGCAGTCACCTGTTTTTAACTCACAATCACTCCCGCCCCAAATAGGTATCATGTGACTAATGGGAATTCTGGTCAAGGTAGTCCTGCACAATTATTTAACCCCAGTGGGCGTGTCGTTGCCAGTCTAATAGTCCATTAAAAAATCCCAGTGGATTGATTAAATGCCAGCACTAAGCGAGCTGCATATATTCCTGCTCACCAAAGTTCCATCTGCTCCAATCGATCGCATATCAAGTAATCGTGGATCCGCTTTTCATGCGGCGGGCATCTTCGCGGCCGGACCAGCCGCTCAAATCCCAACAAAAAGGTTGCCCTCAGTGAAGACGCCTCTCAGATAGATTGACTCTTCTTTAATGAGCTTTGCAGAGAAGCCAGCGCCAGACAAGAAACTCCTTCAAACAGCCTTACGCGTTTCGGGCTCCTCCACCCTTGCTCACAGACCAAGGAACTAGTGCACGACACTGTTGCAGTCACCTGTTTTTAACTCACAATCACTCCCGCCCCAAATAGGTATCATGTGACTAATGGGAATTCTGGTCAAGGTAGTCCTGCACAATTATTTAACCCCAGTGGGCGTGTCGTTGCCAGTCTAATAGTCCATTAAAAAATCCCAGTGGATTGATTAAATGCCAGCACTAAGCGAGCTGCATATATTCCTGCTCACCAAAGTTCCATCTGCTCCAATCGATCGCTCGCATATCAAGTAATCGTGGATCCGCTTTTCATGCGGCGGGCATCTTCGCGGCCGGACCAGCCGCTCAAATCCCAACAAAAAGGTTGCCCTCAGTGAAGACGCCTCTCAGATGGATTGACACTTCTTTAATGAGCTTTGCAGCGAAGCCAGCGCCAGACAAGAAATCCCTTCAAACGTCCTTACGCGTTTCGGGCTCCTCCGCCCTTGCTCACAGGCCAAGGAACTAGTGCACGACACTGTTGCAGTCACCTGTTTTTAACTCACAATCACTCCCGCCCCAAATAGGTATCATGTGACTAATGGGAATTCTGGTCAAGGTAGTCCTGCACAATTATTTAACCCCAGTGGGCGTGTCGTTGCCAGTCTAATAGTCCATTAAAAAATCCCAGTGGATTGATTAAATGCCAGCACTAAGCGAGCTGCATATATTCCTGCTCACCAAAGTTCCATCTGCTCCAATCGATCGCTCGCATATCAAGTAATCGTGGATCCGCTTTTCATGCGGCGGGCATCTTCGCGGCCGGACCAGCCGCTCAAATCCCAACAAAAAGGTTGCCCTCAGTGAAGACGCCTCTCAGATGGATTGACACTTCTTTAATGAGCTTTGCAGCGAAGCCAGCGCCAGACAAGAAATCCCTTCAAACGGCCTTACGCGTTTCGGGCTCCTCCGCCCTTGCTCACAGGCCAAGGAACTAGTGCACGACACTGTTGCAGTCACCTGTTTTTAACTCACAATCACTCCCGCCCCAAATAGGTATCATGTGACTAATGGGAATTCTGGTCAAGGTAGTCCTGCACAATTATTTAACCCCAGTGGGCGTGTCGTTGCCAGTCTAATAGTCCATTAAAAAATCCCAGTGGATTGATTAAATGCCAGCACTAAGCGAGCTGCATATATTCCTGCTCACCAAAGTTCCATCTGCTCCAATCGATCGCTCTCATATCAAGTAATCGTGGATCCGCTTTTCATGCGGCGGGCATCTTCGCGGCCGGACCAGCCGCTCAAATCCCAACAAAAAGGTTGCCCTCAGTGAAGACGCCTCTCAGATGGATTGACACTTCTTTAATGAGCTTTGCAGCGAAGCCAGCGCCAGACAAGAAATCCCTTCAAACGGCCTTACGCGTTTCGGGCTCCTCCGCCCTTGCTCACAGGCCAAGGAACTAGTGCACGACACTGTTGCAGTCACCTGTTTTTAACTCACAATCACTCCCGCCCCAAATAGGTATCATGTGACTAATGGGAATTCTGGTCAAGGTAGTCCTGCACAATTATTTAACCCCAGTGGGCGTGTCGTTGCCAGTCTAATAGTCCATTAAAAAATCCCAGTGGATTGATTAAATGCCAGCACTAAGCGAGCTGCATATATTCCTGCTCACCAAAGTTCCATCTGCTCCAATCGATCGCTCGCATATCAAGTAATCGTGGATCCGCTTTTCATGCGGCGGGCATCTTCGCGGCCGGACAAGCCGCTCAAATCCCAACAAAAAGGTTGCCCTCAGTGAAGACGCCTCTCAGATGGATTGACACTTCTTTAATGAGCTTTGCAGCGAAGCCAGCGCCAGACAAGAAATCCCTTCAAACGGCCTTACGCGTTTCGGGCTCCTCCGCCCTTGCTCACAGGCCAAGGAACTAGTGCACGACACTGTTGCAGTCACCTGTTTTTAACTCACAATCACTCCCGCCCCAAATAGGTATCATGTGACTAATGGGAATTCTGGTCAAGGTAGTCCTGCACAATTATTTAACCCCAGTGGGCGTGTCGTTGCCAGTCTAATAGTCCATTAAAAAATCCCAGTGGATTGATTAAATGCCAGCACTAAGCGAGCTGCATATATTCCTGCTCACCAAAGTTCCATCTGCTCCAATCGATCGCTCGCATATCAAGTAATCGTGGATCCGCTTTTCATGCGGCGGGCATCTTCGCGGCCGGACCAGCCGCTCAAATCCCAACAAAAAGGTTGCCCTCAGTGAAGACGCCTCTCAGATGGATTGACACTTCTTTAATGAGCTTTGCAGCGAAGCCAGCGCCAGACAAGAAATCCCTTCAAACGGCCTTACGCGTTTCGGGCTCCTCCGCCCTTGCTCACAGGCCAAGGAACTAGTGCACGACACTGTTGCAGTCACCTGTTTTTAACTCACAATCACTCCCGCCCCAAATAGGTATCATGTGACTAATGGGAATTCTGGTCAAGGTAGTCCTGCACAATTATTTAACCCCAGTGGGCGTGTCGTTGCCAGTCTAATAGTCCATTAAAAAATCCCAGTGGATTGATTAAATGCCAGCACTAAGCGAGCTGCATATATTCCTGCTCACCAAAGTTCCATCTGCTCCAATCGATCGCTCGCATATCAAGTAATTGTGGATCCGCTTTTCATGCGGCGGGCATCTACGCGGCCGGACCAGCCGCTCAAATCCCAACAAAAAGGTTGCCCTCAGTGAAGACGCCTCTCAGATGGATTGACACTTCTTTAATGAGCTTTGCAGCGAAGCCAGCGCCAGACAAGAAGTCCCTTCAAACGTCCTTACGCGTTTCGGGCTCCTCCGCCCTTGCTCACAGGCCAAGGAACTAGTGCACGACACTGTTGCAGTCACCTGTTTTTAACTCACAATCACTCCTGCCCCAAATAGGTATCATGTGACTAATGGGAATTCTGTTCAAGGTAGTCCTGCACAATTATTTAATCCCAGTGGGCGTGTCGTTGCCAGTCTAATAGTCCATTAAAAAATCCCAGTGGATTGATTAAATGCCAGCACTAAGCGAGCTGCATATATTCCTGCTCACCAAAGTTCCATCTGCTCCAATCGATCACTCGCATATCAAGTAATCGTGGATCCGCTTTCCATGCGGCGGGCATCTTCGCGGCCGGACCAGCCGCTCAAATCCCAACAAAAAGGTTGCCCTCAGTAAAGACGCTTCTCCGATGGATTGACACTTCTTTAATGAGCTTTGCAGCGAAGCCAGCGCCAGACAAGAAATCCCTTCAAACGGCCTTACGCGTTTCGGGCTCCTCCGCCCTTGCTCACAGGCCAAGGAACTAGTGCACGACACTGTTGCAGTCACCTGTTTTTAACTCACAATCACTCCCGCCCCAAATAGGTATCATGTGACTAATGGGAATTCTGGTCAAGGTAGTCCTGCACAATTATTTAACCCCAGTGGGCGTGTCGTTGCCAGTCTAATAGTCCATTAAAAAATCCCAGTGGATTGATTAAATGCCAGCACTAAGCGAGCTGCATATATTCCTGCTCACCAAAGTTCCATCTGCTCCAATCGATCGCTCGCATATCAAGTAATCGTGGATCCGCTTTTCATGCGGCGGGCATCTTCGCGGCCGGACCAGCCGCTCAAATCCCAACAAAAAGGTTGCCCTCAGTGAAGACGCCTCTCAGATGGATTGACACTTCTTTAATGAGCTTTGCAGCGAAGCCAGCGCCAGACAAGAAATCCCTTCAAACGGCCTTACGCGTTTCGGGCTCCTCCGCCCTTGCTCACAGGCCAAGGAACTAGTGCACGACACTGTTGCAGTCACCTGTTTTTAACTCACAATCACTCCCGCCCCAAATAGGTATCATGTGACTAATGGGAATTCTGGTCAAGGTAGTCCTGCACAATTATTTAACCCCAGTGGGCGTGTCGTTGCCAGTCTAATAGTCCATTAAAAAATCCCAGTGGATTGATTAAATGCCAGCACTAAGCGAGCTGCATATATTCCTGCTCACCAAAGTTCCATCTGCTCCAATCGATCGCTCGCATATCAAGTAATCATGGACCCGCTTTTCATGCGGCGGACATCTTGGCGGCCGGACCAGCTGCTATAATACCAACATAAAGGTTGCCATCAGTGAAGACGCCTCTCAGATGGATTGACACTTCTTTAATGAGTTTTGCAGCGAAGCCAGCGCCTGACAAGAAATCCCTTCAAACGGCCTTACGCGTTTCGGGCTCCTCCGCCCTTGCTCACAGGCCAAGGAACTAGTGCACAACACTGTTGCAGTCACCTGTTTTTAACTCACAATCACTCCGGACCCAAATAGGTATCATGTGACTAATGGGAATTCTGGTCAAGGTAGTCCTGCACAATTATTTAACCCCAGTGGGCGTGTCGTTGCCAGTCTAATAGTCCATTAAAAAATCCCAGTGGATTGATTAAATGCCAGCACTAAGCGAGCTGCATATATTCCTGCTCACCAAAGTTCCATCTGCTCCAATCGATCGCTCGCATATCAAGTAATCGTGGATCCGCTTTTCATGCGGCGGGCATCTTCGCGGCCGGACCAGCCGCTCAAATCCCAACAAAAAGGTTGCCCTCAGTGAAGACGCCTCTCAGATGGATTGACACTTCTTTAATGAGCTTTGCAGCGAAGCCAGCGCCAGACAAGAAATCCCTTCAAACGGCCTTACGCGTTTCGGGCTCCTCCGCCCTTGCTCACAGGCCAAGGAACTAGTGCACGACACTGTTGCAGTCACCTGTTTTTAACTCACAATCACTCCCGCCCCAAATAGGTATCATGTGACTAATGGGAATTCTGGTCAAGGTAGTCCTGCACAATTATTTAACCCCAGTGGGCGTGTCGTTGCCAGTCTAATAGTCCATTAAAAAATCCCAGTGGATTGATTAAATGCCAGCACTAAGCGAGCTGCATATATTCCTGCTCACCAAAGTTCCATCTGCTCCAATCGATCGCTCGCATATCAAGTAATCGTGGATCCGCTTTTCATGCGGCGGGCATCTTCGCGGCCGGACCAGCCGCTCAAATCCCAACAAAAAGGTTGCCCTCAGTGAAGACGCCTCTCAGATGGATTGACACTTCTTTAATGAGCTTTGCAGCGAAGCCAGCGCCAGACAAGAAATCCCTTCAAACGGCCTTACGCGTTTCGGGCTCCTCCGCCCTTGCTCACAGGCCAAGGAACTAGTGCACGACACTGTTGCAGTCACCTGTTTTTAACTCACAATCACTCCCGCCCCAAATAGGTATCATGTGACTAATGGGAATTCTGGTCAAGGTAGTCCTGCACAATTATTTAACCCCAGTGGGCGTGTCGTTGCCAGTCTAATAGTCCATTAAAAAATCCCAGTGGATTGATTAAATGCCAGCACTAAGCGAGCTGCATATATTCCTGCTCACCAAAGTTCCATCTGCTCCAATCGATCGCTCGCATATCAAGTAATCGTGGATCCGCTTTTCATGCGGCGGGCATCTTCGCGGCCGGACCAGCCGCTCAAATCCCAACAAAAAGGTTGCCCTCAGTGAAGACGCCTCTCAGATGGATTGACACTTCTTTAATGAGCTTTGCAGCGAAGCCAGCGCCAGACAAGAAATCCCTTCAAACGGCCTTACGCGTTTCGGGCTCCTCCGCCCTTGCTCACAGGCCAAGGAACTAGTGCACGACACTGTTGCAGTCACCTGTTTTTAACTCACAATCACTCCCGCCCCAAATAGGTATCATGTGACTAATGGGAATTCTGGTCAAGGTAGTCCTGCACAATTATTTAACCCCAGTGGGCGTGTCGTTGCCAGTCTAATAGTCCATTAAAAAATCCCAGTGGATTGATTAAATGCCAGCACTAAGCGAGCTGCATATATTCCTGCTCACCAAAGTTCCATCTGCTCCAATCGATCGCTCGCATATCAAGTAATCGTGGATCCGCTTTTCATGCGGCGGGCATCTTCGCGGCCGGACCAGCCGCTCAAATCCCAACAAAAAGGTTGCCCTCAGTGAAGACGCCTCTCAGATGGATTGACACTTCTTTAATGAGCTTTGCAGCGAAGCCAGCGCCAGACAAGAAATCCCTTCAAACGGCCTTACGCGTTTCGGGCTCCTCCGCCCTTGCTCACAGGCCAAGGAACTAGTGCACGACACTGTTGCAGTCACCTGTTTTTAACTCACAATCACTCCCGCCCCAAATAGGTATCATGTGACTAATGGGAATTCTGGTCAAGGTAGTCCTGCACAATTATTTAACCCCAGTGGGCGTGTCGTTGCCAGTCTAATAGTCCATTAAAAAATCCCAGTGGATTGATTAAATGCCAGCACTAAGCGAGCTGCATATATTCCTGCTCACCAAAGTTCCATCTGCTCCAATCGATCGCTCGCATATCAAGTAATCGTGGATCCGCTTTTCATGCGGCGGGCATCTTCGCGGCCGGACCAGCCGCTCAAATCCCAACAAAAAGGTTGCCCTCAGTGAAGACGCCTCTCAGATGGATTGACACTTCTTTAATGAGCTTTGCAGCGAAGCCAGCGCCAGACAAGAAATCCCTTCAAACGGCCTTACGCGTTTCGGGCTCCTCCGCCCTTGCTCACAGGCCAAGGAACTAGTGCACGACACTGTTGCAGTCACCTGTTTTTAACTCACAATCACTCCCGCCCCAAATAGGTATCATGTGACTAATGGGAATTCTGGTCAAGGTAGTCCTGCACAATTATTTAACCCCAGTGGGCGTGTCGTTGCCAGTCTAATAGTCCATTAAAAAATCCCAGTGGATTGATTAAATGCCAGCACTAAGCGAGCTGCATATATTCCTGCTCACCAAAGTTCCATCTGCTCCAATCGATCGCTCGCATATCAAGTAATCGTGGATCCGCTTTTCATGCGGCGGGCATCTTCGCGGCCGGACCAGCCGCTCAAATCCCAACAAAAAGGTTGCCCTCAGTGAAGACGCCTCTCAGATGGATTGACACTTCTTTAATGAGCTTTGCAGCGAAGCCAGCGCCAGACAAGAAATCCCTTCAAACGGCCTTACGCGTTTCGGGCTCCTCCGCCCTTGCTCACAGGCCAAGGAACTAGTGCACGACACTGTTGCAGTCACCTGTTTTTAACTCACAATCACTCCCGCCCCAAATAGGTATCATGTGACTAATGGGAATTCTGGTCAAGGTAGTCCTGCACAATTATTTAACCCCAGTGGGCGTGTCGTTGCCAGTCTAATAGTCCATTAAAAAATCCCAGTGGATTGATTAAATGCCAGCACTAAGCGAGCTGCATATATTCCTGCTCACCAAAGTTCCATCTGCTCCAATCGATCGCTCGCATATCAAGTAATCGTGGATCCGCTTTTCATGCGGCGGGCATCTTCGCGGCCGGACCAGCCGCTCAAATCCCAACAAAAAGGTTGCCCTCAGTGAAGACGCCTCTCAGATGGATTGACACTTCTTTAATGAGCTTTGCAGCGAAGCCAGCGCCAGACAAGAAATCCCTTCAAACGGCCTTACGCGTTTCGGGCTCCTCCGCCCTTGCTCACAGGCCAAGGAACTAGTGCACGACACTGTTGCAGTCACCTGTTTTTAACTCACAATCACTCCCGCCCCAAATAGGTATCATGTGACTAATGGGAATTCTGGTCAAGGTAGTCCTGCACAATTATTTAACCCCAGTGGGCGTGTCGTTGCCAGTCTAATAGTCCATTAAAAAATCCCAGTGGATTGATTAAATGCCAGCACTAAGCGAGCTGCATATATTCCTGCTCACCAAAGTTCCATCTGCTCCAATCGATCGCTCGCATATCAAGTAATCGTGGATCCGCTTTTCATGCGGCGGGCATCTTCGCGGCCGGACCAGCCGCTCAAATCCCAACAAAAAGGTTGCCCTCAGTGAAGACGCCTCTCAGATGGATTGACACTTCTTTAATGAGCTTTGCAGCGAAGCCAGCGCCAGACAAGAAATCCCTTCAAACGGCCTTACGCGTTTCGGGCTCCTCCGCCCTTGCTCACAGGCCAAGGAACTAGTGCACGACACTGTTGCAGTCACCTGTTTTTAACTCACAATCACTCCCGCCCCAAATAGGTATCATGTGACTAATGGGAATTCTGGTCAAGGTAGTCCTGCACAATTATTTAACCCCAGTGGGCGTGTCGTTGCCAGTCTAATAGTCCATTAAAAAATCCCAGTGGATTGATTAAATGCCAGCACTAAGCGAGCTGCATATATTCCTGCTCACCAAAGTTCCATCTGCTCCAATCGATCGCTCGCATATCAAGTAATCGTGGATCCGCTTTTCATGCGGCGGGCATCTTCGCGGCCGGACCAGCCGCTCAAATCCCAACAAAAAGGTTGCCCTCAGTGAAGACGCCTCTCAGATGGATTGACACTTCTTTAATGAGCTTTGCAGCGAAGCCAGCGCCAGACAAGAAATCCCTTCAAACGGCCTTACGCGTTTCGGGCTCCTCCGCCCTTGCTCACAGGCCAAGGAACTAGTGCACGACACTGTTGCAGTCACCTGTTTTTAACTCACAATCACTCCCGCCCCAAATAGGTATCATGTGACTAATGGGAATTCTGGTCAAGGTAGTCCTGCACAATTATTTAACCCCAGTGGGCGTGTCGTTGCCAGTCTAATAGTCCATTAAAAAATCCCAGTGGATTGATTAAATGCCAGCACTAAGCGAGCTGCATATATTCCTGCTCACCAAAGTTCCATCTGCTCCAATCGATCGCTCGCATATCAAGTAATCGTGGATCCGCTTTTCATGCGGCGGGCATCTTCGCGGCCGGACCAGCCGCTCAAATCCCAACAAAAAGGTTGCCCTCAGTGAAGACGCCTCTCAGATGGATTGACACTTCTTTAATGAGCTTTGCAGCGAAGCCAGCGCCAGACAAGAAATCCCTTCAAACGGCCTTACGCGTTTCGGGCTCCTCCGCCCTTGCTCACAGGCCAAGGAACTAGTGCACGACACTGTTGCAGTCACCTGTTTTTAACTCACAATCACTCCCGCCCCAAATAGGTATCATGTGACTAATGGGAATTCTGGTCAAGGTAGTCCTGCACAATTATTTAACCCCAGTGGGCGTGTCGTTGCCAGTCTAATAGTCCATTAAAAAATCCCAGTGGATTGATTAAATGCCAGCACTAAGCGAGCTGCATATATTCCTGCTCACCAAAGTTCCATCTGCTCCAATCGATCGCTCGCATATCAAGTAATCGTGGATCCGCTTTTCATGCGGCGGGCATCTTCGCGGCCGGACCAGCCGCTCAAATCCCAACAAAAAGGTTGCCCTCAGTGAAGACGCCTCTCAGATGGATTGACACTTCTTTAATGAGCTTTGCAGCGAAGCCAGCGCCAGACAAGAAATCCCTTCAAACGGCCTTACGCGTTTCGGGCTCCTCCGCCCTTGCTCACAGGCCAAGGAACTAGTGCACGACACTGTTGCAGTCACCTGTTTTTAACTCACAATCACTCCCGCCCCAAATAGGTATCATGTGACTAATGGGAATTCTGGTCAAGGTAGTCCTGCACAATTATTTAACCCCAGTGGGCGTGTCGTTGCCAGTCTAATAGTCCATTAAAAAATCCCAGTGGATTGATTAAATGCCAGCACTAAGCGAGCTGCATATATTCCTGCTCACCAAAGTTCCATCTGCTCCAATCGATCGCTCGCATATCAAGTAATCGTGGATCCGCTTTTCATGCGGCGGGCATCTTCGCGGCCGGACCAGCCGCTCAAATCCCAACAAAAAGGTTGCCCTCAGTGAAGACGCCTCTCAGATGGATTGACACTTCTTTAATGAGCTTTGCAGCGAAGCCAGCGCCAGACAAGAAATCCCTTCAAACGGCCTTACGCGTTTCGGGCTCCTCCGCCCTTGCTCACAGGCCAAGGAACTAGTGCACGACACTGTTGCAGTCACCTGTTTTTAACTCACAATCACTCCCGCCCCAAATAGGTATCATGTGACTAATGGGAATTCTGGTCAAGGTAGTCCTGCACAATTATTTAACCCCAGTGGGCGTGTCGTTGCCAGTCTAATAGTCCATTAAAAAATCCCAGTGGATTGATTAAATGCCAGCACTAAGCGAGCTGCATATATTCCTGCTCACCAAAGTTCCATCTGCTCCAATCGATCGCTCGCATATCAAGTAATCGTGGATCCGCTTTTCATGCGGCGGGCATCTTCGCGGCCGGACCAGCCGCTCAAATCCCAACAAAAAGGTTGCCCTCAGTGAAGACGCCTCTCAGATGGATTGACACTTCTTTAATGAGCTTTGCAGCGAAGCCAGCGCCAGACAAGAAATCCCTTCAAACGGCCTTACGCTTTTCGGGCTCCTCCGCCCTTGCTCACAGGCCAAGGAACTAGTGCACGACACTGTTGCAGTCACCTGTTTTTAACTCACAATCACTCCTGCCCCAAATAGGTATCATGTGACTAATGGGAATTCTGGTCAAGGTAGTCCTGCACAATTATTTAACCCCAGTGGGCGTGTCGTTGCCAGTCTAATAGTCCATTAAAAAATCCCAGTGGATTGATTAAATGCCAGCACTAAGCGAGCTGCATATATTCCTGCTCACCAAAGTTCCATCTGCTCCAATCGATCGCTCGCATATCAAGTAATCGTGGATCCGCTTTTCATGCGGCGGGCATCTTCGCGGCCGGACCAGCCGCTCAAATCCCAACAAAAAGGTTGCCCTCAGTGAAGACGCCTCTCAGATGGATTGACACTTCTTTAATGAGCTTTGCAGCGAAGCCAGCGCCAGACAAGAAATCCCTTCAAACGGCCTTACGCGTTTCGGGCTCCTCCGCCCTTGCTCACAGGCCAAGGAACTAGTGCACGACACTGTTGCAGTCACCTGTTTTTAACTCACAATCACTCCCGCCCCAAATAGGTATCATGTGACTAATGGGAATTCTGGTCAAGGTAGTCCTGCACAATTATTTAACCCCAGTGGGCGTGTCGTTGCCAGTCTAATAGTCCATTAAAAAATCCCAGTGGATTGATTAAATGCCAGCACTAAGCGAGCTGCATATATTCCTGCTCACCAAAGTTCCATCTGCTCCAATCGATCGCTCGCATATCAAGTAATCGTGGATCCGCTTTTCATGCGGCGGGCATCTTCGCGGCCGGACCAGCCGCTCAAATCCCAACAAAAAGGTTGCCCTCAGTGAAGACGCCTCTCAGATGGATTGACACTTCTTTAATGAGCTTTGCAGCGAAGCCAGCGCCAGACAAGAAATCCCTTCAAACGGCCTTACGCGTTTCGGGCTCCTCCGCCCTTGCTCACAGGCCAAGGAACTAGTGCACGACACTGTTGCAGTCACCTGTTTTTAACTCACAATCACTCCCGCCCCAAATAGGTATCATGTGACTAATGGGAATTCTGGTCAAGGTAGTCCTGCACAATTATTTAACCCCAGTGGGCGTGTCGTTGCCAGTCTAATAGTCCATTAAAAAATCCCAGTGGATTGATTAAATGCCAGCACTAAGCGAGCTGCATATATTCCTGCTCACCAAAGTTCCATCTGCTCCAATCGATCGCTCGCATATCAAGTAATCGTGGATCCGCTTTTCATGCGGCGGGCATCTTCGCGGCCGGACCAGCCGCTCAAATCCCAACAAAAAGGTTGCCCTCAGTGAAGACGCCTCTCAGATGGATTGACACTTCTTTAATGAGCTTTGCAGCGAAGCCAGCGCCAGACAAGAAATCCCTTCAAACGGCCTTACGCGTTTCGGGCTCCTCCGCCCTTGCTCACAGGCCAAGGAACTAGTGCACGACACTGTTGCAGTCACCTGTTTTTAACTCACAATCACTCCCGCCCCAAATAGGTATCATGTGACTAATGGGAATTCTGGTCAAGGTAGTCCTGCACAATTATTTAACCCCAGTGGGCGTGTCGTTGCCAGTCTAATAGTCCATTAAAAAATCCCAGTGGATTGATTAAATGCCAGCACTAAGCGAGCTGCATATATTCCTGCTCACCAAAGTTCCATCTGCTCCAATCGATCGCTCGCATATCAAGTAATCGTGGATCCGCTTTTCATGCGGCGGGCATCTTCGCGGCCGGACCAGCCGCTCAAATCCCAACAAAAAGGTTGCCCTCAGTGAAGACGCCTCTCAGATGGATTGACACTTCTTTAATGAGCTTTGCAGCGAAGCCAGCGCCAGACAAGAAATCCCTTCAAACGGCCTTACGCGTTTCGGGCTCCTCCGCCCTTGCTCACAGGCCAAGGAACTAGTGCACGACACTGTTGCAGTCACCTGTTTTTAACTCACAATCACTCCCGCCCCAAATAGGTATCATGTGACTAATGGGAATTCTGGTCAAGGTAGTCCTGCACAATTATTTAACCCCAGTGGGCGTGTCGTTGCCAGTCTAATAGTCCATTAAAAAATCCCAGTGGATTGATTAAATGCCAGCACTAAGCGAGCTGCATATATTCCTGCTCACCAAAGTTCCATCTGCTCCAATCGATCGCTCGCATATCAAGTAATCGTGGATCCGCTTTTCATGCGGCGGGCATCTTCGCGGCCGGACCAGCCGCTCAAATCCCAACAAAAAGGTTGCCCTCAGTGAAGACGCCTCTCAGATGGATTGACACTTCTTTAATGAGCTTTGCAGCGAAGCCAGCGCCAGACAAGAAATCCCTTCAAACGTCCTTACGCGTTTCGGGCTCCTCCGCCCTTGCTCACAGGCCAAGGAACTAGTGCACGACACTGTTGCAGTCACCTGTTTTTAACTCACAATCACTCCCGCCCCAAATAGGTATCATGTGACTAATGGGAATTCTGGTCAAGGTAGTCCTGCACAATTATTTAACCCCAGTGGGCGTGTCGTTGCCAGTCTAATAGTCCATTAAAAAATCCCAGTGGATTGATTAAATGCCAGCACTAAGCGAGCTGCATATATTCCTGCTCACCAAAGTTCCATCTGCTCCAATCGATCGCTCGCATATCAAGTAATCGTGGATCCGCTTTTCATGCGGCGGGCATCTTCGCGGCCGGACCAGCCGCTCAAATCCCAACAAAAAGGTTGCCCTCAGTGAAGACGCCTCTCAGATGGATTGACACTTCTTTAATGAGCTTTGCAGCGAAGCCAGCGCCAGACAAGAAATCCCTTCAAACGGCCTTACGCGTTTCGGGCTCCTCCGCCCTTGCTCACAGGCCAAGGAACTAGTGCACGACACTGTTGCAGTCACCTGTTTTTAACTCACAATCACTCCCGCCCCAAATAGGTATCATGTGACTAATGGGAATTCTGGTCAAGGTAGTCCTGCACAATTATTTAACCCCAGTGGGCGTGTCGTTGCCAGTCTAATAGTCCATTAAAAAATCCCAGTGGATTGATTAAATGCCAGCACTAAGCGAGCTGCATATATTCCTGCTCACCAAAGTTCCATCTGCTCCAATCGATCGCTCGCATATCAAGTAATCGTGGATCCGCTTTTCATGCGGCGGGCATCTTCGCGGCCGGACCAGCCGCTCAAATCCCAACAAAAAGGTTGCCCTCAGTGAAGACGCCTCTCAGATGGATTGACACTTCTTTAATGAGCTTTGCAGCGAAGCCAGCGCCAGACAAGAAATCCCTTCAAACGGCCTTACGCGTTTCGGGCTCCTCCGCCCTTGCTCACAGGCCAAGGAACTAGTGCACGACACTGTTGCAGTCACCTGTTTTTAACTCACAATCACTCCCGCCCCAAATAGGTATCATGTGACTAATGGGAATTCTGGTCAAGGTAGTCCTGCACAATTATTTAACCCCAGTGGGCGTGTCGTTGCCAGTCTAATAGTCCATTAAAAAATCCCAGTGGATTGATTAAATGCCAGCACTAAGCGAGCTGCATATATTCCTGCTCACCAAAGTTCCATCTGCTCCAATCGATCGCTCGCATATCAAGTAATCGTGGATCCGCTTTTCATGCGGCGGGCATCTTCGCGGCCGGACAAGCCGCTCAAATCCCAACAAAAAGGTTGCCCTCAGTGAAGACGCCTCTCAGATGGATTGACACTTCTTTAATGAGCTTTGCAGCGAAGCCAGCGCCAGACAAGAAATCCCTTCAAACGGCCTTACGCGTTTCGGGCTCCTCCGCCCTTGCTCACAGGCCAAGGAACTAGTGCACGACACTGTTGCAGTCACCTGTTTTTAACTCACAATCACTCCCGCCCCAAATAGGTATCATGTGACTAA
>CAWUFW010014470.1:0-70396 GCA_963921515.1 Calotriton arnoldi | reverse complement strand
AGCCACGAAGATACACCTAACTATTACACACCACGAATACCCCTATCTCCTGCATGACAATAGAAACAAACACGAAACAATTTATAAAAACTCACCAAATGTGAAAAATGGATGATAGATGGCACCTTTAAATTTTGCTGCCCACCCTTCACACAAATATATATACTCAATGGCCAATAGCTAGAAACTAACATTCCCCCAATATATGGACTATTACCTAACAAACAAAGTGAAACACATTTAAAATTTAAATCTATATCAATATCCATATCAATAAATGCTACCATCAAAGAATAGTAATCGATTTTGAGCAGGCAATGATCCATACCATAGTGAAACTATACCCACACATAGCCATTCAAGGCTGCTATTACCACTTCAACCAAAGCCTTTGGAGACACCTGCAAAAATCTCCACTAAGGCCCTGATTACGATGTCAGAGGGACCGGAGTCCCTCCGACATCGTTCAGGAACTGGAACCGAACGACCTCTTGTCGTCAGTTCCAGACCTGCAATTAGGATGAGACCGAACCCTGTTCGATCGGAATCCTATATTTAACAATGGGAGCATGCATTCCAAACAGAATGCATGCTCGCTTTGTTAAATGCAGAGGTGCAGTTCGACCCTGCACCCCGAGGCAGGCACCCCAAGGTGCCTGCCACCGGGTTCAGGGATCAACAGGCCTAGGCCGCCATTCGGCTGCCTGGCACCCATGGGGGCCCTGCTGGGGGCCCCCAAAGCAGTTTCTCAATGCCTTTTTGTGCCGGAAAGGCCGGCACAAAAAGGCAGTGGGAAACTGCCATCGCAATCCCTCGGCCGGAAAGAGCCGGCCCGGGGATTACTGTGGGCCTTCCGGATGGCAGACAGGCTCTCTGAGCCTGTCGTAAGCCATCCGGAAGGCCGATTCGGATTCCCTTCCAACCTAGTCCATAGAAATGGCTCGGTCGGAAAGGAATCCTAATCGGTCATTACGATGCGGTAAGGATGGCTCCGACCGAGGGTCGGAGCCAAACCTTACAACATCATAATCGGCCCCTAAGTGTAGAATAGGCAAAACACAGTGAATTTGTCTATGAAATTAAAAAACTAATATCCCTGGCATTCACACCGGTCACTGAAGTTGCTCATCATTACAATTTGTTAATTGAATCCATATATTATCAAACATATGAAACAAAGTTAAGCCCTCTTATGGACGACTTTGAAGATGCTTGGGTTGGCAGACTGCACCACTTTGGAGAAAGACGTCAACCCAAGGTTCAAATTCCATGGTGGAGTGTATATAACAGTCCCTAAATAAACAAACTAAAACTAATAACGCAGTAAAAGGGTGGCATAATTCTTTTCAAGCCTCACTAGGTAAGAGGCACCCATATTTTTAGAAATCCTACAAATGGAACAATGCTACCAAGAGCTAAGAGTCCAACAATCAGTAAATCAACTAAAGCCTAAACCCTAAAAAAAACAAAATAGATGTACGAAAAGCTACATGTTCAACTAAACCTATTTGTAAATAGCCAAGGACTACACAACCTAAAACTAATAGGTACATCAATCCTCTAATCAAACTATTAATATCAGTAGACAAAAAATCCAACACAAAGTAGCTAAGACAAAGCACTATAATTTTAGAATAATTATAAAAAATAATATATTAATTTACCAGTCTCATCCACGACCATCCCAAATGGACCCACATCACCTTCTACCTTAGGAACCTTTAGTGGCTCCCCATCCAGAAAAGATGCCAATTCAAGATGCTGATAAACACCTACAAGGCCCTCCATGATCAAGTACCAGCATACATCAACCTTCCAGACACCTGCGCTCCACCTCCCTCACCCTAGCACACACTCCTTGCATCCACTGGAGCTACAGTAGAGGACATTCCTTCCCCTACCTCACTGCCAAATTCTAGAACGGCCTTCCCTTCAACTCCAAATGTCATTTTCTCTCCGGAATTCAGAAAGAGAGTAATAACCTGGCTCTTCAACTGATCCCAGCAAGAACCTAGCGCCTGGAAACCCTCACGGGTGAGTAGCCGCACTTTATAAATCCGAGTTGATTGATTGACCAGTCAAAAAACAATAAACAATAAACACTAAGGGGCTCATTACGGGGTTCAGTCAAAGTCTTCAAAACCGCGTCGGAGCCCTTCCGGCCGACTCAGTCGGTTTACAGTCCGACCACCCGATTACGATGTTCGCAGTCGGAACGTAAACTGCCCGGTCATTTCGACTTGGTTCTGACCGACTCACTGAGTATTCCTGTCTGTCGGAACTGCACCGTTACCCCCTATGGACGGCATTTACACCATTGAGATTACGATGTCGCTTTCCAACAGCCTTTCCGCGTCTGCCTGTCCGACACGGAAAGGCTGTCAGAAAGTGACTTTTGGGGCCCCTAGCAGAGCCCCTGCGGCCTACGGTTTTTGGCCGAGGGGGTACCTAAGGTACCCCCAGTAAAACCCTGCACTGTGAGGCAGGCACCATGGGGTGCCTGCCACAGGTTGCAGGGTTTTCCACACACACCCCATTTCCCCATAGGAGCCTGTGTTACAGCCGGTTCTCGGAGTAACATGAGCTCCCATAGGAAACAATGGTAATCAGACCGAACAGTTTTCGGTCGCATCGTAATCCGGCGGTCGGAACCGCCGACCGCAAGTTGGTCAGTCCCAAATCCGAGACGGTGTCGGGCGGGGGCTTTCCGCCCGACATCGTAATGAGCCCCTAAGACTTAGAAATGTAAATATTATAATTACAAATTCTAAAAAAAAAATCCTTACATTTTTTATAAAACAATTTTTCATAACTCAGAAACAATAGAAATACAATAGAACAAATACAATACCAAATAGGAAAACATTTTTATAACAAATGGTAATTCCCACAGAATAACACTTACGGTTTTGTAGCTGGAGTTCTGGTTCCATCTTCATTCTACCACAAATAAATTCACAAATATGGTAAAAAAGTATCAAACAAAATGCAAAAATTTAAATAATGCATATTTCAACAAACCCATTAAAATTCAAAAACATTTCAAAGAATTAATACTTCAAAAACACCAACAACTAAGATGTAAAATAATGTTTTATAAACATAAACAACATATATTCCTTTTAATAAAATGAGTTAAAAGTCAGTACAAATCCAGTACTCCAATGTAACCCATTAAAACCCAAGAGAATATAATAAATAATTGCTGCTGGAAACCCAACAAATAAAAGGAAATTTAAAAGGATATTCTTAAAAACACAGCCAACATATACTCCTTTTATTAAAAGAAAACATATCTAATGACAGGTACAAATGCAGTACTAAAATTTGAAAATCTTCAATAAAAAGAAACACCTACCTGCAATACACATACAACCTGCAAAATAAATATGAACACGTGACAATATACATAATAAAACATACATACATTAGTTATAAAACCAATCTACTCTACCAACACTACATTATAGGCTTAATGCAATACACAACGTTACACAAAGGTATACTTCAATGCTAACTGCCTTTAAAAAAACAACCACAACAAAAGCTTACTACACTCACCAACTACTACACCTGCCAACATGCCTCCAGCCCCATAAACCTTAAAAAGAAAGTTACAATAAGTCTAACCTTAGAAGATCACGAGCAACAGGCAACTGCGACAGACTGGATCCAAAACCGCTGAACAATAACGTGAACTGAATACAAAAGAGATATTGGAAACAAAATGGCTTTTTAATGAAAATAAGAAAGTACTATTCACAAAGAAAATAAATGCGAATAATTACAAAAATGTCAAACAAATACATTATATATGCATATGAAAATGTGTAAAAAAATATATCAAAATGTATAACAATGTAAATGTAACATAGACAGTAAATTGTTCTCTTCTAACAATAATTACATTATAATGGTGTATATATATATATATATATATATATATATATATATATATATATATATATATATATATATATATATATATATATATATATATATATTATCTACTGGCGGTCGCCAGTAGATAGTTATAGTTAGGACCTATTTTCCATAGGAAATCCGCGACATTCTATTTGAAATAACTCTTGCGGTCGGTTGACGAATCTTCGCGAAATTTTCAAACTTTATGGCCCGCTCCGGTCCGCTCCTACCCTGAAAGTCTCAGGGTGATTCGTCAAGCGGGGGCCGAGAAAAATGGGGGTCCCAAAACGTGTTTTCCCCATTCATTTTCCTATAGGAAACTTTAGACACGGCTACAGCCCGAACTGCTGAACGGAATTACACCAAATTTGGCAAAGAGGTAGTTCTTGGTTCAGAAAGAACCCTTTTGTTAAATGGTGTAAATCCGTTCAGTAGTTGCGGAGAAATTAAAAATAAGAGTCAAAAATCAATTTCCCATAGGAAACTTTATGCAAGGCTACAGCCCGAACTGCTGAACGGAATTACACCAAATTTGGCAAAGAGGTAGTTCTTGGTTCAAAAGAACCCTTTGTGTAAAATGGTGTAAATCCGTTCAGTAGTTGCTGAGAAAATCAAAAGTAAAAACACATATATATCTGGGCGGAGCCTAACCACACATGTCATCGTGAGATCTGATTGGCTGTCAGCACTTCATCCTGGAATTGCTGGCAGCCATCTTGGGACCAATATAAATGATAGTACCTGTAGGAGAGTAGGATCTGCTTCACAGGGGTACCCCCACTTTTTGCTGATACTTCACTGGTTTTCGACATTAGTCTGGCTGGGGCCCTGCTATTCAGAACCCCAGCCTAGCTGTTTCCTCTTTAAAAGGGTCTCCATGTGCCTTAGGCACATCTCTGATTGGGATCTGGAGTGCCCTTGTAAGTCCCTAGTATATGGTATACTATGTACCAAGGGCATAGGTACCTCAGAGGCCTGCCAGGGGCTGCAGCATATATTATGCCACCCCTGGTAGGCCATCCAAACTGACACCACAGGTCTGCTACTGCAGCCTGGGTAAGGTGGTGCATGCACCCCTTGCTGTGGTATAGGTTACCTATATCACTAAATGCATACACACATATAAACCTATAAGTCACTCCTAAGGCAGGCCTTATCAATCCTAAAGGCAGAGTGCATGGTTTCTATGTGAGAGGGTGCCCCTGCATGAGCAGGGCCCCTCTGCAGCGTTCGGAGACCATCTCTGATGCTGTTTGTAGTGCAGCCTGACCATATACTCTTAAACGCATTATATCCTCGCGGTAAAATGCTAACTATGGAATGGCTGCACCGAAACATGTCGTGTTTGGTGTCAAACATCTTGGAATACTACCCCCCGCCAATTCTGGCGGCGGGGGTAGCATTCCACCCTTCTAGAGGGAAAGGCATGTTAACTCTGACGAGTCCGGTAACTTCTTTCCAGAGCCTGGCATCACAAAATGGATGCTACTGCCACAGACACGAGTCTGGCCTCCTGCTGCTGGACGAAACTCCGGCAGGGGAGGCCTGGACAATAGGTTTCCTGTCCCAGGGAGGTGTGACCACCTCCCCAGACAGGACAATGTGTATTGGGGCTGGGCGGGAGCACTTTCGGGTGCTTTGAAGTCCTGCACTGGGGGCACATTTGGTGTCCCTGTGCATACCCCAGTTCAAACCGGATCAGGGGCTTGCAGCCCCTGCTTTGGCGCGAACTGGACAAAGGGAAAGGGTGTAGCCACCCCTCTGCCCTGACCCACCCATAGGTGGGGCCACAGAGTAGTCCATCCCCTATTTTTGGAATAAAGGTAGGAACCCAGTCCTTAGGACTTTAGATTATACCTGGACGAAACTCTGAAACAGAATCCTGGACCTTCGACGCTCTACTCACGATTAGAGGACTGAAGAATCTCCCTTGGGGTCAAGGAGTGACTCCCTGCTTGGCAGGCACCAAAGAAGCATCTGTCCGGTTCGCATCACTGAAGCTCCCGTCGGACGCCAAAGTCATCGCATCACCAGAGGTGGATTCTCAGACTTCCCGAGGCTACCCTGAGTCCCCAGCAAAGCTGAGGCCCGTGGGTATCGTGGGTAACGTGAGACCGTGACCCCTGGACACCGAGCACACTTGCAAGTGCACCATCTTCTGGGTCTCCCAAGAAGTCGTGCTTCGGGCTCCGAGTAGCCCTAGCCTCCAGCACCACCTGCACCGAAGATCACTGGCCCCCACTCCACGAGTGTCCTGTAAGCCAGCTCCACGTGCGGCGTCACGAGGCTCCTTCGCGGTCGCTAGCCCGTTGGCTAGTAGCCCTCACCGAAGGCCAATCTTTTCTTTACTTGGCAGTCTGGTTGCTCCAGGCCTGCCCTCACTTACCCTTGCTGGGTGAGTTCCCCAGACCTTGCTGGTCTGCACCATCGACGATCTTCAGCTACATCGAGACTTGCCGTTGCCAAGGCTTGTTGGGTCCAATCTGGTCGCCGACACCGCAGCACTCGACAGACATCGTGTACCAGCCCGAATCCTGCTCCTGGTCGCCGACAACGCCTCCTGGACCTCGTGGCTGCAGAAACGAGACGACCGTCAACGCACCTGAAGCACTCGACATCGGTGGGCATCTGTCCATCGCCTCCCTGGTCACTGGCTAGTGACCCAGACTCTGTCCCCTCTGCTTTCAGGTTCTTCAGAACTCCGATCCACTCTTGGATCCACCCGGACACTTTTCTCCTGGTCGCCAGCAGCACTTTGCAGCAGATCGCCATAAGAACCGACGACGAAACCCGACCCCGAAAGGCACCTATGCACCCGGCTTCCCTGGGTGAGGTAACACGAGTACTCCGGTGCTCCGTGGGTAGAGACTCTTCAAAGTCCTAGATCTCAAAGGGTTTTGTCCTAGTCCTCTTTAAAGTGTCCCTTTCCTCTATTTTCCCGATCCCGACTTTCTCCATAGAAGTTAACGGCGTATCGCGGTTGTGTATTTACACTGCACGCGTCTCCCGTGGGTCCCCTGTGTCACTACCTTGGGTGGTTCCTTGTGGTCCAAGCACTTCTAGAGGCTCTAGGCCTAGTGTCTAGTTCAGTCGTGGTTCGCATACCACTTTATTGGTATATGGTTTGGTACGCCCCTAGGGCCCAAACGTGGATTTGTGCTATTACTGTGATTTAAGATCTTATAACCTATGTACTTCGAACTCTAGCCTCATAAAGAGACTAGAGGGGTGTGTTTAGTAATAAATACATATATTTTGAATATATACCTGGTGTGGTGCTCTTTCATTTGGTCACTCAAGAGATTATAGACTGGTAAAACAAGCTGCTTTACATTCCTTCAAGACTTAGCCTGAAGGCTGCTCTCCACAGCTACCACTAGGATAGCTTTCAATAAGGTTGTCTTTAACCTACCTACCATAAGAGTCGATTTGGACTGGTGCAAGGTGCCCACTATAATTAGTGGACAGCATATGCCAGGCCAACTTCTCACAGTACCCCATTGAAATGCATTGTAGTGAATCGAAGATTTTGAGGGTTACCAAAAGGAGAACTATAAAGGGTGATAACAGACTTTAGTTACATTAGAATTCATTTGTTGATGGTACCATACTAATTTCAGGAATTGTGGTGTGTTCTAAGGTGATTTTACCCTGTGAAAAACCTTCTGCTGGGATATCATGAATCATGTTTGAGAGAAAACTATTTTCACATGCTTGTCCCATACAGTTTTGGAAGGTGCTCCAGAAGCTAAAATGAGAGCATATTTTCTGTAAATTCACATTATCTTTCTCAGTCATGTGAGAATGAAGTCTGACATTCTCAGTAAAACATGTACATCCAACAAGGGCAGAGACTGTCAGTTGATTCCTTTGTGTTCTACTGCAGCTTCCCAGAGTGTTCTAAAGAACAACTAGAGTGCTAACAGCCTTACTTATGACAAAAGTATGGCACACCTGAAGCCATCTTGATTGGAATAAACTGGTAACACTTAAAACATTTAATTTAAAAAGGAACAAAATGATGGGGTTCATCTTGTCATAGAAATTATGGTTAGTGCTCTGGAAAGAAAAATTAGGACGTTTCAAGTGTGATCTCAAATATCTTAGTGTTATATTTCAACAGGAGCAGCCTGTCAGTTGATGCCTTTGTGTTCTACTGCAGCTTCCCAGAGTGTTCTAAAGAACAACTAGAGCGCTAACAGTCTTACTTATGACAAAAGTATGGCACACCTGAAGCCATCTTGATTGGAATAAACTGGTAACACTTAAAACATTTAATTTAAAAAGGAACAAAATGATGGGGTTCATTTTGTCATAGAAATTATGGTTAGTGTTGTAGAAAGAAAAATTAGGACATGTTTCAAGTGTGATCTCAAATATCTTCCTGTTATATTTCAACAGGAGCAGCCTGTCAGTTGATGCCTTTGTGTTCTACTGCAGCTTCCCAGAGTGTTCTAAAGAACAACTAGAGCGCTAACAGTCTTACTTATGACAAAAGTATGGCACACCTGAAGCCATCTTGATTGGAATAAACTGGTAACACTTAAAACATTTAATTTAAAAAGGAACAAAATGAGGGGGTTCATTTTGCCAAAGAAATTATGGTTAGTGCTGTAGAAAGAAAAATTAGGACATGTTTTAAGTGAGATCTCAAATATCTTCCTGTTATAGTTCAACAGGAGCAGCCTGTCAGTTGATGCCTTTGTGTTCTACTGCAGCTTCCCAGAGTGTTCTAAAGAACAACTAGAGTGCTAACAGCCTTACTTATGACAAAAGTATGGCACACCTGAAGCCATCTTGATTGGAATAAACTGGTAACACTTAAAACATTTAATTTAAAAAGGAACAAAATGAGGGGGTTCATTTTGCCATAGAAATTATGGTTAGTGCTGCAAAAGAAAATTTAGTGCATGTTTTAAGTGAGATCTCAAATCCTCTTCTATTTCATTAGAAAATTCTGACATGCAGACTGAAACAATCACTTTCAATACCAGCAGTAGACTTCCAGTTAACTCCTTGGTGAGCAGTAGCTTTACTACAGTGATCTAATGAACAACTAGAGTAATAACATTCTGAATTTATGGCAAATGTGTGACACATCTGAATGCCTTCTTGATGGAATCAAAGTAAAAACTGAAAGCATTTCCTACTGAGGAGACTGCAGTAAATGAGGAAATTAGGAAACTTCATAACAAAGAAGTCTTCCAAGATGGCCATCAGTGAAAAAAGAGCCCAAATGTAGCACAGATATTACCCAGATGTAGCCCAATGACAAAAGTGTGCAAAACACTTTTTATTTTTAGTTTTTTTGCAGTTTTATGTAGTGCAGACTGGTCAGGTATTGGAGCGTTGCATCTTAACACATGACCCCCCTACACTACAAAAACACCACTGCACTACCCTAAACCCTAAAACACTACCCCAGCACGACCCCCTACACTACACAAACCCCACTGCACTACCCTAAACCCTAAAACACTACCCCAACACCATTGCACTAACCTAAATCCTAAAACACTACCCCCAGCACGACCCCCTACACTACCCAAACACCACTGCACTACCCTAAAACATGACCCCCTACACTACACAAACACCACTGCACTACCCTAAACCCTAAAACACTACCCCCAGCACGACCCCCTACACTACACAAACACCACTGCAATACCCTAAACCCTAAAACACTACCCCCAGCACGACCCCCTACACTAAACAAGCACCACTGCACTACCCTAAACCCTAAAACACTACCCCCAGCATGACCCCCTACACTGCCCGAACACCACTGCACTGCCCTAAACCCTGAAACACCAGCCCCTGCACGACCCCCTACACTGCCCGAACACCACTGCACTGCCCTAAACCCTGAAACACATACCCTAGCACGACCCCTACACTGCCCGAACACCACTGCACTGCCCTAAACCCTGAAACACCACCCCCTTCACGACCCCCTACACTGCCCGAACACCACTGCATTGCCCTAAACCCTGAAACACCACCCCCAGCATGACCCCTACACTGCCCGAACACCACTACACTGCCCTAAACCCTGAAACACTACCCCCAACAAAGACCTCCTACACTGCCCGAACACCACTGCACTGCCCTAAACCCTGAAACATCACCCCCAGCAAGACCCCCTACACTGCCCGAACACCACTGCCCTAAACCCTGAAACACCACCCCCAGCACGACCCCCTACACTGCCCGAACACCACTGCACTGCCCTATACCCTGAAACACCACCCCTGCACGACCCCCTACACTGCCCAAACACCACTGCACTGCCCTAAACCCTGAAACACCACCTCCTGCACGACCCCGAACACCACTGCACTGCCCTAAACCCTGAAACACCACCCCTCAGCACGACACTCTACACTGCCCGAACACCACTGCACTGCCCTAAACCCTGAAACACCACCCCCAGCACGACCCCCTACACTGCCCGAACACCACTGCACTGCCCTAAACCCTGAAACACCACACCCTGCACGACCTCCTACACTGCCGGAATACCACTGCACTGCCCTAAACCCTGAAACACCACCCCCAGCACGACCCCCTACACTGCCCGAACACCACTGCACTGCCCTAAACCCTGAAACATCAACCCCAGCAAGACCCCCTACACTGCCTGAACACCACTGCCCTAAACCCTGAAACACCACCCCCTACACTGCACGAACACCACTGCACTGCCCTAAACCCTGAAACACCACCTCCAGCAAAACCCCTACACTGCCTGAACACCATTGCTCTGCCCTAAATCCTGAAACACTAGCCCCAGCACGACCCCCTACACTTCCCAAACACCACTGCACTGCCCTAAACCCTGAAACACCACCCCCAGCACGACCCCCTACACTGCCCGAACACCACTGCACTGCCCTAAACCCTGAAACACCAGCCCCAGCAAGACCCCCTACACTGCCCGAACACCACTGCACTGCCCTAGACTCTGGAACACCAGCCCCAGCAAGACCCCCTACACTGCCCGAACACCACTGCACTGCCCTAAACCCTGAAACACCAGCCCCAGCACGACCCTCTACACTGCCCGAACACCACTGCACTGCCCTAAACCCTGAAACACCAGCCCCAGCACGACCACCTACACTGCCCGAACACTACTGCACTGCCCTAAACCCTGAAACATCACCCCCAGCACGACCCCTACACTGCCCGAACACTACTGCACTGCCCTAAACCCTGAAACACCACCCCATGCACGACCCCCTACACTGCCCGAACACCACTGCACTGCCCTAAACCCTGAAACACCAGCCCCAGCACAACCCCGTACACTGCCCGAACACCACTGCACTGCCCTAAACCCTGAAACACCAGCACCAGCACGACCGCCTACACTGCCCGAAAACCACTGCACTGCCCTAAACCCTGAAACACCAGCCCCAGCACGAGCCCCTACACTGCCCAAACACCACTGCACTACCCTAAACCCTCAAACACCAGCCCCAGCACGACCCCCTACACTGCCCGAACAGCACTGCACTGCCCTAAACCCTGAAACACCAGCCCCAGCAAGACCCCCTACACTGCCCGAACACCACTGCACTGCACTAAACCCTGAAACACCACCCCCAGCAAGACCCCCTACACTGCCCGAACACCACTGCACTAAAGCCTGAAACACCACCCCCAGCAAGACCACCTACACTGGCCGAACACCACTGCACTGCCCTAAACCCTGAAACACCACCCCTGCACGACCCCCTACACTGCCCAAACACCACTGCACTGCCCTAAACCCTGAAACACCACCCCTCAGCACGACACCCTACGCTGCCCGAACACCACTGCACTGCCCTAAACCCTGAAACACCACCCCCAGCACGACCCCCTACACTGCCCGAACACCACTGCACTGCCCTAAACCCTGAAACACCACCCCCTGCACGACCTCCTACACTGCCGGAACACCACTGCACTGCCCTAAACCCTGAAACACCACCCCCAGCACGACCCCCTACACTGCCCGAACACCACTGCACTGCCCTAAACCCTGAAACATCAACCCCAGCAAGACCCCCTACACTGCCTGAACACCACTGCCCTAAACCCTGAAACACCACCCCCTACACTGCACGAACACCACTGCACTGCCCTAAACCCTGAAACACCACCTCCAGCAAAACCCCTACACTGCCTGAACACCATTGCTCTGCTCTAAATCCTGAAACACTAGCCCCAGCACGACCCCCTACACTGCCCAAACACCACTGCACTGCCCTAAACCCTGAAACACCACCCCCAGCACGACCCCCTACACTGCCCGAACACCACTGCACTGCCCTAAACCCTGAAACACCACCCCCAGCAAGACCCCCTACACTGCCCGAACAGCACTGCACTGCCCTAGACTCTGAAACACCAGCCCCAGCAAGACACCCTACACTGCCCGAACACCACTGCACTGCCCTAAACCCTGAAACACCAGCCCCAGCAAGACCCCCTACACTGCCCGAACACCACTGCACTGCCCTAAACCCTGAAACACCAGCCCCAGCACGACCACCTACACTGCCCGAACACCACTGCACTGCCCTAAACCCTGAAACACCAGCCCCAGCACGACCCCCTACACTGCCCGAACACCACTGCACTGCCCTAAACCCTGAAACACCAGCCCCAGCACAACCCCTACACTGCCCGAACACCACTGTACTGCCCTAAACCCTGAAACACCAGCCCCAGCACGACCCCCTACACTGCCCGAACACCACTGCACTGCCCTAAACCCTGAAACACCACCCCCTGCATGACCCCCTACACTGCCCGAACACCACTGCACTGCCCTAAACCCTGAAACACCACCCCTGCAGCACCCCCTACACTGCCCGAACACCACTGCACTGCCCTAAACCCTGAAACACCACCCCTGCACCGCCCCTACACTGCCCGAACACCACTGCACTGCCCTAAACCCTGAAACACCACCCCAGCACGACCCCCTTTACTGCCCGAACACCACTGCACTGCCCCAAACCCTGAAACACCACCCCCAGCACGACCCCCTACACTGCCCGAACACCACTGCCCTAAACCCTGAAACACCACCCCTGCACGACCCCCTACACTGCCCGAACACCACTGCACTGCCCTAAACCCTGAAACACCACCCCCTACACTGCCCGAACACCACTGCACTGCCCTAAACCCTGAAACACCACCCCCAGCACGACCCCCTACACTGCCCGAACACCACTGCACTGCCCTAAACCCTAAAACACCACCCCAGCATTACCCCCTACACTGCCCAAACACCACTGCACTGCCCTAAACCCTAGAACACTACCCACAGCACAACCCCCTACACTACCCGAACACCACTGCACTACCCTAAACCCTAAAATACTACCCCCAGCACAACCCCCTACACTACCCGAACACGACTGCACTGCCCTAAACCCTCAAACACTCCCCACAGCATGACCCCCTACACTACCCGAACACCACTGCACTGCCCTAAACCCTAAAACACTCCCCCAGCACAACCCCTACACTACCCGAACACCACTGCACTGCCCTAAACCCTAAAACACTACCCCCGCATGACCCCTACACTACCCAAACACCAATGCACTACCCTAATCCCTAAAACACTACCCCCGTATGACCCCTACACTACCCTAAACCCTAAAACACTACCCCCGCACGACTCCCTACACTACCCAAAGACCACTGCACTACCCTAAACCCTAAAACACGACCTCCTACACTACACAAACACCACTGCACTACCCTAAACCCTAAAACACTACCCCTACACTACACAAACACCACTGCACTACCCTAAACCCTAAAAAACTACCCCCAGCACGAACCACTACACTACCCAAACACCACTGCACTACCCTAACCCTAAAAACTACCCCCAGCAGTACCCCAACACTACCCAAACACCACTGCACTACCCTAAACCCTAAAACACTACCCCCAGCAGTACCCCTACACTACCCAAACACCATTGCACTACCCTAAATCACTACCCCAGCACGACCCCCTACACTACCCAAACACCACTGCACTACCCTAAACCCTAAAACACTACCCCCAGCACGACCCCCTACACTACCCAAACACCACTGCACTACCCTAAACCCTAAAACACTCCCCCAGCACGACTCCCTACACTACCCAAACACCACTGCACTACCCTAAACCCTAAATCGACCCCCAGCATGACCCCCTACACTACACAAACACCACTGCACTACCCTAAACCCTAAAACACTACCCCCAGCACGACCCGCTTCACTACCTAAACACAACTGCACAATTTGTTACAGGCGTTGCAACGCAGGCCTGTGGTGCTTACTGGAAGTACCTAGTGGGCTAGTTGGGCCCCAGGGACCCTCAGGATTCAAGGTGACCTAATCCCCCAACTTAAAACGCACCACGGGCGCGTTTGCACAGTGGTGAAGGGAGGGGCGGGGCCTCAGGTGACATGTGCGCAAACACGCCCTGTGGTCCGTTTTAAGTTGGGGAATTAATTCCTTTGAATCCTGAGGGACCCTGGGGCCAACTAGCCCACCAGGTACCTTCAGTAAGCACAACAGAGTTGCGTTGCAGAGAGGTGAAAAAGGTGCGTGGCCTCGGAACGCCTCTCTGCAACTCAGCTCTGTGGTCCTAACTGTAGGTACCTGGGGGCTAGTTGGGCCCCAGGGACCCTCAGAATTCAAGGGGACTTAATCCCGCAACTTAAAACGCGCCACGGGTGCGTTTGCACACATGTCACCTCAGGCCCCCCTCCCTTCACCACTGTGCAAACGCGCCTGTAGCGCGTTTTAAGAGGTAGTTTTAATCCCCTGCCCTATTATGTACTAGGGACTTGCAGAGGAGGTCATGCTAATCACAGGGGTACCCCAACGCATAGTGTTCCCTAGTGTATGTAGGTGTTTTCACTGTATTCTAAGTATCTTTTAGCATAGCACTGGCTCTGGTTAGTCAGAGTCAGTTACCACCAGTACCCGTCTGAAAAAGTTGTGGGCACAGGATGATTTTGCAACACGGCCTCTTTCTGCTCCTCTGTTGGTTCTTTCTCCACATCTTTTGCTTCTTTCTGTGCGTTTTTTCTTCTTTCTTCAAATGTCCTACCTCTGTAGACATAGTTAGAAACTAGCATTTAAAAAAACCTTTGAAATTCACTTAAAAAATCATAGGTTTCAGGCACGTTATAGTTAGAAATTAGCATTTAAAAAACCTTTGAAATTCACTGAAAAAACCATAGGTTTCAGACACGTGATAGTTAGAAATTAGCATTTAAAAAACCTTTGAAATTCACTGAAAAAACCATAGATTTTAGGGACAGTTATAGTTAGTTGGACATTTCACTCGTACAAAACCATAGAAATTCCCCCGTTATAGTTAGTTCAGCTAACTATAACTCGCGCCCCCGCAATGCACTGCTGATGACGTCACATATTACATCACTCATGAAATGTCAGTGACATCACTGATGACATCTCAAATGACATCACTGATCCATGTGATAATTTCATGCATCTTCTCACACCCTAATATAACTTTTGATACACCCACTCTAAATTACAGACTGCCATTCTCAAAACCATAGACACTCCAACACCAAAAACTACATACCCACTCACTGATTCTTAGGTCTACACACACATCCACTCACTCACCCGTACAGTCACTCATACTTAGTCACTCAGTACAGGACTATCATATGCACTCATACACCTATATAAACACTCACACACCGCCACTCATCCATAGAGGTACTCACACACCTAGTCAGTCATGCAAAAAACTTAATCACACACCCATTTACTTACTCACCTATACAGTTATACACACACCAGCTCACTTACTCATACAAATACTAGCACATTCTTACGCTCTTATACAATCACTGATACAAGTACACACTCATCCATACAGCCACTCTCACAATCACACACTCTCACTTATAGCCATTTATATACTCCAACACACATATATACTGCCTTTCACATATGTAGTTACTCACACATGTACCACTGAGATATACATCCATCACAGATGCACTCTTGAAACCATGCACCCAGTGCATCACCAACTCACACATCTATGCACAGAGTCACAAACACCCCACCCACACAAACACTCAGGCACCCATACAGATACTCAGACCATCAATCAATAACCCATGTAGACACTCATGTAGCTATTCAGAAAGCCATGCAGCCGCTTACAAACCAACAGACAGACGGATACAGACATTCACACAGTTTAGTCACTAACCCATGCATTCAGTAAGATACATTTAATCACTCACTTGTAGAGTCAGTCACTCACGTACTAAATCATCCATTCAGACACTTATACACCCACTCATTCTTCAATACGCCTTTCCCTATATATATTAAACATATTTAAACTTTACAGAAACACACAGTCACTGGATGATGTCATCAGTGATGTCATCAGTGATGTCATTTGAGATGTCATCAGTGATGTCATCAGTGATGTCACTGACCATGTCATGAGTGATGTAATATGTGACGTCATCAGCAGTGCATTGCGGGCGCGAGTTATAGTTAGCTGAACTAACTATAACGGGGAATTTCTATGGTTTTGTACGAGTGAAATGTCCAACTAACTATAACTGTCCCTAAAACCTATGGTTTTTTCAGTGAATTTCAAAGGTTTTTTAAATGCTAATTTCTAACTATAACGTGTCTGAAACCTATGGTTTTTTCAGTGAATATATATATATATATATATATATATATATATATATATATATATATATATATATATATATATATATATATATAAACAAAGTCCTCTCCTCTCCGGTGAAGAATATCAAGCCCAGATCCGTATCACGCTAAAATTTATTCCATAACCATGTATTGAGCCAAACGGGGCGTTTGGCTCAATACATGCTTATGGAATAAATTTTAGCGTGATACGGATCTGGGCTTGAGTATTTCTTCGCCGGAGAGGAGAGGACTTTGTTTATATTTGAGCGGTTTTCACGCCCGCACTCAAGCCCGCTGCCTTTTGTGGCAGAGAGGACCGTGAACTTTGTGCATATATATATATATATATATATATACAGAAAGGAACGGGACACAATCCGCTTGTCAGGAAATCAAAGAAACAAGGTAAAGGAGAAGTCAGGCTGATTATACCTTACAGTAATCAAGACCAAGAATTAAGAGCAATGATTAAAAAAAAAACAGGCACATTATCGGGTCTGATCCGGTTATAGAATCGCTAGTTCCTCGAAGTCTCCAGATGACGTACTGTAGGGCTTTCTCAATGAGGGATGCCCTGGTGAAGAATTGTCTTGAAATACATAAGCCAAATAGTTGGCTTACCCTGAAGAATGGATTTTACAAATGCACAAAGTGCAGAGCATGCACTATAGGCATAAGCAGCACAGAATATCAAACCCCTTTTCAAGATGCACCCCGCAAAATCTTGGGCACCTTCAACTGCAAAACTGACTTTGCACTATATGTATTAACATGCATCTGCAATCTGCGGTATGTAGGCAGCACAGTGCTTCAGGTACACAAGTGTATACTACAGCACATGCACACAATCACTATTGTCAGTCAGACATACCCAGTGGCAAGGCCCTATGCAGAATTTCACAACAGTGATGTATCATAGATGTAATAATATGTGATTGATGCTATCCCCAGTAACAGATGGGGGGAGATTGCGTTAGAGCATTAAGGCAGCTTGAGACTAAGCATATTCCCAATCTTGACTCTGGGTGACGATTTACAGCATAGTAGGAGGATGCTAACTCTATCCCCTTGCTTATGGTGGTGGGACACATACAAGGCAAAATACAACTGTAACTTTATGGGTGTATTTTAAGTTTTACTCACCCCAATGTTTATCTACATACACAAATTCACTAAAACAGAATTTGTTATCCTTCATCCCACCCTGATCACCAGATGGAAAGGGGAAGAGCATCTCAAACACAAACATTTAAAGTACAACATTCATATTTTGTATTTTCCTTGCATTTGGCTTATGGGAGAATCATGAAAGCATATTTATTTTAAATCTACTTACCCACAGGTGATAGTAGTGTGCCCACACACTGGTGTTTTAATGGCCTTGTTAGAAATGGGGGTCTCTAGTTGGCAGTGGCTTGCATCCTGTCCAAGTAGGGACCCTTGTTCTAGCCCGCGTAAGGGACTTACTCAGCTAAGATAACCCCTGATCACCCCCTTGGCGGCTTGACAAGAGCAGTCAGGATTATCTCAGAGGCAATGTGTGAAGCATTTGTACATCACCTCACAGCAACACAGTGAAAACAGCACAAATGGACATCACACCAGTTTAGAAAAATAACCAATCTTTATCTGAATAAAACAAGACCAAAACGACAAAAATCCATTATAGACAAGTAAAGTCATCACCTTTGCAAGAAGAAACCAAAAATACAGTTCCTTGAAGTCACTAGCACCAACCGGGGCTATTGCGACGTCATGAACAACACAAATCCAACAGTTCAGTGTTGTGGTGTCAGGAAGACCCACAATACAGTACCTTTGGAAACGAAGAGGCCTTGGGGACCATGCGATGAGTTCCGAAGATGAGGCGTCGCTGGTGGGCATTGGTTCCGGAAGTCGATGCAGAAGTCATTGAGACCTTGGCGCCACACGCGTTGCGGATCGATCTCCGTGATGTTGAATTCAGGAGCGCTGACGTCGGGAGGAGCCAGGACTGCTATGTCGTCATTGTCGACGTGTCGTGCTCCTCACGAGCGGTGACTGCTGCTTCGCTGCAGGCAGCGGTGTGGGTTCGATGCCGAAGTGTTGTCGTCAGTAGACCTGGGGTTGCGATGTGAGACAGGGCTATGGTTCGTGCTCTTCACAGGAAGTGCTCTCAGCCATGGTTCAGACAGCGGCGTCAATGATAGCTTGAAGCGTCATCGTCAGTGAGGTTGGGGCAACAATGTCGTTGCGGTCGATGCGTTGTGCTTCTCACAAGCTGTGACCCTGGCTTCAGGGCAGGTAGTGGCATCGATGACGGCATTGAGGTTGCTTTTCTTAGAGATACAGTACAACCACTCAGTTCCAAGGGCCCAGGACTGGTTTTGGCACCACTTGGCAATGCAGGACTCACAGCAGAAGAGTTCCAGTGCTGGCAACAAGATGTGGATGAAGTCTTTGATCTCCCTGAGACTTCCAACAGGAAGCAAGCACACACAAGCCCTTGGAGAACCTCGGCAAGCAGGATAAAGAAAGCAAAGTCCAGTCCTTTCACTGCCCAAGACAGAAGCAGCAAACAGAAGGCCAGCACAACACACAAACAAGCAGAGTGGAAGTTCCCCTCCTACAGCTTCTCCAGCTCTTCTTCTTGGCAGAATTGCCTCTTAGTCCAGAAATGTTCTAAAGCTATGGTGTCACAGCTCCAGTACTTATACCAGTTTCTGCCTTTGAAGTAGGCGAAATTCAAAGGAAAGTCTTTGTAGTGTAGACAGCTTTGTGTGAGGACAGACACAGCCCTATTCAGGTGTCAGTGACAAATCCCCCCGCCACTCTAGCTCATCAGCCTGGTGATGGACCATCAGGATATGCAGGGCACACCTCAGCTCAGTTTGTGTGATTGTCTAGAGTGAATGCACAAACTGCCCAACTGTCAGTCTAAACCAAATGTAAATTCCAATAGCAGGCAGAGGCACAGAATGGTAAAGCAAGAAAAATGCCCACTTTCTAAAAGTCAAGAAAAAAAGAAGAAAAGAAGAAAAAAAGAAAAAACCTGACACCTTTATCAATTAACACGCTATCTCTTTAGAGCAACGACCAAACACAATCACATCCGTTTGATCAGGTTATTTATTAACCCTTTTCATTTATAGATAGTCAACAATATTTTTTTTCAGCAAAGTGCAAATGTTTGAAAAGAACACCCAACTTCTTCACTCCAGAAGCATGTACATCCTTTGGGCCTAACCCCCTTTGTTGTTTCTTTTTCTAAAAGTGGCATTTTCAAACATGCAATTTAAAAACCAACTTCACTAAAAGATGCATTTTTAAATTGTGAGTTCAGGGACCGCAAAGTCCAAATCTAAATCTCTTCGTAATTGAAAGTTACACTTGTAAGAGACAGTCCTTGTAATAGTGAAAAACGAAATTGGCAGTATTCCACTATCAGGACATGTTAAACACACCAGTACATGGCCTTCCTTTCACATACACTGCACCCTGCCCATGGGCTACCTTGGGCCTACCTTAGGAGTGCCTTACATGTAGACAGAAGCTCTATACCCAGGCGGATCAGCATCCTTCCCCCACACGGCGCCTTGAGACCCTCACGGGTGAGTAGCTGCACTTTACAAATCCCTGATTGATTGCTTTATTGATTGGTTGAGTAAAAGGAAATGTTTGGGCCTAGCAAGTGGGTGCACTTGTAAGGCCGAGATGACAGTTTAAAACTTCCCACACAGACACTGCTTCCTGGTCTGAGACATGGTTGCAGGGCTACTCATTTGGGTGGCACAATCAGTGCTACTGGCCCACTAGTAGCATTTGATTTACAGGCCCTGGGCATGCACAGTGCACTTTACTAGGGACTTACTAGTAAATCAAATGCCAATCATGGATCACCAATCATAGTCACAGTTTACACAGGGAGCACTTGCACTTTAGCATTGATCAGCAGTGGTAAAGTGCCCAGAGTTAAAAAACCAGCAAGAATGAAATGCAGCACACAGTCAAAAACAGGAGATGAGAATTAAAAAGACAGTGAAAAGCTGCCAGGTCTAACATGCCTTTAATGATTTTTCAGCAAATGCAAATAAGGTTGTTTCTTTCTACAGTTTTGCATGCAACCTCAAGAAACCACCACAATATTAATACCACCAAGCAATGCATGAATACACATATCCTCCCTTCCACTAAACATCATGTCTAACTCCCATTAATTTAATCTACAACATAGATACTGGTGCAAATGCATGGCATGGTTTCCTTAAGAGTGCAAAATGAATCACAATAACCATTAAATAAGCCAAGAAGAACCTGCTAACCCTGGATTCCAGAGCAGCGTGCTGCCTGATGTAAAGCACTACAATACCTCTTCCAAGGTAGTAAGTGCTATATAAATGCAATTACAATAAAATACAATATTTTAAACACACTCATACTTTAGCAGTTGGGCAGTTAGTGCATAATAATTTTCTTATATTGCTTCACACTCTGACACTCCCATATGACAAAACTGCTATGGGCCGTGCCCATTACCCAGTACTGTAGCAATAAACCACCCATCACAAACTGAGCAGGCATGGAATAGCTAAAAATATCTGTCACATGCCCCTGGCAATGAAGGACTTTAATTTTCTGTAGTTTAGTTCACCACTGCAGGTCCCAACTAGTTACAGGCTATATCTACCTTTTGACATCACACATTGACAATCCAACAGAGGATGATAGTAACAGAGTCCATCATAGCACATCTCTTTTTAATATTTTCCTCCCAACTACACCTGCTCAGGGCCATAAACCTTTTTAAACAAAATATCTCAGAATGGACAACTCATTGCAGTAACCAGCTAAGAGGACTATGAAAATAAGAAATACCATAAATGGGCTTGTAGCACTGCTCAAAGCTGTCAGCTTACTGAAAACAATAAAGTGCATGTCAGTCTCTCACATTTACTAATCCATCACACTGCAAAGCGCTGCATCCCATAAGATGATAACACACCTTGCTAGTTCTCACATATGTCATGGAAGCTCTTCCCACGCAGGATCAAAACAAAGACACTACCCTTCATCTACACATCCTACACTCTGTAGCATGCTACCCATGTAAGCAAGCTCTGGGTGCCTCACATAGAAGTAGCAAGAGCAGTATAAATATTGCAATACAATAAAATACACAGGCCCAGATTATAGAGTACGCAACAAAAAGAATAGGGAAACAGGCAAAACCTAAAAAAATCAAACACACCTGTCAAACATTACTGCTGGAAGCACATACATAAAGCTCACAACACTAGCTTTGAACTAATTCCCTTGTGCTGTATAATGATGAGGAGCCCTTTATCACCTACATTTGTGTTGTGTGTTATTATTTATCTGTGTTTGTGTTTGGGACATGCAATATTGTATGATTTGTGGAGAGTGTTGTTCCATGTGAAATGGGTTATTTTTTAGAATTCATTAACAAATTACTCATTTTGTTGTGTTTACATTTTTATAATGTGATTTGTCTAGGTGTCTCCAATGTTAACAGTTCTATGTTTTCCATTTTTATACTAATTATTTTTTTTTGCATTTGCACAATTTTAGATCTATTCAATGTGATGGTTTTGAGAGTCTGTAATGTCTAAAGTAATATGCCCATTTCTTTCTTTTATTAATTCTTATTTTAGGTGTTAGCGATTTTTGATGGTAGTGTTATTCTTTGACTTAATTGATGTGTATGTGATTCCCTAGCAGTTCCTGTGAGTGCCAATGTGTTGCATGTGACTTACTCCAAGCCATGGTTGGAATAGAATTTAACCTGTTTGGGCAGTAGTACAACTAGAGTAGATTTTGGTGTAACTTTGGTGAATTGCAACTGACTTACCCCTTCATAGTACCTGGCTTAGTCCTGGGTTACTTCATGAATTCAGGAGCACTACAAAAGTAAATGCTTGTGAATGGGCCCTTTTTGAATTAGGCCCAAGTTATAGGACAGGCATCGGTGAAATATCTGCCTGCCCCTTACTAAATTGCATTTAGTGGTCTTGTTTGTTGTACTACTGAAGTACTACTCCACTGCTTCATGTACTCTGAAAAACCTCAATCAATTGGGCACTTTATTGTCATAATTTAGCATTCTTTAGTTATCCAGGATGATTGACCTATTGCTCCGAAATGTGTAGGCCATCTTGTTATTGACTCTGCAGAAGCCACCCAACACTAAACTACCTTTGATCATAATTTCATTCATTAAAAAGCAGTAATCACTTAAAGAAACCAATACTCCTGTGGCAAACAATAGAAGAGCCAGAGCAAAACATTCTTACTGGCAACGATCTTACAGCTAAACGTGGAATTTAGAAGTGTGCTTTAGCAACATTATTCCGGTAGTTTCTTCTAGCCTGATTTTCGTTGGTGACCCGCCAAGGAAAAAAAAACAATATTATCAAGAGAGCGCAATTAAAATACATTATAGCAGAAATGTCACAATTGCAAAGTTGTGTTTGAAGTAGCAACGACGCATTAAGAAATGTAGAGATGCCAGGACCACCCATTTGACACCCCAGGGCAGGCACCAGCTTCAGTAACCACATAATATTTATATTTTCGGGCATACTTGTTTCTAACTGCAGTATTATAGGTTGTAAAATGCCATGCATAATTTAAAACAGCGTTTATTAATTTAGAAGAGAACGGTGAGTCATTTGTAAAAACAAACATTAAAGTTTAATGGAATCGTGATTTAATGCACATCCGGCTGTTCCTGTGCGGCAATTATTTATTTCATATAACAATGTTCAGTTTGTTGCTGCATGTTTCTAGGTTGTTTATATTTATTTTTAGTGGCAAAACTATTCAGGGAAATAAGCATCGTTTATTTTTGAAGCCTTAGAAATACACTCTTAACTAAGCATATTTTCTTTCCATTGGTTTCTGTGCGGATATGCCAATCATGACTTAATATTTGGTGTAATATTCACCCATATACTAATGTGGCAAAGTGCACAAATCTTTGATAGGATATATGTTCAAATGATTTCTAATATTTCATAGTCTAGATTTTCCAACAAATTTCAATTAGCTGGTTATTCCAAATCAAGTTTTTCACCTTGTAGCAGACATATTATACCAGTAATCTATATAACCACAAGGTTTCATTTGCTACGCTTATGTTTGTTAGTTCGTTCATTCAAGCAATCGCTGTAAACGAACTTTTTCTTCGCTCCATTGACAATCATAAGTTCCAGCATAGTCCCCTGTGGGCAGAGGCTGTCAGGGAATTCCCTAGAAGACCACTGTCCGTGGACGTCTGGAGGCCTCTGTGGGGTGGCGTAGGTGAGTGACAGATTGATCAGAGATACCTTTCTTTTTCAAAATGTCTACAAAACAGTAAGGGGCATATTTACGAGCCCCTTTGCGTCGCTCTTGCCCTTGTTATGTTATGTTATGTTAACATCATTTGCTATAGCGCTCGACTCACCCGGGAGCATCTCGGCGCTGTGCGGATCCTAGCAGGAGGTGCGTACCAGATGGATTCAGAATAAAAAGGCTTTTGCTCTTGCGCAACGTGGTATAAGAGTGATGCAAATTAAAAATGAGATTTATGAAGTCACGCATGGCCACCTTGCATGGCCCTGACTGGCTTCATAAACCTTGAGTAATGCTGCGCAAGGCAAATTGTTTTGTTGTATTACAATGCGGCAGAGACATGTATTCGTGGGTGTTCCAAAAAATCCTCCTTACAACGCAGGCACCATGGCCAGAATGCACTGAATTGTCTTAAATATGGTGCATTCCTGCCCTTTCCCTGTCACACAGGCACACAGTGCAGCGTAGGAAGGTGACTTGCTGTGCTGCACTGCGTGACTTGGCCAAAAATATGGCCCTAAGTGTCAGAGGTAGTGAGAAACACAAAAGCGATGGCTGGGATGTTTATCATAACCTGTGGGTGCATTCCATTCTATCTTTTTTTTCCTCACTATCCTCCAGTTTACTTTTTGATTGTAGCAGAGTTGAGCAGCAACGTTCCCTGCTTGATCAAGGTTTTAAAGTGCACCTTCTTTCATTTTGATGTCTTTGTGCAATGTTCTTTTTTGGTTTGGTTGACCATGGGTCATTATACTGGGTTTTCCTTCGAAAGCATGGTCTGGGCAGTAGGCCTCAGCAAAGGTATGTTCTTACTGCAAAGCCCTGTTAATTACTAGCATTCATTTAAGGGGGAGCTGATGCTTTACCTACATCAGAGATGAACATTCTGTGACAGCTCCTTGATGCTGTATGGTAACTATAATATTTTTGTTATTTGGGCAATAAAATACAGGGATTTCATCTACGGTTTGTGTTTATTAGAGCTTTAAAATACTTTGGCCCATTATTATATCTTATTTAAGGAAGGATTTAATTGCAATAAATTATAATAATCTATTTGTCATGATTGGCGATATAGTCTTGCACTTCTTGCTATTTCACTCGTCACCCTTCTTCCTGATGATCCATATTGAATACTACTAATGCTTTACTCTATACCTGCATTATTGAGCAGTCTACCATAGAATGAAAAACAGGAAAAAAGTGGATTACGTTTTTATATTCATCACCTGGACTGACGTTTTAGGTCTGTCTTCAGGCCCCTTCTGTACTTTGACGGACCTCATATTACCAATAGTTCATAAAGGCACAGAAAGTAGAAAAACAACGAGAGTGAGTGGGTTGTGGGACAGCTCCCATTAGCTATTCGCCTCCATGTGTTTTTCATGGCTTGCTGTTGTTGGATGGTCTGCCTAAGAAGGCTGTGGTATTTTGTGCATGGTTACGTTGTCCTAATTGTGTTCCCATTCAGTTTTGGTATAAACTAATCCTTTTGTTAGACAACAGATGTGACATGATGTGCAGCTTGTAATTTGCAGCCACTGTTTTTCTTTCCTGCATTTACTTTGCTGACCAGATAACATATTAATTGCTGGTTTATAGAGTGTGGTTCTGTTTGAATGCCTTAGCCTGTTACAAAGACACAGTGCTGTTCAGTAATCGCCTTGCTCGTTATTTATAATACTTTGCTGCAATCGTTGCAGGATGTTGGCTTTAGAGTTCCTTTTGTTAAAAAAGACCAGAGGTGCAAGCACAGATACCTTTTGAAAGATGCAACAAAATACTCGTGCTTTGTCAACTGTTTCCTCCGTGTAGTATGTGCTCTTTATGATATTTAGATTCGCTAATTACAAAACAAACTTAATTTTCTAACACCTTATTTGAGAGTACAACTTAACCCTGCTAATACAGTCTGTTCAGAAAAGGGCCTCTACTCCTACTCTCCATACTGTTATAGCGCAAGATATTGCTTCTTTGTGTATTTTTCTTTGGAGGACAGCGGTTGCAAAACACACAAAGTTGCACAACTATTGCCAAACTTTCCCTGACAAAAAGGTCAGACCTACTGGCTTTGTCAGTTCTTCTTAATTATGCAGTAGAATTCCCCTGTCCCTTCCGCTGGTCATTATGCATAGTCTAGTCTGTTGTAGGTGGGGAAGCAGCCTTTACAACGCAACCGTTACAAGGCATGCAGTTACATCGCATGCCGTTGCAACGAAAAAGGTGTGCAGCAGTGGGTAGAAGGTGTTGGATTTAACTCCAACACCTTCCCTACTGTTGCACACACTGGAGTTGGAATAGGTAGGTGTGACTGTCTTGGCATGTATTGTTCAATTTCAGAATATATGGCTCTGCTGGCCAGTGGGTGCGTACACGCATCCAAATTGTGGCCCATACTATAATTCACTGTCTCTACAGCTCCTTCATATCAGGCTACACAGTGAGTAGCAGTTGGTGGGAGCTGATTTTAGGAACAAGGACACAGGATTTTTTCTATGAATCCTTGAAGAAGCAACTGGGAAACTGCTAGTCAGTGGCGTATTCCTAATTGGTTTATAACCTACTTAGAAATGCCTAGTATATGGTGTGCAAAGTGTACCCATTGCCTGGAAGTTAAATGCCAAAAGTGGACTGGAGCACCTAGTGTGCCATCTACTACAGTGGCAATGCAGACACCACTTCAGGCCTACCGTGTGTGACCTGAATGTTGCAGTATAAATCTGCAGTCTGACTTGTCCAAATATTCCTTTTTGACAGGTAAAAACCTTCCTTTTATATATTAGCTAGTCACACCTGTGTAAGCCTTGTAGCCTATAAAGTGAGGTGCAATGTGTTTAAAAGTGGGTCATGTAGAAATTTTATATTACCATGTCCCTGCAGCGACAATGCCCAAAAAGCTATTTTCATTGTGGCTGATCTAGCTCGAAACGCCAGACCAGCACCAGCACTTTGCCTCGCCTTGCACAGGGAACTGCACCCCCCAAATCCCAACGCGCCAGGAGGCGCCCACGTGATCCTCGCAGCGCCGGAGGTGCATAAGAGCAGCCTTGGGCTCCTGCGGCGCAGGAGCTCGAAACGCCAGACCAGCACTTTGCCTCGCCTTGCACAGGAGACTGCATCACCCAAAACCCAATGTGCCAGGAGGTGCCCACCTGATCCTCGCAGCGCCGGAGGCGCATAAGAGCAGCCTTGGGCTCCCGCTAGCGCGGGAGCTCGAAACGCCAGACCAGAACCAGCACTTTGCCTCGCCTTGCACAGGGGACTGCATCCCCCAAAACCCAACGCGCCAGGAGGCGCCCACGTGATCCTAGCAGCACCGGAGGCGCACAAGAGCAGCCTTGGGCTCCCACGGCGCGGGACACGCGCGGGCGTGCCCAGGCCAAGCCCAGGCCAAGGGCGGGCCCGTCTGCGCCCGTCCAATCCCGGAGGAGGTCGGGTTGGGCCCTCCATCTTGGTTCTCCATCCGGGGGCTCCTTCAATCTGTAACAACATCGGGATGCTGTATTGAGACACAGAGGGCGGACATTTCATGCTCCAGGGGGTTTACTGGCAGGACTCATTCAGGCCAGGATCGACAAAACATTCAGCTTAACAAGATAAGCCCCATTGGGGCTTTAAATCAACTCATATTAACTTATATTTGGCAACTGTTGTTTTTACCTGTTATATAACTCTGAAGGAAAAGGATTGAAATAGGCAGAGGCTTGTATCCCTGGAAAAGTCTTGTATTCATCTTACACAGGTGTTGTTCCGGGACCTATGGGGAAGCGCAAGACAACCGCAGTGATTCATGCTGCTCCAGTCATCAACACCATGGACTGTTTTTTACAGAGAGCTGTGGGGGCTCTTGATAAAGAAATTGAACTGATGGCCCGTCGACTCTCTCGGTCCCCGGCAAATCTCCCACATTCCTTAGCCAGTGCTCACAGAAGTGGTTCACAGTGCTCCCTGGTGGGAGCCGAGCTGGTAGCTATCCCCGCACCCCCCATCGCCACCGAGACACAGCCTGTCTGCGACCAGTCAACATTGGGGCCCATATCAGGAAGCGGGTCACTAGCCCAAAACCAAGTTTCCCTAGCAGTTGTGCAGGAGGGGCGGACTCTTGGTGGGACCCGTCTCGGTGCTAAACGTAAATACCCCACCTCAGGGGGTAGGGCAAAACGTCTAAAAGTGGACACTCCAACGTCCAGTACCCCGGGCCTTGTCCCAGCCTCAAAAGACTACCTGGCGGCCATGCTAGAAGCATGTATGGCTTCCGTTTCTGTGCAACTGGACTCTAAATTGGAACCACTAAAGGAAAGGCTATCCTTTATTGAGAAGGAACTTACAAATCTGTCTCAATTTATTCAGTCACCTAACCGTATCCGCTCCAGTAATGTAGCTGATGTAGCTGCAGCCCCGGCAGCCCCAGCACCTGTTACTTCAGATAGAAACAAGGCTCAAAAGGCACGACCTACATACCCTGGGTCTATTATCCCTTTGTCTGGCCCCCTTACCTGTGAAAGTCAACATCTACTTACTACAGACGGACCACAGGCGAGTGCATGTTCTCAGGTTTTACTCAGGTCAGGCGCCTGCCACTGAAGGGAGCTGGCCACCTACACGAGGGTGGCAGATGGGGAAGTCCCAATTCCTGCTTTCAGAGCTCAGGACATATTGACCCAGGGTCCAAATTTTATTCATCTACCCCCGGAAGCAACCCCGTATGTCGTGGTTCTAGGAAATGTGCCAGTCTTAAAGCCGGGTGTTATTGAGGACTATCATCAATTGAAGAACAAGGTCCTTTATTGGCTTAATAACAACACTCCCTTGGGCATTAGAGTGGAGAGGCATATCATCATGGTTCGGAGGGTGACCTGGATAGGGGATTTGAAAAAGAGTTTAGGTGGTGACTGTATAATCATTAATTTTAATCGACCTCATTTGGCAGGAAGGATTCTCCACGCAGTCAGCCACTGTAATAGTATGGGCCCGACCTCCTCCATTAGAGTGTTGCCCCTAGGTTATTTCTATATACCTCCACCTGGGGCATTGCAGCCTAGAAAACCAGTGACCCCCGACCCTATTTTATTGGCCTCAAGCATCTCCAGCAGTTCCTCTTTTCAACTCTTTTGCGCCACTGGGACAACTTGACTCTTGTGATTGACTGGTTAGCTCAGATCTCAGGAATTCTATGGCGTCTATACATCTTCATCCCAAGGAACAGCCTGCCCAGGAGACAAAAAGCAGCCCTCCATCATATAATAACACCTGTAACATTGTCTCATGGAATATAGCCGGTTTGGCTAGTAAGTTTTAGGACCCTGCTTGGCTATGTTTCATCAAAAAATATGATATTATCTGCTTGCAGGAGACCTGGACTATTGACAATACCTATTTTTTAGAGGGATATAAACTTTTTAACATTCCTGCAACCCCTTCAAGGGCTGGTCAACCAAAAGGGGGTCATGCAGTTTATGTCTCGCTTAGGTTAAGAGGTGGTATAGCGGTATTAAACACGGATAACCCGTTCTGCAAGCATTAACATTTTCTTCTGGGTCGCATAGATTACTGCTTTTAAACTTTTATAATTCTACATTATCACTTCCTGAGGTGTGTAATGTTACACGATTATGTTCCTTTTTGACGAATTGTGCGGCTTTGCCATGCAAAACTGGCAACATAGTTTTGTTAGGGGATTTTAACATTCATGTCTGTGGGGACTTGAGGCAGTTGGGTTTGGGTGCCTCTTGCCCACGTGTAGCTGGTGTACATTTTAAACATAGCAGCCAGGGGGAGAAGCTAAATACCCTTGTCTGTGACTGGGATTTGCAATTAACCAAGGAAAAAATGACCCCTACTAAGAGGCATTTAATCCCCACTTTCAAGGGGTTAGGAGGAGAACCTTCCATTATTGATTATATCTTAATCTCTACTCCCCTTTATTATCTGATTTCTGATTTCACAATATCAGCTAGTAATTTTAGCGATCATAATCCCCTGTGTATCAAAGCTCACTGGCCTATATTTGATTAAAAAAGACAGAGTACTGGAGGAGGGGTTTTGCGGGCTACGGACGGCGGGAGACGGCTTAAATGGGGACAGATCCTTCCAGACTCTCTGTGTAAGTCCCTTTTAGAGTCATGCCAGAGGGAGTTCCAGATCTGCCAGAATGCGGAGGTAGAGTCAGAGGAGTTTGTCATCCATGCCTTCGGGTCTATCTCCAGATCTGTTATTAAGCTATTAATGGTCCCCCGACACGGAATTGTGAGGGAAAGGGCACCCAGATGGTTTAATCCAGAATGCTCCCTTGCTGCTAGGAGGCTTAAATCAGCCCTGCATGCTTCCCCCAGGAACACTGTGCTAGTTAAAATTAGAAGAAAACAGTATAAACTAGCCCTCAGTAAGTGCAGGGAGGCTCTGAAGGAGGAAGCCTGGGGTAAACTCATGGAAGCAACAACTTATAAGTGCAGTGCCAAGTTTTGGAGCATTATTAACAGCCCCTTTTTAGGAGTTGAGGCCGCCAATGTCCTTGACTCACATATTACAGAGGATGACTGGGTTAGCCATTTCGAGGGCATTTTTAAGGGAGCTCCGGACTTGTTGCCTTTACCGGAATGTTGTGGTACATCCACAACGCTAGTAGTAACAGAGGATGAAGTAAGAAAAGGCATCATTGGCATGACACGTAATAAGGCCCGGGCCCCGACGGGCTCCCTCCTGACCTTTATTTGTCGGATGTGGCACTATGGGCCCCAGTGCTCGTCTCTGTAATTAATGCAGTCGCTAGGTACGGCACCCCTGATTCTTGGTCGACCTCCATTAACGTGCCAGTCTTTAAAAAGGGGGATAGGGACAGTACCACTTGCTATAGGCCCATCTCCCTGATAGACTCTGTGGTAAAAGTGGTAAGTAGGATTCTGTTGGGTAGGTTATCGACCTGGGCCACTGACAATAATGTTTTATCGGAGGCCCAATATGGCTTTCGCCCCAGTCGCTCCACAATTGATCAATGTTTGAACTTATTCCAGATAACAAACAAATACACAGTTGCCCGTCGGGGTAATTTTTTTTAGCTGTCATGGATTTGTCATCTGCATTCGATTGCGTGAACAGATGCAAATAATGGCAGATCCTCTCCTCCCTAGGGGTGGATAAAGAGATAGTCTCCTTTTTATACGATCTTCATCGAAACACCAGGGCAGTCGTGCGCTACTCGGCTGACTTGAAAGTATCACGCTCGTTCCCGCTCAGTGGTGGTGTCTGACAAGGTTGTATTTTGGCTCCACTTCTTTTTAATCTCTATATTAACAACAAGAGAAAATTCTTCTGGAAACCAAGGTAGACTACCCCCAGGCAGGACGGCGAGGTCTCCCAGTCCTACTATACGCAGATGACGCCGTCTTGATGGCAAGGACTGAGAGAGGTCTGCAAACACTTTTATCCACATTCGCGCAGTTTATGGGAGACCTGGATTTGAAGATTAATAACTCGAAATCATATATCATGCAGGTGGGGATGCGCCCCAGCAGATCATACACCTTTAAGGTAGGGCTTACTCCAATCCCTAAGACGTCCACGTTTTCCTACCTGGGGATACTCTTTGATGACAACACGAAATGGGTGCCACAACTTTTACATAAAAGAAACGACCTAAATAGGGAGTCAGCAGCAATTTTTAATTTTGCCACAAGATTGGGGAAAAGACCAGTGGGGGCTCTTCTGGAGCTTTCTAAGGCTAAATGTATATCAAAAGCTCTTTATGGTAGCGAAATTTGGGGGTACATCGAAACAAAAAATATTCAAATAGCAGAAAATAAATTCATGAGACGACTGCTATCTGTCCCTCAGGGTACCCCCTCATTTATCGCTCATGAGGAGTTAGGAATACCTTACATTATAGATCTGATAGCCTTCCGTCCAGTCTCCCTTTGGTTAAAAACATGGGTTAAAGAGGGGGACTCTTTAAATAAGACAATCCTTAAAGATTGTCTGGCCATGGAACACGTATTAAAGGTACCGTGGCTAAAATATATAGAAAGGAGCCTGACGAGCCTGGGAAGAGGAGATCTTTTTTCCAGCCCTGAAGGAACACGAAAGGAGGATCTAGCCCACCTTAGGATGGCGTTCACTGCACGCCAGACTATGTTAAGGGAGGAGAGGGAGCTTGTGAAGCCCAGTGTACGTCGTTTTGTCATGTTGAGGACAACAGTGATGGCAGAGCCGTACCTACTGGGTTTTGCGAACTCCTTCGATCGATTCCTTTTGACTAGGTTTTGGCTGGATCTCTTTTATCTACTTCTCATCTATCCCAGGGATACAACTACAGGACAACCCCTTTCGTCTTGCAGCTGCGATGGTTCAGCTAGGTCATGGCTGACCTAGCTGTCCTACATAGAAAAGCAGAGTGCAGATTGAAATACTAATTCTGCTATCTCTGGAAAAGGACCAGCAATAAAATAATGAAATCACTATTTGTAATAGTTATTAAAAATCCAATATAATGGTGAAGTCTCATTTGTGATAAATATTAAGGAAAAAAGTAACTTTTATAAAGATACCTTTTACCTGCCTGAACTGCCAGCAGTCAATCAATCAATCAATCAGGGAATTGTAAGCGCGCTACTCACCCGTGAGGGTCTCAAGGCGCTGGGGGGTGTGGTCAGCAGTTCCGCTCATCCAAAGAGCCAGGTCTTGAGGGCCTTCCTGAAGGTATCCAGGGAGGGGACGCGTCTGAGGTTGATTGGGAGCTCGTTCCAGGTCTTGGCCGCGACATAGGAGAAGGCTCTTCCCCCTGCTTTGGCTCTGTGGATGCGTAGGGTCACGGTGAGGGGAGGTTGGCGGAGCAGAGGTCTCTTTGGGTACGTGTTTGGTGATTCTGTCGTTGAGGTATTGGGGCCCGGTGTTGTGTAGGCATTTGTAGGCGTAGATCAGTACCTTGAAAGTGACTCTCTTCTCGACGGGGAGCCAGTGGAGCTTTCGCAGGTGTTGGCTGATGTGCTCGTTGTGAGAAGTTGGCCTGGTATATGCTGTCCACTAATTATAGTGGGCACCTTGCACCAGTCCAAACAACCCCTTATTGGAGATAGGTTAAAGACAACCTTTATTGAAAGCTATCCTAGTGGTAGCTATGGAGAGCAGCCTTCAGGCTAAGTCTTGAAGGAATGTAAAGCAGCTTGTTTTACCAGTCTATAATCTCTTGAGTGACCAAATGAAAGAGGACCACACCAGGTATATATTTAAAATATATGTATTTAGTCTTAAACACACCCCTCTAGTCTCTTTATGAGGCTAGAGTTCGAAGTACATAAGTTACAAGTCGAATATCAACAGTAATAGCACAAATACACGTTTGAGCCCTAGGGGCGTACCAAACCATATACCAATAAAGTGGTATAAGAACCACGACTGAGCTAGACACAAGGCCTAGAGCCTGTAGAAGTGCTTGGCCCTCAAGGAACCACCCAAGGTAGTGACACAGGGGACCCACGGGGGACGCGTGCAGTGTGAGAACACAGCTGCGAGCCGCCGTTGACTTCTATGGGGAATGTCGCAGTTGGAGTTTTAAAGAAAAAGGACACTTAGAGGAGGACTTGGAGCAAACCCCTTTAGAACTAGGCTGTTCTAGAGTCAATACCCACGGGAGCACCGGAGTACTCGAGTTACCTCACCCAGGGAAGCCGGGTGCATAGGTGTCTTTCGGGGTCGGGTTTCGTCGTCGTTTTCAATGGCGATCTGCTGCAAAGTGCTGCTGGCGACCAAGTCGAAAGTGTTCGGGTGGATCCAAGGGTGGATCGAAGATCTGAAGAACCTGAAAGCAGAGGGGACAGAGTCTGGGTCACCAGTAGCCAGTGACCAGGAAGGCGATGAGCAGATGCCCACCGATGTCGGGTGCTTCAGGTAGGTTGACGGTCGTCTTGACTCTTCAGCCACGAGGTCCAGGAGGTGTCGACGACAACCAGGAGCTGGAATCGAGCTGTCCCACAACGTCTGTCGATTGCTGCAGTGTCGGTGACCGGATTGGACCCAACAAGCCTTGGCAACGGCAAGTCACGTGGAAATGAAGAAAGGACGTTGATGCAGACCAGCAAGGTCTGGGGGACTCACCCAGCGAGAGTAAGTCAGGGCACCTCTGGAGCAACCAGGGAAGCCCAAGCAGAAGAAGAGTTACCTTCGGGAGGGCCCACTAGCCAACATACTAGCGACCGCGAAGGAGCCTCGAGTGGACGCACTTGGAGCTGGCTTACAGGACACTCGTGGAGTGGAGGCCAGTGATCTTCAGTGCAGTCGGTGCTAGAGGCGGGTGCTACTCGGAGCCCAAAGCACAACTTTGTGGGAGACCAGGAAGAGGATGCACTTGCAAAAGTTCTCGGTGTCCAGGGGTCACGGTCCCACGTTACCCACGACAGCTACGTGCCTCAGCTTTGCTGGGGACTCAGGGCAGCCTCGGGGAAGTCTGGAAATCCACCTCTGGTGATGCAAAGACTTCAGTGTCCGGCGGGAGCTTCAGTGATGCAGACTGGACAATTGCTTCTTAGGTGCCTGCCAAGCAGGGGAGTCACTCCTTGACCCCAAGGGAGATTCTTCAGTCCTCTAATCTTAAAGTAGAGCGTCGAAGGTCCAGGATTCGGCTTCAGAGTTTCGTCCAGGGTAATCTAAAGTCCTAAGGACTGGGGTCCCATACTTATACTAAGTTAGGGGGTTGGACATACTCTGGGGACCCACCTATGGGAGGGTCAGGGAAGAGGGGTGGTTACACCCATTCCCTTTGACCAGTTTCACGCCAGAGCAGGGGCAGGTAGCCCCTGCAACCGGTTTGAACTGGCATATGCACAGGGACACCAAGTGTGCCCCCAGTGCAGGACTTCAAAGCACCAGGGAGTGCTCCCGCCCAGCCCCAATACACACTATCCTGTCTGGGAGGTGGTTACACCTCCCTGTGACAGGAAACCTATTATCCAGGCCTCCCCTGCCGGAGTTTCAGTCAGCAGCAGGAGGCCAGACCCGTGTCTGTGGCAGCGGCATCCATTTTGTGATGCCAGGACTCTGGAAAGAAGTTACCGGGTAGCCCGGTGTGTACATGTCTCTCCCTCTAGAAGGGTGGAATGCTACCCCCGCCGCCAGGATTGGTGGGGGGTAGTATTCCTGGATGTTTGACACCAAACACGACATATTTTGGTGCAGCCAGTCCAAAGTTAGCATTGTACCGCGAGGATATAATGCACTTAAGAGTATATGGTCAGGCTGTACCACAAACAGCATCAGAGGAGGGACTCCGAACGCTGCAGTGGGGCTCTGCTCATGCAGGGGCACCCTCTCACATAAAAACCAAGCACTCTGCCTTCAGGATTGTTAAAGCCTGCCATAGGAGTGACTTATAGATTTATATGTGTGTGCAATGGTAGTGATATAGGTAGCCTATATCACAGTAAGAGGTGCATGCACCACCTTACCCAGGCTGCAGTAGCAGACCTGTGGTGTCATTTTGGCTGGCCTTCCAGGGGTGGCATAATACATGCTTCAGCCCCTGGCAGGCCTCTGGGGTACCTATGCCCTGGGTACATAGTATACCATATACTAGGGACTTATAAGGGCACTCCAGATTCCAATCAAAGATGTACCTAAGTTACATGGAAACCATTTTAGAGAGGAAGCAGCTAGGCTGGGGTTCTGATTAGCAGGACCCCAGCCAGACTGAAGTCGAAAAACAGTGAAGCATCAGCAAAAAGTGGGGGTACCCATGTGAAGCAGATCCTACTCTCCTACACTCGTGTCGAGGGATACCTAGGACGAGTCTGGCACCGGTGTTCTGTTTTGTCTGGAGCCTGTGGAGTGGGGACTTGTTGATGCTGGCGTAGAGGGCGTTTCTGTAGTCCAGCCTGCTGGTGATGAGTGCGTGGGTGACTGTCTTCCTTGACTCGAGGGGATCCATTTGAAAGTTTTACGGAGGATGCGGAGGGTGTTGAAGCAGCTGGAGGCGACGGCGTTGACCTGTCGGTTCATGGAGAGGAAGGAATCGAGTACGATGCCGAGTTTCTGGCGTGGTCTGTGTGGGTGGAGGGGCTGCCGAGGGCGGTGAGCCACCAGGTGTTGTTCCATCCTGAAGGGGTGGTTCCGAGGACGAGGACTTCTGTCTTCTCCGAGTTGAGTTTTAGGCAGGTGTTGCTCATCTTGGCTGCGACGTCCTGCATTCCATCCTGGAAGTTGAGTCTGGTGGTGGTGGGGTCCTTGGTGAGGGAGAGGATGAGCTGGGTGTCATCAGCGTAGGATACTATGTTGAGGCCGTGCTGTCGGACGATGGCGGCGAGGGGGGCCATGTAGATGTTGAAGAGGGTAGGGCTGAGCGATGATCCTTGGGGGACTCCGCAGTTGAATTCTGTGGGTTCGGAGAGGAAGGGAGGCAGTCTGATCCTTTGGCTTCTGCCGGTGAGGAAGGATTGGATCCAGTCGAGGGCAGCTCCTAGTATGCCGGCGTCGTGTAGTCTGGCGGTGAGTGTGTGGTGGGAGACGGTGTCGAATGCTGCTGAGAGGTCGAGTAGAATCAGGGCTGCGGTGTGGCCTTGGTCGAGGAGGGTGCTGATGTCATCTGTGGCGGCGAGTAGGGCAGTCTCGGTGCTGTGGTTCTGCAGAATCCGGATTGAGAGGGGTCGAGGATGGCTTTGTCTTCGATGAACTCCGTCAGCTCTGCGTTAACGGTCTTCTCAGTGACTTTTGCCACGAAGGGGAGGAGCGAGATGGGCCGATAGTTTTTGAGGTCCGTAGGGTCTGCTTAGGGCTTCTTGAGCAGGGGACTGACTTCTGCGCGTTTCCAGTCATCAGGGAAGACGCTTGTCTTGAAAGTGGTGATGATGGTGTGTTGTAGTTCTGGTGCGATGGTGGTGGTGGCTCTGTGGTAGATGTGAGGTGGGCAGGGGTCTGTGGGGGCCCCTGAGTGGATGCCTTTCATGGTCGAGGTGGTCTCTTCTGTCGTGATCGGTGTCCAGGAGGAGATGGTGGGCTGGCTGGCTGCGGAATCAGGTGTGTGACCGTAGAAGTTGTCGTAGAGGTTTTTAATCTTCAGGTGGAAATAGGATCCGAGCTTGCCACAGAGGTCCTGGGAGGGGGTGATGTCTGAGGCTTGGCTGCGGGGATTGGTGAATTCTTCGATGACTTTGAAGAGTTCCTTCGAGTTGCTGGAGTTGGCGAGGATTTTGTTGTGAATGAAGGTTCTTTTGGTGGTTCTGATGTGTTGGTGGTATCTCGTCATGGCGTCCTTGTAGGTGGTGTGGTATTCAGGTGTCTTGCTGTTTCTCCAGTTCTTTTCCAGACGCCTGCAGGTGCGCCTGACTTCTTGGAGGTCGGTGGTGAACCATGCAACTTTTTTGGGGTGTTGTCTGTTGGGGGTTGCGTAGCGGGGCGAGCTTGTCTGTGCAGTTGGAGATCCATGTGTGGTGTTCCCGGGCTGCGAGGTTGGCGTCGGTTGCAGCGGAGGGGTGTTGCGGTTGAGGGTGGAGTTGAGCTGGTCTTCAGTGACTCTGTTCCAGTTCCTTCGCGGGGGCGGGGAGCTGGTCTGGGTGGCTTGGGTTTGTCGACGAGGAAGTGTACGCAGTGGTGGTCGGTCCATGGGGGTTGCGTGGTGTGGCTGAAGTGTACGCTGTTTCCTCCTGCGAAGATGGGGTCGAGGGTGTGTCCAGCCTTGTGGGTCGGTGCGGTGACAAGTTGCTTCAGTCTGATGTTGGCGAGATTGTCGCGGAGGGTGGTGGAGTTGGGGTCGCTGGGATTGTCGAGGTGGAAGTTCAGGTCTCTGATGAGTATGTAGTCCATGGTGGCGATGGTGTGGGGAGCGATGAGGTCGGTGATGGTGTCGGCGAAGAGGGCCGGGGGGCCTGGGGGTCTGTAGGCGAGGGTGCCGCGGAGTGTGGAGTTGGGGCTGGTCTGGATCTGGAAGTGCAGGTGTTCGGCAGTGGGGAAGGTGTCGCTGGAGGTGGAGAGGTGGAGGGAGTTTTTGTGTGCGATGGTGAGGTCTCCTCCCGGTTGGTTGGGGCAGTCCTTCCTCTGGATCTTGTATCCACCCAGGATGGTGATGGCGAAGTCAGGGGCGGAGGAGGCATTGGTCCAAATTTCTGTAAGGAAGGTGATGTCGGGTGAGAGGGTGTCGAGGAGGTTCCAGATCTCCACTGCTTGCCTGTGCATGGAGCGCACGTTGAGGAGGATGCATCTTAGGGCGTTGGCGGTGGTGGCGGCCGGGGCGGTGTTGAAGGTCTGGTGGTAGTGGCGGCAGGAGAACTGGCTGTGAGTTGTGTTCGGTGTGGACTGCTGGCAGTTGTTGTTCCTTCCTGGGTTGAGTGTTAGGAGGGTGGCAGAGTCGTATTGGTGGGTAGTTCGAGATCCAGGGTTCCTGGCACTGGTTGCGGTCGGGTCGCGCACGGGTATAGACGGGCTTGCTTTCAGCATGCCAGCGGCGCGCCTGCTGCGCTCGTCCGCTGCGCGACCGCCATTGGCCACCATTAAGTGGGGGAGGGACGAGCAGCTGGGAGGCAGGGACCATCAGGGGGAGGGGCCGCAGGGACAGCAGCGGTGGGAAAGAGGAGGCAAGGGAAAAACAAAAACAGACCGGGCAGGAAAACTGGCCGTGAGTTGTGTTCGGTGTGGACTGCTGGCTGTTGTTGTTCCTTCCTGGGTTGAGTGCAAGGAGGGTGGCAGAGTCGTATTGGTGGGTAGTTCGAGATCCAGGGTTCCTGGCACTGGTCGCGGTCGGGTCGCGGACGGGTGTAGACGGGCTTGCTTTCAGCATGCCAGCGGCACGCCTGCTGCGCGACCGCCAGCGGCCACCATTAAGTAGGGAAGGGGGGAGCAGCTGGGAGGCAGGGACCGTCAGGGGGGAGGGGCCACAGGGACAGCAGCGGCGGGAAAGAGGAGGCAAGGGAAAAACAAAAACAGACCGGGCACAACGTTACAAATAACAGCAAAAAGCAAGGCAATAGAATTAAGAGAAATCACATCAAAAACCAAGGCAGAATACAGGCAGGACACAGGCACACACAGAGCATGATATGGGCGGGCACAGCGCACAGCGCGAACAGACAGTCAGCGGCCTCAAACACCTACCAGGTGAAGGCTGGAGGGCTCAGCGGCGGTGCAGTGCAGAGCGGAGCTGCTGGGGAGAGAGCAGGCCTGAGACCAGGGGTCAGAAGTCTTGCTCTAATTAAAGTAAGCCTCTCCCAGCTCCAAGCGAGTGATTAACCCTGAATAGGTGTGAAAAGAGTGTGAAATGCCTTCCAGGGGCAAACAAAAACTGTGTTGAATGTGCAAGATGTTTCCTCTGAGTTCAACCGAATATGCAGGATGGGGGCTGAGGGTACAGCACAGTGTCAAATCCTGCTTTACAGGTCTGCTGGATTAACATATAACACTTGGCGCACACATGAAAGAGAGAGAAAAGGATGCCAAGACTGGTCTTGTGAATCCACTGTCTGGTTGCCCCTGCTTTTGTCCTACAAGGCTTCTGCCTCTGGGTTTGTTGTGGGTACACTACCTCCTCAAAACTGGATTTTAGAGTTATTTTACAAGGTGAAAGTATTACGTGGTATGGCAGGGTGCCTTACCATGTAATACTAGCACAATACACAAAGATGGACCCTGGGTACTCCATCTCTCAGTCCTGGTGGAGTGGCAAAGAGCAGACAGGCTACTTAGAGGAACATGTGTTAAGCATTTCACATCACCAACACGACTCGAGAGAAATTTGACACAAATTTATAAAAAATAGAACAGATTTTCATATATTTTAAAACAGCAAAACGAAGTCGATACATAAAGGATAACGGGAGTTATCAATTTACAAGCATTAAAAAAATCAGTACTTGGCAGTGTAAAACATTACCGTTGTGGGCAATGGGAATAACACATATATGCAATCGTTACTTAGAGAGCAAGTTCAATGGAACCCACTCGGGGTTAAGGTCGTGTGAGTCCCTAGATCAGTTCACAACAGATAGCACAATTTATCCTGGCTCACGGGAGCAGGTGCAGAGGTGCACTTTAGATGTCTAACGGAGCTTTCAATCAGGCTTGTGGTCTTTAAATGGCTGCCTTAGCAAAAAAGTACTTGCGGGGCAAGTTGAGCAAAACCCTTTTGAACTTAAGCAAAGAGCTGGCCTTGGACCAGGAGTCTACAGGCAGATCGAATCTACCTGGCTCGGAGGACTAGGGTGCAGAGTTGCTACTAGCTAACCGTAGTGCTGCACAGGATCCGCAGCAATTGGTGCTGGCAGGTGTGCCAAGAGAGGAGAAAAACTAGTGCAGGATGTTTATGAGGGAGCCACAGGAGTGATTGGTTGCTCATGCAGATGGATCCCTTCTCTTGAAGCGTCAAATAAAGCAGGTAGTAGTTGGACTGACCACCAACAAGTCTTGGTACCTGCAAGCACTGCGGTTGTGGAAATCTCCTTCCAGAGGACCAGGGGAACATTGTAGAAAGCTGAGCCTCACTGAGGGTCGGGACTACAGTTCCCAGAAGCCACTGCCCAGTGGCTTTCAAGCAGCCATGCTGGACGGCTCGGTGGACAGTACTTCAAGGTCATGGATTTAGCAGTTTGTACCTCTCAACTGCAGGGGACCAGTTCCTCTAGCCCAAGGGAGTTCTTGTGAAGACTGGGGTTTGCAGAGGGGTTCACCTTCCTTTTGGGACCCGTCTCTTGCCTTGGTCAAGTCGAAATCCAGAGGGTTCAGGATGGCTGCCACAGGTGCAGAGCATAGCGCCTCTCTTCGTGGAGTCCTGTCTTGTCATGGAAACAGGTATCTTCTTGGTATCATGTCGAATCTGAGGTCATGGTGTCTGTGGTGCCCCTTAAATCCTTTATTTAGGTGGTGTTAGTGGGTGTGAGGACTAGTAGCCAATAGGCATCTAGACCTGCGACTAATCCGCCCCAGTAGTGATCACATCTGGTGGGTGTACATTACTAAACAAGTCAGAATCTACCTTTTAGACTAAATTCAAGATGGCCACAACCATCCTCGATTGTGCACTTCAACTGCAGCACCCCAGAGGTGTGGTCAGCCTTGTGGAAGTGCACACCTGAATAACTAATTTTCCCACCTGCCCGCGAAAGAAGGTGCCTGGGGCAGAGAGAGGCTTTGATCTTGAGTGTGGGACAAGTTCCTTTGTCCAGCAGCGATGGTGAAGCCTTTGAGGCTCACCGCCCTGATGGTTCTATTCATTAGCCATCCTGTGTGGACAGAGGTGTCACCTCCTGCACACACAGGTCTTTGTTCCTGACCTCTTGGGGTAGCACACAATCCCCAGCATGATGTCAGATCTCTGTCTTGGTAGCAAACCCTCGAAAAAGCCCACCAAGGCACTAGAACACTGGTTTAACTTGGTGGGCACTGTCTAATTTGCCACCTAGGTAGATGTTGGTTAAACCTCTACACCACCATTGTGGCAGGAGTTACAAAGCATGGGTTTTGACATCAAACATGAAGGTAATCGACCGTCCCATAATCAAGCTTGACATCTGGGAATGTCCAGAGTCCAGTCCATGTTATCCTATGGAGGGTCGGTCATTTGTGGTAGAATTACGTTTAGAAGGCTACCACAGGCAATATATGCTTGTGCATATATTCCCACACAAATAACATAATGCACCCTGCCTCCTGGGCTATAGGAGGCCTACCTTAGGGGTGACTGACATATATTAAATGCAGTGAGGTGACTCTGTCACACATGGTGTATGCAGGATCGAACTCGAGCAGGTAAGCTGCTCATGCAGCGCTGACATGGCTGGCCTGAAGTCTTTGATTTCACTCGGGTCACTCAGGGTGGCACAAAAAGTGTTGCAGCCCTGGTGCCCCTTTTACATCCCTGCCCTGGGCATCATTCGTACCGTATACCAAGGCCATACAGGGGTGTAAAAGTACTTTGATAATTGAGTGTACCAATTCACATTTACAGTTTAAGGAAAAGATCATTGGTGCTGGGACCTGGTTAGCGGGACCCAGCACACTTTCAGATCAATTACCACGGCATCTAGCATCAAAAAGTTGCGGGGGTGGCCATTCAAAAAGGGCACTTTACAACATGTTGTATGTAGGAGGACACTAGGATTACCATGGTACACTCCCAACACACACCCACAGCCCTCACAACCCAATTTTAGTAGCTGAAGTCTTTCGCCATCTTGAAAATTCCCTGACACATGGCATTTTGGGCCTGTTTCCAGTAAGGGAAACAGGAACTACTGGAAAAGTGGCAGTGTTTGCCCCAGGAACGTTTGCTCAATTGGTTAAGGGGGCCCAGTAGTCCCCCCCTCCTACTAGCTAATGGCAGGCATAAATAGGCACCTCCAGGCACCCACTTTCTAGATCTGTGGAAGATCAGAAGAGGACCTGCTGTCTGTGCCCTGAGAGGATCCCAGAGGGACTGGACCTGCTTCCTCTTGCACCTAGGACAAAGAAGTAGACTCCAAGGGTAAATTGCCTGACCTCCTGCATAGCTAGAGAGACGACAAGTTGCAAGAGGTCCTTTCCTTAAGGTACCCATCTGACTAGTGGCAACTGGCCCTGGACCTGTTCCTGCTGTTGGCCTCTGCCTAACATCCTGTAAATCTCTAAATGTCTTCTTTGAGGTCCTGGTGGTCTTTATAAGTATACTCCTGTGGTGAATTTAGACTTAAAAGAAAAGAGGCTGATTTATATGTTGGTTGGCAGATGGTAAGGCCATCAGGGCACCACAATGATTTACTCTGTTGCCTTGACAGAGTCCCCACCCACCAAAATTAGAAATGACTGCCAAGTCGGCCGTCATTTCTTAAGCATTGACAGGAACTGCCGTCATGGTGGTTCCTGTCAATGCTTTTTAAAGTTTAAAGCACAGCTCTGTCAACATAAAGGAGCCATCCATCAAACATATTTTTTTTTTGTATTCAAACGGAAATTCCCAGAGCTGTATTTTTTTTTGGAAAATAAAAAAAAATGCCCACTTACCATGGGAGTTACCTCCCATGACGAGGGGAGCATTAGACAGTTTTCCCTGCTCATCAGCGCCAGGGTTTTCCTGGTGGTGACGGGCAGTGAAAACTGACCTCTATGTCCACCCATCAAAATTAGGAGGGCAGACTTAAAAGTCAACCTCTGATGACCCCTAGCCCATCAGGCTGTCTGAGGAGCGTAACCATGGTGGAGACTAAGTAGTCTCCCTCCTATTTACACCAAAGGTCGGCCCGCATTTAAATCGGGTGAGCAGACCAATATGTTGGTGATAAGGATACCCCGTCACCATTGTAATGGAGTATCTGTACCACCAACACATAAATCAGCTCCTAAGTCAGAAGATAAAATCTTTTGCCAGGACAAACCTGGCTTGTCTATCTGACCTGCACTCCATCTCAGTAAGCTTCAAATTGGAAATAGGTCCAGATCCACAGCAACCCTTGAAATTTTACTCTATTTTCTAATTCGGGCTGGAATTTTTATTGTTTTGAATTTTGACTTTCTATACTGTTTTGGTACCGCCTAAGTACTTTACACATTTAAGTTAAACCTGTCTGCTCTGGGGCAGAGATAACAGGAGTATAAGAAATTGGGTTATTGGATGTGAAGGATGTGAGTCCTTCACAAGTAATAAATCAGCAATTGTCTTTGTACCCTAATATAGCATTTGACTGTGTCTTACAATAGTGAAGCAGAGCAGTCCAAGGCCTGCTATGGGGAGGTGGTGTGGGCTAGCAATCCCAATTCGCTGGCACACAAAACAACACTTTATAAATTATTTTCCAGTCAGTGCTTTTTCTTTAAAAAAAGGAAAAGTACTTTTATTGCACATGCACACAACTAAGGGGTCGATTCCGATTCGGGCCGGAAATTTCTCCGACCGAGCCGGACCCGGAGAGATTTCCGACCGAATCGGACCCGTGCAGTCCGACCGAACGAGTACGATGCGTCTGTATGTTATCGGACTCGAGTCGGTCGGACTCCCATTGATGTCAGTGGGAGCCGGTCGTACAACGCGTACGCGGGCTCCCATTGACTCAATGGGTGCGAGTCGGACAAGGCGCCCCCTACAGCGGGTGCGCGGCGAGCGATTCGCGCCGTACACGCACAGGTAGGGGGACCCATGGGTCCCCCTGTGTGCGACTCGCGCGGCTACGCGTACAGGGGGTCCGACACGGACCCCCAAAGTACGGCTCCGACAGCTCTTATGAGCCGGAGTGCGCGGCTCGGTCGGACTGCTCGCGGCGCGCATCGTACTTACCCGGCCGGGAAACGTCTCCATTGCGCGGTGCGAGTCGAGTCCAAGCGAGTCGGTCGGAGCGGTTCGAGCCGGGAGCGAGTCGGTCGGAGCGGTCGGGACGCCCGGACGAGTCGGTCGGCGATTTCGCATCGTACTCGCTCGGCCGGACCCGCGTACGGTTCGGTCGGGAAACAGGGCTCCGAATCGGATCCGGTAAAGCCGAATCCGATTCGGAGCCCTACCGGCCGAGATCGGAATCGGCCCCTAAATATTATGCATTAAACCTATACCAGATTCAACATCACAATTTAGGTGGGGAGCTTTTATATGAGGCAGGCCTAATGAATTTGTCAGGGGTCTCCACATTATTAATAATAACCACATTATTTTTTATCAAGGGAACACATTATAACGGGTGTCAGTATGCATAATGTAAGCCTAATAGCTGTATCAGGATGGCACCCATTAATAGAAATAACCATATCATGTTTACCTTATAGCACCATTAAGATCAATTAAAAGGGTATTTCCAGTCATGAGCATTACAATGGTAAAAGTTTAATGTTCAGGTTGTCATTGAATTAAAAACCACATGTGTGTCTGAGTTTTTCTTCACATGATACATTGTAACTATAGGACCAATTGCTATGTGTCCCAGCACTCCAGTGCCCAAGAACAAAAGTTTCAGCTTTGGGAGAGCTCAAATCAATGGGGAACCTCTTCCGGGGTCAGAGATGTAATCCCGTGGGATAGGTAGGGTTACTTTTTATCAAATTTTCTGCGAGAGCTGCTGCATCTCCTCCAGCCCCCAGAAATACTTGTACTGTTGGTGGTGTCCCTTTCCATCCTCGGGCACCACAAGAGCAAAAACAATATTATGGGCATCGCTTTACCCAGTCCTATTCATAAAGGATAAGGAACATGCCTGATCTCCCTCTGCAGCCTCGAGCCATTTTTTTCTTTTTGGGTGCTCCGGTCCCACCTGGACCCCCACCACTTTTGTCTTCTCCGGTTTTCTGTTCTTTCTCAGACGCAGCATATGGAGCCCACTCTGGCACCTCTAAGTCAGGTATTTGCTCCTGGTGCAGCTGTAGCCAGTGCTTTCTCTGTTCCTGCCTTCTGTTGGGAGCTGCATACTGTCCTCTTCCTTTTCAGGTATTACTGTGTGGGTCATCTACCCCTCCCACACATGGGCATAGGGAGCTGAGGAGGCACACTGAAATTCTCCTGGAGTTCTGGTGTGCCTGGAAGCAAAATGAAGTGCCCTGGGGTGCTCATCCTTTTCTCTCGCTTAGTCCTGGGGGATAGGGTGCCCCAGGACAGTTTGTCTATTATTAGCCCCTGGGGATGAAGACCCCGGGGCAAAAAGAGCCTTTGAGAAGGGGGTCCCTTGCATGCCCTCTCCCTATGCTAAAGTACAAAGATGGGTTTGTGTTGATACCCGGGGCCCTGGCCATCCCTGGGGGAAATTGACAGAATCTCCACAGAGTACTATGCTCCTGTGCTCTCAATTTCTTTTAAAAAATGGTTAATCTTTTAGTTGGGTAAATCTCTGGGCCCATAGGGCCGATTTCTGTCATATTGAACTAGTTTTGCTCCTGATGGTAAAGGCTAGCCACCAGGAGCATTTTCATCACATCTCCTGGCCTGTGGGGAGCTGGAATTTTGGGCTCTTTGTACCAGCCTTCTCCTCCATCTGCCTTCTGGTGTGCCTCTCTACTTGTGGAGCATCTTGTGCAGCCCCTCCACTACCAGCCAGCAGAACAGCCCACACTCCGTCAGGCCTGTGGCCTCCTAGTCTTCTTACTGGCCACCTGTGGGGGGTGGCTGTGGAGTTCAAGTCTTTTCCCCCAAATGTTCCTCAGGTGGCATAAGGGGGCCAACAACACTGGCCCTAGAATGACCATCCTAGTCCTTGGGTCCAACTGGAGGTCAAAATCCTTAGTCCATCCTTGCAGTGCATCAGGTGGCTTCTCCTAACTGTCATCCTTTCTGCCACTGTTGCCTCACAGATCTAGGGTACTCTCAATTGTCTCTCCCCTGTGTAGGGGTTTTTAAGTAGCAGTAGAAGGTTTTGAGAGACAGGCACCTCTGGCCAATCCTATGATGCCACATCATCCCTTCATCCCCGTCCCAGTGCTCATGCATAGCATTCTGGGACAATCAAAAATGGTAAGTTCAGGTTTCTCTTGTAAGAGCTCCTCTGAAGGCCTCAGCTCCGTCCCAAGCTGATGCCACTGCCTTATGCCTTCCCACCAAAGCTTCAAATGCGAACCCCTGCGGTGTTGGCACCAGGAACTGGGTCAATCACTGATAATTGCTCCTTTTGTGCAGGGAGGACTTTCTTCCCTCTGCTGGAGAGCTGAGTAATTAACATGGCCCAGTAAGCGGGACAAAGGCCAGAGAAATGTGATACATTCTGACATCCCATAAGATGTGGATGTGTTATTGGTAGCTTCAAATTCAAACTAAGCATGCATGTTTTACCCCAGTGTTATAACTTGCCAGACGCTGTAGTCCTAATTAGAGAAAAACGTTACTTTAGGGCAAATTTCGTCTATATGTACAAAATAGTGAAAACACCACAGATTCTCCATTAAGCCCTGCAGACCTACTTTATGATTGCCCACTCATATTATAAGGCCTACTACAGGTCAGCACCAATCCTTGCAGAGTCATGTCTGCGAAAGGCTATCTGCATGCAGATACCAGACTGCGCACAACGGTGGTCTCACACGCCAGTCCACACATACGTGTGCTTACCAGTCGCAGCCGGTGCAGGTAAGCGCGGTGGGGCGGTGGAGCGGGATGGTGGGGCGGGCAGTAAGTCGACAGACGATGGAATATGTTTTATTAAAAAAAATTATTTGACCTATTCCGTAGTCTGTCAACTTCCCACCCCTTCCACGCCGCCCGCCCCACCGCGCTTATCTGCACCAGCCGTGACTGGTGATCACATCTTTACATCAAGCCAGCCCAGTGCCTCTTACACTAGCTGCACAGTAGCAGCCTTATCTTGAAAAGGTGACACTAGTGTTAACATGCTCAATTCAATTACCATGAATTTACTTTGAGTGAGAGTCGGGTAGTGAGACTCACTCACACTGAAAGGCCTCAAACCAGGTAGTCAAATGCGATTATTCATTGAAGGTGATTGTCGCCGAACCCAAATATTATTCCAGTTTCTTACAAGTGTCTACATTGATTACATGACTGTGTGAGTTGGAGAAGGGCTTCACTGCCCTGGACAGCAAAATAAAATGCACCACAGTTTTGGCTCATGCATGAGTTCTTACCTCTCAGTTCCGACCATGACTCAAGTCACTGCAGAGTCTTCCAGCTGGATTACGTCATTATGACCTGCCCGCCTGACAACAAGGTTTTTATCCAATCCTTCTAAGCAATGTAAATACCTAGTGTTACTATTATCTAATGTGAAGGTACTCAAATTATCAACTTTGGAATGAAGGAAGGCAAAGATCTCTTTACTGGGGTCCAAACCTATAACCTGCATTTCACAGCAGATGTCAGCAGCAAGAATTGGTCTGACTGAGCCATATTTTTGTCCGAGATACTGCATGGACAAGACTAAACCCTGGTCAATGTTTCACCTTTTTAGACTGTGGTAGGTACCCCAAATATATTTTATAATTACTGCTTGCATCTAACTAACCATATTAAAGATTCTATATATTTTATTCTTTGGAACCAGTGTGTCTATTTTTGATTTTTCAGTGGTTTCACTCAAAACGTTTATTTGCCTAATTTATTAAGGAACAGTGCAAATATTATATCTTCTAAAAGGATGCTGTGAGCTTGAGTTATTACTACAAACTGATAGAAAACATTAGTTCATTTATTGGTGGCAGATAAAAGCCTGATTTGTTGGGGAGTCTTGTTAGAGATGAACCAAGGAGCCTTCTCTTCTTTTCAACTACTGGTGACCAAAAAAACTCATAGAGGTCAGCTCACCGTTTTCTACTTATGATCATATGTTTGCACTTTTCCAGACCCCTTTGAAACTGAGGCATTTCTACGTCACATACCCAGAGTGATATAGTCATGGAGGCCCGATCCTTTAAGGTATTTTCAAGACTTAAAATTGACTCATGTCCATAACTGTAGTTATAAAGTGAGTGAGTAATGGTATGCATAATTCAGGCACTCATGAGAGTTTATCTAATTTCAACTGTAGACATAACAGTGGTAGGTCACTTGAGCGGTCAGAGAAATCCCATGCAAGCATGGAGTGCATCCATTGAAAAGTTATCTTAGTGTTATTCACAAACATTTGTGAATCGATTTCTCACTATTATCTACACTTCATAGTTCAATCGGAAATATCCACATACAAGTGATGCAGAAATTCTTGAAAAGAGTACCAAATACCCTTGTTTTCACATGGGACTGGAGGGAAAAAGAATGTTAGGGAATATTTTTGGGAAGAGTAGAAAGGATTTAAAAACTTTGAAAAATTAAAAACAAAATTCTAATTTTCTAACACTACTTTCCACAAATGTAGGGCTTGGGCAATAGGCGGGGCTAGGTTTTTTCAGTAATTACTATAAATTTTCTATGACAACAACAGTTGCTGATTATGCAATTTTGTGAGTAGTGAGTAAAAACCAATGTAAATGTAAAGTATGATAGTTGTAAGGTATAACTTTCTTAGTAAATCAGACACCTAATATTTCAAAACAGAAAAGGAGAGCCTAAGCCACACAGGACCCCTTTGTATTGTCATTGTTCCCAGTCAGTTTGGCTGCCAAACCACTAGGTGATAGAGACCCTGCCTCCGATGACGCAATGGCAGCCATCCTAACGATCAACACAGTTCCCCGCTATCTTCACATGTAATTTTCAACACAAGCGATACTATTGATATAATTTGAGCACTGTCAGCCAAAGTTAATGCAGGTGATTAGCAAAGACATATCAGCTGGTCAGCATTTGTTTTGTTTTTCAGAAACAAACACCCAAGGCCGGGGTATGTTGGAAAAACCAAAAAGGAAATGTCCCTGACACTCAGGAAGTTTTCTTCTTCATGTCAGAGACAATTCTACTTGTTACCTGTTCACGGCAATGAGCAGGATAAATTAGAATTGGAAGGCTTACCCTCAAGAGTGTGGGCCCTCTAATGTTGCAGCACAGAAAAGCCGGCAGGCAGCTTTAAAAGAGACGGGGGAGAACCAAGATGGCCAAGTGGACGTGATCCACACGAGCTCTGCTACAAGGTTAGAGCTTGTCAAGGTACTTGAGCAACTGCCGACCTCCCTGAGTTCACCGACCACTGCCCCACATGCAGAAAACAGGGGACACTATTGGGATGTTTTTTAGCCTCTCAGCAGAGCAGATTGCAGTGGATTCTCAAGGAGCCTACAGCCGCATGGAGGTGGGGTGGAGGCCGTATGGGATGCCGCCTGACTTTGTGAATCGAACACACGCCTCTACTCCGGAGATTTCACCATCCTGGAGGCATCCACAATGAGCGGCCAGTGCTACGAGATTAGCAGCCCCAGGTAGGGAGCATCTTTAATGCTGCCAGGCGCTACACAGCTTTGCAACCCAATCTGCAGCATCTGCTGGTAGCTCCAATTCAACGCTAAGGAGCCCGGAACTGATAGGCACACCCAAAACGTCTGACACGTTACTGGCCATACCTGTGGGGCCCCAGGGCTGTGGAGGCATCGTTTCTTTAAGCCCATTCCTCACTGAGCTGCACAGAGATTCCCTGCCTGACTTTAAGATGGTGGCGCCACACACAAAAGGGCAATGTTAACTAATGTGAAGAGATTCCCTGCCTGACTTTAAGATGGCGGTCCCACAGACAACAGGGCAATGTTCGCTTATGTGAAAGTCTCTTGCTAACTTCTCCTATCCTTCGTATCCACGGGAAGATTGGCAAACCCTGGCCTGCATCCCCTCTCACCAATTCCTGCCATTCAAACATCATTAAATCAGAGCACGGCTGATTCCTACTTGCCTGACTATAAAATGAAGGACCGACTGTATAATAAATGTTGATGGCAGTGAACAGGCACCCTGAACTATGAACTGACTATGGGAGATGTCAATTGGCCTCACTGTCTACATCTAAGACACTGGTTGCTCTGAGACCTGAGGTCGCTGCCTTCCCACGAGGGCAATAATCATCCAATAGTAGCTGACACCCTGGTACCGTGAACTTTAAGCAGCCATTAGTGGGGGGGGGTTCCCCTCGACTGGAGGGACTAGACTGCTCTCTCCCCCCCCACAGTGAGGACACATGGGGGATTGTCCATCAACCTCAGCCACTCCAGTCCATTAGTGTATTCAGTCCTCTGATGCTCTGATTGCCGGCTTTATTAACTACACCCAGTATAGACTGCTCTCATGAGAAACAGTGCCCCTTCACTTGCCCGACTGGGTAATGATTGTGGAAAGTCCCAGGTTGCCTCCCCTTTTAACGTTGGCTGTCTATATGCCGCCAAAAAGGATCCAGACCAACAGAGTGTCCAGCTATTTCATTCCAACAGAGGCGCGCGACAGCCCCACTGTCACTATTGGTAGTGATGACATGGCACTCACGAAAGAGGAACAAATAAACAAGAAGGGACCGGGTGCAAAAAAGGTCGAGCACAGGTGTGCCAAGATATACACTGTGAAAACAAGAGGTGTGCTGCTTCCTAAAGGAGGGTAAGGTCCTACTGGGGGTGGTGTGGGCCCTCACACACCCCAAGGGATGTCATCGGGCAGCTCTTCGTTGGGTCGGCGCTGCAATGCCCAATAGGCCCCGCGGAGGGGCTCTTTGACGGAGATCTTTTACCTGTGATCTTGGTCGATGATGAAGCGGTTGTGTGTGGTCTGTGAGGTGTATATACAAAGATGAGTAGAGTGTGGGGAGGATGTGAGTTAAAAATAACTATGAGAACCAGCTGAACCAACTTTAGTTAGTGGGTTCCATGTCATGTTTAAAAACCTTCAATATTTGCAAGAGAAGAATCTAGTAATCTTATCAAGCATTAAGTAAGGATGTGTGTCAACATGTTTCATGCCTTCTAGTGTCTTAAAGATTGTAGCTTTTCTTCAGGACCTAAAAAACCCTACTAACTACTCACTGAGGGGAAGTTCATATCTGTGTGTAGAAATAAGTAACCATACCCTCACCAAATTACACCAATCGTAACGGTGCCCCTCAGGGTAAGGACCCGAAATAGGCGGCAAAACAGAGACAAACATTCCTGTATGCGGGGACGCTCAATGGCGTTGCGTCCGACTCATCCGCTGGTTGGGCAAGTAGCAACCGACCTACCCTCCATGCAATCCAGAGCGAAACAGGACCTCCAATCCTCCCTTAAGGAATTCAAGCAGGAACTTCAGGAAGAGTTGAAAGTGGATCTAACCACCTCCTTGGAAACTCTCAAATCAGACATTAATAACAGACTCGCCTCACTCCAACACAATGTTGACTAAGGTCCAGGAGTTGGAACGCCGAACAGGTCTGATGGAAGATTCGTCTGCATCCCTTGGTATGCAACTCCAGGTCTCGATCTTAAATTGAGAAGCTTTTGAAAAAGATCACAGCGTGACAACATACACATCAGTAACCTGGAAGAAGGGGCAGAGGGCCCAGACCTCAAGGCCTACGTGGTCGGTCTGTATGTGGAGTTGTTTGGGGAGGAGCAAATGAAGATCAAGATAGATACAGTCCATCATGTAGGCCCCCAAGGCCCGGAGGAAGCAGCCGACTCAAGATGTCCTAGCAAAATTACATTCCTTCAAGAGATAGGAAGCTATCCTTCAAGCAACACGGCCAAAAGAAGAAATCTCCATCCAGGGCACCTCAAGCTCGCTAGCCCGTAGACAACAGTTGCGGCCTGTCTCCGACAAATTGAGGCAAGATCACATCAGATATAGACGGACCTATCCATTTGGCTTAGTTTTTGACTTTCAAAACAAAGCACATCACCGAACTCTCAGCAGCAGCGACCCGCTTGGGTATTCCAATTCCAGACGCTCAACAACATGGGGAAGGTGCAGAGAGCCAGAACAGGAACCCTCCGGGGAAAACGAAGAAGGGACAATGGCTTTCCCAACGATGCTCCAGACAATCGAGAAAGCAGTGAAGGGCTAACACTCTTTTCTCTCCGGAGCAGGTTCCATACTCCTTGAAACATCTAACTGTTGGCAGGGGGCCTCCAGTTAATCTGGAGGACAATTTTTGATACAGTTGCCTCTCATATCGTCCCACCCCTTTCTCCCCGGGGGGGGGGGGGGCGGGAGACTAAGCATGTTTAAAAGGACTACAACTTGGTAGGCTCGATCCCTTCTGGTTTTGTTCAATGTTTCAATGTGTGCTTGATATTAAGCTTCTATTGTATTGCATTTGTGGATTTTGACCACACATCTGCCATGATGTATATCTTTTCTGAGATAGTGCTTTTTAGGGACACTTTGTCCCAATTATTCCTGTTTTGGAATTCCAGTTGTTCAGTTTACTGGTGCATAGGAAACAATGCTTTGTGGCAGGATGAGGGGGCGGATGGGTGAGGGATATTGCGATACATATTGTTTGGTGGCGAGGGGGCAGAGAACAGGGTGGACCCAGAGAGAGTACTACACACAGCTCAGTATTATCCATCAAAACCACTAAGTCCCCATGGTGGTAAACCACACTCTCATGGAACGTTAAGGGCCTTAATTCACCCACCAAACGTCATAAATTATGGAAATATTTGCTAGATCAGAGTCATGATGTAGAGGCTCTTCAGGAGACTCATCTCAAACGAGGTGAGGACCATAGACTACAACATAAGGCCTACCCCATAATGTATAAGTCCTCGGCAGCAACAAAACACAATGCAGTGGCCCTTTCTTTCCATTCCTCATTAAGCTTTAAACCGGAGGACTATCAATTTGATAAGGAGGGTAGGATTAGTATTGTAAAGTGTCACCTTGCTGGGAGGATGTGCACCTTTGCTTCGGTTTAGATCCCCAATTCCAATCAAGTCACATTTATACAGAACATTTTGGTATTACTGGGAAGCTTTGCAGAGCCAGAAATAGTCTTGATGGGTGAATTTAATCTTACATGGGACTCAAACATGGATAGCACTCACCCACACAGATCCCCTACAGGAAGTTTACCTAAAGCCCTAAAACAGGAAGTACATTCCACTGGCTTAATTGTCACCTGGAGAACTTTACACACAACAACCCATGACTACACATTCTTCTTACACTTACACTGCACATACTCCAGATTGGATTGTGGCTTTATTAGCCAATCTCTTGCACTGGCCTTACTTTCAGCCTCTTTCCACCCAATCACCTTCTCTGATCATGCCCCGGTAATGTTGACTTTAGATTGGGGACCTCCCTCACCGCAATTCCATTGGTGGTTCTTTCTGGCCTCCCTTACCAGAGATTGCCTCCTCAGGAACGATCTTCGTAAAGCCATTAGGGAATTTTTAAATTCATTTAAGATGTTCATCATCTTTGACTGAGTGGATTGGCCCTTCTTGTTTCATACCCCATGGCGTTTTGGCTTTTGCAACCAATTTGTTGCCATGATCCAGGCCAACTACACTTTTCCACGATTGACAGTGTTAGTTAATGAAGTGGGCTTGGAATTCTTTCAAGAAGGGAGGGGGATACACCTGACGTGTCCCCCTCCCTACTTCACTCCTAATTGCCCTTAGCATTGAACCCCTAACTGATAAAATCCATTTGACACCCTCCATTCATGGTCTCTCCTTTAGATCTATTGACCATAAAATCTCCCTGTTGGAAATGGCCCTTTTTGCAGGGTTATCCCAAAACTTTTTGCTTCTTCCTCCTTTGTTTTTTCTGACCTGTGGTTGTTGGCTATAGAACTCTGGGCACTTTCCCACTGCTGATCAGTGCTAAAGTGCATATGCTCTCTCTGAAAATTGTTATTATGATTGGTTATCCATGATTGGCTTATTTGTTTTACCAGTAGGTCCCTAGTAAAGTGCACTGAGTGTGCCAGGGCTGGTAAATCAAATGCTACTAGTGGGCTCGCAGCACTGGTTGTGCCACCCACATGAGTAGCACGGAAAAAATCTCTCAGGCCTGCCACCGCAGTGCCTGCGCGCAGTTGTGAACTGCCATGTTGTCCTGGCCAGTCTACACACTTGCCAGGCCTAACCCTTCCCTTTTCTTACACATTGGACACCCCTATGGTAGGCCCAAGGTACCCCCCTGGGCAGGGTGCAGTGTATGTGAAAGGTAGGACATGTACTAGTGTGGGTAACATGTCCTGTTAGTGAAATACTGCCAATTTCGTTTTTCACTATTGAAAGGCTATCTTGCCCATAGGACAGAATGGGGAATGCAGTGTCCCATGTGTACCTGCATATCTTCCCATAGCGACAAGATAGAAATTTGGAGTCTGGTACCCCTGAACTCAGAATTTAATTACACATCTTTTAGTGAAGATGGTTTTTAAATCCTAAGTTTGGAAATAGCACTTTTAGAAAGTAGCTATTTTCTTGTTCAACCTTTCTGTGTGCCTCTTCCTGTTTGTGAATTGACCGTCTGGTTTGTGAGTGACAGTGGCTGGGGGTGGCTGCAGGAGGCTGGGTGAGTCAGCACTAGGCTGAATAGACCTATCTACATGTAGAGTAGTGGGAGGAGTTGCACCTGGGTCTGAATAGGGCTGTGCCTACCTTCCACAATGCTGGCTCCACCTCCTGCGGTGTGTCTGATGACCCTGGCCCACACTCACAAAGGAAGGAGAGTTGCCCTGGCAGAATGCACCCTGAACTGGTTTGGACTGGGACCAGGACCCCACACACCTGAAGAACAAAGACTTTTGGGGTATAAGTAGCTGTGCTGAAACCCCAGTAAAATTAGACTACTTTTTGCCTACAAGAGGAATCCCTGCCAAAGAAGATCAGCTGAAGAGACTGGCAAGTAAGACTGCCCTTGCTCTGTGTTCTGGGGCTGACCTACAGTTTGCTGTTACTACTGAGGAAGGGGACAGGGGACTTTGCTGTGTGCTGTGCTCCCCCCACCTGCTTGAGGAAAAGATTTTGCTGTGTGCTGTGTCTTGAAGAGTCTCCAAGGGCCTGAGAAGAGCTGGCCTCCTGTTGGGAAAGCAGGGATATCAAGATTCCCAAGGAAACACTCTGCAAGTAGCTGTGTGCGTGTCTCTGCGCACAGCCTGTGCTGTGTTCCCCCCACCTACTTGAAGGAAGGACTTTGCTGTGTGCTGTGTCCTAAGAGTCTCCAAGGGCCTGAGAAGAGCTGGCCTCCTGTTAAAACTCAGGAACACAAAAGTTTACCCAAGACTACTTCTGCAATCAAGAGGAATCTCTACCCAAGAAGATCAGCTGAAGAGACTGAGGAAGACTGCCCTTGCTCTGTGTTCTGGGGCTGACCTGCAGTTTGCTGTTTCCACTGAAGGAGAGAAAAGGGGACTTTGCTGTGTGCTGTGCTCCCCCCACCTGCTTGAGGAAAAGATTTTGCTGTGTGCTGTGTCTTGAAGAGTCTCCAAGGGCCTGAGAAGAGCTGGCCTCCTGTTGGGAAAGCAGGGATATCAAGATTCCCAAGGAAACATTCTGCAAGTAGCTGTGTGTGTGTCTCTGCGCACAGCCTGTGCTTTTGGTGAAGACTGCCTGCCCGTGTGATTCCGGGGGCTCGGTGTGCGATCGGCACACAGCGGGGCTGGGTGAGGTCTGCCGTGCCTTTATCTTGCTAATCCAGCGCTCGAGAGTGCGTGCCGGTGCACTACCCGAGGCCGTCAGCAAAGGTGCCGAAATCACCGCCGCTGGCCCAGTACAACTAGCAGGAGAAGTGCTGTGCCCAGAAGAAATCACCGCTGCACCTCGAGTTGAGCGCCCGAGGCCGGGTTCGCTGAGGAGAAAGGAGCCGAAAGAACGCTTCACCACTGCTGGCCCGGAGTCCGCTGACGTCATTGCCGTGCCGCGCTGAGATTGGTCTCAGCCTTCAGGGATTCCCGCCTCGTCATTGCCGTGCTGCGCTGGGATTGGTCCCAGCCTCGGGGGCTTCCCCCACGCTTGTTCTGAGAAGCGCAGCTGCGCCTGAGGCCGGGGAGCGTCCATACGAAGAAATCGCCCGGACTGTTGAGCTCCCGCCGCATTGCCCTAAGGTAACCAGAAGCTGAATAGTACAGCGCGCACTCGCGCCTGGCAACCCGGGGTGATTATCTTTAAAAGAAACCGGCAGTGTTACCGCCTTGCTAGCACGGTGGTGAGCTCGCGCGCATTGAAGGGACGCAGGGGTGATTTGCTAATTCCCGCATTCCCGAGCCAGCAGTACCGACGCGCACGCCCCCGCTACAGCGGAAGCGCCACGTTTCATTACCACAAGAGGTGAACTGTGTTACAAAGGTGAACTGTGTTACAAGGGTGAACTGTGTGAGCACAAGGAACATTACTGAAGTGAGCTTTTGGCTAGAAATATAACAAGGAACCATTTTCCAGGACAGAGAAACTATTATTTGTATGTATGTGCATTTTGACGTTTTGATCTGACCTAAACCATATAAAGATATTATATTTTTATAGTAACTGGTGTAGTGTCCATTGTAGTGTTACTGTGGGTGTTGGTGCAGATACTTTACACATTGCCTTGGGGATTAGCCTGTCTGCTCGTGCCAAGCTACCAAGGGGGTGAGCAGGGGTTTTCTACAGTGTGTTTCCCCCTTACCCTGACTAGAAGCAAGGGTCCCTATTTGGTCAAAGGTACCTACCTCTGCCAACTAGAGACCCCCATTTCTAACATTGGTGGTCAGTGGTGAGGATTTGAACTTGTGTTTGCACTTGACCCACAGTGATTGGTGAACATCACTAGTTTAGCGCAGATCACTACTGATGGAGCAGGATAAATGAAAAAATGTTAACCTCCTAATAATTTACGTAAATTAATTACCACATGTTCGTACTGAAAGCCTAGGATGAAAGTATGGTCAAGGCTATTGTGACCTTACAGAGCAAATGTGTGCCAAGATGATCAGCAAGAAGCGTGAGAAGTCAAAATGAATAAATGGACAAACGGAACTACTGAATCTAAGAAGTAACAGAAATTGATACAAATTGGACTGATCGAAACTGATGAGTAATGTCATGAACTGTGGGAAACGATGCAAGCATGGACATTCCACAAAGAACTGGTTAAGACAAGGAAGTTTGATAAAAATGTATATGGACTTGAATGAACCAATGAGAGAGAATCACGCCATAAAGAGGCAACATTTTATTTAGTAAGCGAGAATTAGGGTATAAGAAGACCTACTCCGGGAGGGGTTTTGGTATTATTATTATTATTTTTCTAGATGATGATGAGCGAGCGTACTGTTAGGAGAGGAGAGAGCTGAGATTGCTGATAGATGAGTTACGGGTGCTGAGCTGCTGCTACGGATGATCGAAGCTGCTGCTGCTATTTTCCCTACGTATAAGATGCTGCTTTTTAAGAACCTTTTTATTCATGATAGATTTTTCATTTAGAGCTATTAGGTTTTTCCAAGACAGATAGATAGATCTTTTTAAAGTTCTTGCTGTGACAAACTTTATCTTCCATCCAATAGGTATGCATTGTAATTTCAATTTATTCTTATAATAATGATAAATGTAATAATCTGAGTGATAAACTTAAACTTATGCATTGTTTCTAAAACTTTATATAAACTTTATTATCTTTAAACAAATGACTCAGGGATTCTTTAGCTCAATAATTAAGGTAAAATGTTAAAGAGTTTATTGTGATTGAGCTGGTCTTAATCACCATCAACTGATTCCTAATAGTTGGTCCATCGACCAATGAGCGGAATACCTTAAAAGCAATGAGAAACATTATGTTGTGTTAAAAAGAGGTATCCCGTCTCCTTCCAGCAAATCATTATACTGTTTTTTCTCCTAGGTTAAGGACGGAGGTAATCCAGGGAATAAATGAGTAAGTGAATGTATATGCGGTGTCAATGGGCCCCACCGTCATATGGATATAGTCTGTATATTGGAGAGATAGTTGTACCTGGATGACCGAGTTATATAGGAGAAGAATTTTTATTGTTAGCGCTGGATCAGATTTCTTGGTAGCAGAGTTATGGTTACTATAGATTAGTTTGGTGATTATTGATTATTGATTAGTGATTAGTGATTAGTGATTATTGATAAGTTCATGTCTAACATTTTATGTTGAGTCGCGTTATGTTATATGTAAGTCGAAGTTTTCACGCTTCCGGGAAGTAGGAAGTGGAACACGTGTGGCAAGAGAAGTCACATGGAATAGTGCATTGTCTGAGTTCATATTGGTGATAACACAGGTTGTGTTATGATAGGGACATTTTCTGCATAAAAGGTGTGTAAGTGAAATAGTGATCGGTTTCTTGTGAAACTCTGGCCTTAATTCTCAGGAGCAGTATAGTCTCCACATGTGTCTTATCCCCAGAGAAACGGGTTTACCGCTTGCTTGAAAGAAAGGTAAGGTAGAATGAAGTGCTACTTTATCGGCGAAACGGGAAAATTCTGTGGTAGGGTAGAGGTAAGCGCTGCCTACTGGAAAATACAGAATTCTTGTGTAAATGGACAAAACTATCTCTTTTGTTTAGTGAATCAGACAATGGAAATGTGTTTTAAATGTTGTAACTAACGAAGAATTGTTGAAAAAGAAATTGCCGATAAATTTTGTAAAGGAGGGGTCAAGAGCAGAACTGACGTAGACAAAAGCCGCGCTGGGATTGGACAGTGCGCTGTAGACAGAAACTGATGTGTTTGGAGTGTTGGTGTGAGTCGCGCTAGTATTGGTCGAATAGACTAGTGACGTGGAAGTTTATGATTGGAGTGTTGGTGTGAGTCGCGCTAGTATTGGTTGGAATAACGCATAGAGAGCAGTGTTGAATTGCGGATTGTTTGAGGAGAGAAAGCGATTGTGAATCATGTCGTATTATGAATATGGTAGAGAGAAAACGTCATGGATGTCGAAAGTTAAGAACTTCTTTAAGAAAGACAAAAAGGTAGTGACTAGAGAGGGACAAGTAATTCCTCCGCCGAAATCACCAGCTTCGCACATGATGCTGAAATATGGATATCATACATGCATATGGTTAGAAAATTGGACAAAATATACCAAGAATGATGGAGCATTGGCTTTCCCTGAGAATGGTTCATTTAATGTAGCTGTACTACGGAATTTGAGAGAGAAGATGGCAATGTTAGAACCTAGACCGACACAGTTTGAAGCTTTAACTGAATGGGAAGATGAGATGTATGAACGAGAAAGATTCAGAGGATTAAAGAATCATGAGTTTGTGCCTGGAAGGTTATGGGGAGTAAATCATGAGGACAGAATAAAGCGTTGGAGATGTGCTAATATGACAGGAGGTTTGTTTCCAGATTTTACAGTAGAGGAAGAAGTAAAGAGAAAGTGTACAGAGAAAAAGAAACATGTAGTTATAGAAAAGTATGGGTATGGTGGTAGTGAAACGGATGATGAATTGCTGGAAGATATTTTAAACAGAAACCCGCTGTGAGAAGTTGGCCTGGCATATGCTGTCCACTAATTATAGTGGGCACCTTGCACCAGTCCAAATCGACTCTTATGGTAGGTAGGTTAAAGACAACCTTATTGAAAGCTATCCTAGTGGTAGCTGTGGAGAGCAGCCTTCAGGCTAAGTCTTGAAGGAATGTAAAGCAGCTTGTTTTACCAGTCTATAATCTCTTGAGTGACCAAATGAAAGAGCACCACACCAGGTATATATTCAAAATATATGTATTTATTACTAAACACACCCCTCTAGTCTCTTTATGAGGCTAGAGTTCGAAGTACATAGGTTATAAGATCTTAAATCACAGTAATAGCACAAATACACGTTTGGGCCCTAGGGGCGTACCAAACCATATACCAATAAAGTGGTATGCGAACCACGACTGAACTAGACACTAGGCCTAGAGCCTCTAGAAGTGCTTGGACCACAAGGAACCACCCAAGGTAGTGACACAGGGGACCCACGGGAGACGCGTGCAGTGTAAATACACAACCGCGATACGCCGTTAACTTCTATGGAGAAAGTCGGGATCGGAAAAATAGAGGAAAGGGACACTTTAAAAAGGACTAGGACAAAACCCTTTGAGATCTAGGACTTTGAAGAGTCTCTACCCACGGGAGCACCGGAGTACTCGTGTTACCTCACCCAGGGAAGCCGGGTGCATAGGTGCCTTTCGGGGTCGGGTTTCGTCGTCGTTTCTTATGGCGATCTGCTGCAAAGTGCTGCTGGCGACCAGGAGAAAAGTGTCCGGGTGGATCCAAGAGTGGATCGGAGTTCTGAAGAACCTGAAAGCAGAGGGGACAGAGTCTGGGTCACTAGCCAGTGACCAGGAGGGCGATGGACAGATGCCCACCGATGTCGAGTGCTTCAAGTTCGTTGACGGTCGTCTTGACTCTTCAGCCACGAGGTCCGGGAGGCGTTGTCGGCGACCAGGAGCAGGATTCGGGCTGTTGCTCGATGTCTGTCGAGTGCAGAGGTGTCGGCGACCAGATTGGACCCAACAGGCCTTGGCAACGGCAAGTCTCGAGTAAGATGTAGATCGTCGATGATGCAGACCAGCAAGGTCTGGGGAACTCACCCAGCGAGGGTAAGTGAGGGCAGGCCTGGAGCAACCAGACTGCCAAGTAAAGAAAAGATTGGCCTTCGTTAAGGGCTACTAGCCAACGGGCTAGCGACCGCGAAGGAGCCTCGTGACGCCGCACGTGGAGCTGGCTTACAGGACACTCGTGGAGTGGGGGCCAGTGATCTTCGGTGCAGGTGGTGCTGGAGGCTAGGGCTACTCGGAGCCCAAAGCACGACTTCTTGGGAGACCCAGAAGATGGTGCACTTGCAAATGTGCTCGGTGTCCAGGGGTCACGGTCTCAAGTCACCCACGATAGCCACGGGCCTCAGCTTTGCTGGGGACTCAGGGTAGCCTCGGGGAAGTCTGAGAATCCACCTCTGGTGATGCGATGACTTCGGCGTCCGACGGGAGCTTCAGTGATGCGAACCGGACAGATGCTTCTTTGGTGCCTGCCAAGCAGGGGAGTCACTCCTTGACCCCAAGGGAGATTCTTCAGTCCTCTAATCGTGAGTAGAGCGTCGAAGGTCCAGGATTCTGTTTCAGAGTTTCGTCCAGGTATAATCTAAAGTCCTAGGGACTGGGTTCCTACCTTTATTCTAAAAATAGGGGATGGACTACTCTGTGGCCCCACCTATGGGTGGGTCAGGGCAGAGGGGTGGCTACACCCCTTTCCCTTTGTCCAGTTCGCGCCAAAGCAGGGGCTGCAAGCCCCTGATCCGGTTTGAACTGGGGTATGCACAGGGACACCAAATGTGCCCCCAGTGCAGGACTTCAAAGCACCCGAAAGTGCTCCCGCCCAGCCCCAATACACATTGTCCTGTCTGGGGAGGTGGTCACACCTCCCTGGGACAGGAAACCTATTGTCCAGGCCTCCCCTGCCGGAGTTTCGTCCAGCAGCAGGAGGCCAGACTCGTGTCTGTGGCAGCAGCATCCATTTTGTGATGCCAGGCTCTGGAAAGAAGTTACCGGACTCGTCAGAGTTAACATGCCTTTCCCTCTAGAAGGGTGGAATGCTACCCCCGCCGCCAGGATTGGCGGGGGGTAGTATTCCAAGATGTTTGACACCAAACACGACATGTTTAGGTGCAGCCATTCCATAGTTAGCATTTTACCGCGAGGATATAATGCGTTTAAGAGTATATGGTCAGGCTGCACTACAAACAGCATCAGAGATGGTCTCCGAACGCTGCAGAGGGGCCTTGCTCATGCAGGGGCACCCTCTCACATAGGAACCATGCACTCTGCCTTTAGGATTGATAAGGCCTGCCTTAGGAGTGACTTATAGGTTTATATGTGTGTATGCATTTAGTGATATAGGTAACCTATACCACAGCAAGGGGTGCATGCACCACCTTACCCAGGCTGCAGTAGCAGACCTGTGGTGCCAGTTTGGATGGCCTACCAGGGGTGGCATAATACATGCTGCAGCCCCTGGCAGGCCTCTGAGGTACCTATGCCCTTGGTACATAGTATACCATATACTAGGGACTTACAAGGGCACTCCAGATCCCAATCAGTGATGTGCCTAAGGCACATGGAGACCCTTTTAAAGAGGAAACAGCTAGGCTGGGGTTCTGAATAGCAGGGCCCCAGCCAGACTAATGTCGAAAACCAGTGAAGTATCAGCAAAAAGTGGGGGTACCCCTGTGAAGCAGATCCTACTCTCCTACACAACCCCCCCAAACGTAGGGACATTAAACTAACCTTGCCCAGTTAAGTCTTCATGTTCTAAGTGGAAATACCTAGAGAGTCCATCTGCATTCGCATGGTTACTCCCAGGCCTATGTTCCACTGTAAAGTCCATCCCCTGTAGGGAAATGGACCACCTAAGCAGTTTGGGGTTTTCACCCTTCATTTGTTTTAGCCATAAGAGGGGCTTATGGTCTGTCTGAACCAGGAAGTGTGTACCAAACAAGTATGGCCTCAACTTCTTCAGAGCCCAGACCACAGCAAAGGCCTCCCTCTCTATGGCTGACCAACGTTTCTCTCTAGGGGTCAGCCTTCTGCTAATAAAAGCTACTGGCTGATCCTGACCTTCTTCATTCAATTGTGACAGTACAGCCCCTACCCCCAACTCAGATGCATCAGTTTGAACAATGAACTTCTTGGAGTAATCAGGACTCTGCAGAATTGGAGCAGTGCACATGGCCTGCTTGAGGTCATCAAATGCCTTTTGACAGCTAACTGTCCACTGAACCTTTTTGGGCATTTTCTTAGAAGTTAAGTCATTCAAGGGTGTCACTATTGATCCATACCCCTTGACAAATCTCCTATAGTACCCAGTCAGGCCTAAGAAGGCTCTCACCTGAGTCTGGGTAGTGGGAGCAGTCCAGTCCATGATGGTCTGGATCTTGCTCTGCAAAGGTTGAACCTGGCCTCCACCCACAAGGTGGCCCAGGTACACAACCTGACTCTGCCCTATCTGGCACTTAGTGGCCTTGATAGTCAGGCCTGCCTTTTGCAGGGCCTGTAAAACATTCCTGAGGTGGACCAGGTGATCCTCCCAGGTGGAGCTAAAGACAGCAATATCATCTAGATAAGCTGCACTATAGGCCTCCAGTCCTGTGAGAACTGTGTTCACCAACCTCTGGAAAGTGGCAGGTGCATTTTTCAGACCAAAGGGCATCACCACAAATTGGTAATGCCCACTAGGGGTTGAAAATGCTGTTTTGGGCTTTGCAGCATCAGCTAGTCTGATCTGCCAGTAGCCAGCTGTTAGGTCAAATGTGCTGAGATATTTGGCAGAGGCCAAAGTATCTATGAGCTCATCTGCCCTGGGTATTGGATGGGCATCAGTCCTAGTGACTGCATTGAGGCCTCTGTAGTCTACACAAAACCTCATCTCTCTTTTCCCACCACTGGTGTGAGGTTTAGGTACTAGGACTACTGGACTAGCCCAAGGGCTATCTGAGGGCTCAATCACTCCCAATTCCAACATCTTCTGGACTTCAGTCCTGATACAGTCCCTGACATGGTCAGGTTGCCTATAAATCTTGTTTTTAATAGGCAGACTGTCCCCAGTGTCCACTTCATGAGTGCACCAGGTGGTCTGACTGGGTGTCAGTGAAAACATATGTCTAAACTGATTGAGGACTTGCCTGCAATCAGTTTGTTGCTGGGTAGTGAGGCTGCCTGCCAAGGCTACACCATCAACTGACCCATCGTCAGGGTTCTGTGAGAGCAGGTCAGGGAGTGGGTCACTCTCTTCCTCCTGCCCTTCATCAGTAGCCATGAGCAAGCCCATGTCTGCCCTGTCCACATATGGCTTAAGTCTGTTGACATGGAGAACCCTTTGGGGACTCCTGGGTGTTCCCAGGTCTACTAAGTAAGTGACCTCACCCTTCTGCTCAACAATAGTGTGGGGTCCACTCCATTTGTCTTGGAGAGCTGCTGGGGCCACTGGCTCCAACACCCACACCTTCTGTCCTGGCTGGTAAACAGTCAGAACAGCTCTTTGGTCATGCCAGGCCTTTTGAAGTTCCTGGCTAGCCTCAAGGTTTTTGGTTGCCTTTTTCATGTACTCAGCCATCCTGGAGCGGAGACCAAGTACATAGTCCACTATATCTTGCTTTGGGGGCTTGAGAGGTAACTCCCATCCTTCCTTCACCAAGCACAGTGGACCCCTCACAGGGTGGCCAAACAGAAGTTCAAAAGGGCTGTAACCAACCCCCTTCTGAGGCACCTCCCTATATGCGAATAAAAGGCAGGGCAAGAGTATGTCCCATCTACGCCTAAGCTTTTCTGGGAGCCCTTTAATCATGCCCTTCAAGGTTTTGTTGAATCTCTCAACTAAACCATTGCATTGTGGGTGATAGGGTGTGGTGAACTTATAAGTAACTCCACACTCCTTCCACATTGCTTTTAAGTACCCAGACATGAAGTTTGCACCCCTGTCTGATACCACCTCCTTAGGAAAGCCCACTCTTGAGAAAATTCCCAGGAGGGCCCTTGCCACCACAGGTGCTGTAGTGGTCCTAAGGGGTATAGCCTCTGGATACCTGGTGGCATGATCCACTACCACCAGTATAAATCTGTGCCCAGATGCTGTTTGGGGATCCATGGGACCAACAATGTCAATCCCTACCCTCTCAAAGGGCACCCCCACCACAGGTAGTGGTATCAGGGGGCCTTTGTAGTGCCACCTGCTTTGCCACTGGCTTGGCAGGTTACACAGGAGCGACAAAACTCCTTACTGTCTTCAGACATGTGGGGCCAGTGAAAGTGAGGGACAATTCTGTCCCAAGTCTTGTTCTGGCCCAGGTGTCCTGCTAAGGGAATATCATGGGCTAGGGTCAATAGGAAGCCCCTGAACTTCAAAGGTATTACCAACCTCCTGGTAGCACCAGGCTTGGGGTCTCTACTCTCTGAGTACAGGAGTCCATCATCCCAATACACTGTATGGGGACCACTAGCTTTCCCAGCAGCCTCAGCAGCAGCTTGCTGTCTGAGGGGTTCAAGGGAGGGGCAGCTCTGCTGCTCCTGGCTCAGATCTGCCCTAGAAGGTCCCCCTGTCCCCAAGAACTCAACCTGGTCAGGTTCAAGTTCCTCTGGGACAGTTCCTTCTTCAGGGCTGAGATCATCCCCCTCAAGGGACTGATCTTCCTCCTGAGCCAAGGGGGAAGGCACTGCCTTAACCCTACTACTCCTCCTCTTGGAAGGCACTTGGTCCATTCTTCCAGAATCCAAGGCCTGTTCAGTTTTAGACAGTTTAGCTTGTGACCTGGTCACAGCAAACACATCTGCAGGGATCCCCAGCATTTCTGCATGGGTCCTGAGCTCCACTTCTGCCCAAGCAGAAGTCTCTAAGTCATTGCCAAGCAAGCATTCGACTGGTAGGTTTGCACTTACCACAACCTTCTTAAGGCCAGTTACCCCTCCCCAGGAGAAGTTAACAACTGCCAGAGTATGGTCTGTTCTGACATTGCTAGCATTGGTCACTTGGTACATCTCACCAAGTATAACTTGCCCAGGTAGCACAAGGTCTTGTGTCACCATTGTGACACTTGCCCCTGTGTCCCTAAATGCCAAAGCCTCTCGTCCATTGATTAAAGGCTGTTGTCTGTACTTGCCCAGATTACTGGGACTCACAGTGGAGGTCACATCCATGCCTCCATCACAGACTAACACAGCCTGAGTCAGTTCCCTGACTAAGTCAGAGCCCAACTCAGTTCCCAGGGTGAACCCTACTAAACCCTTTGCTGGAGCACTTCCACCAACTGTACTAGGGGGAACAGGTGCCTTAGGGGCATTGGTGGGTGCTGGACTGGAGTCTTTGGACTTGGTGCAATCACTGGTCCAGTGGGTCTTTTGCTTACAGACCTTGCACCATGGTTTTCTTTGGCCTTTACCCTTGGTAGACTGGGAATCCCCACCAGAAGAAGATTTTTGGGGGCCTGATGAAGACTTTTGATCTTTACCCTTCTCCCCACCCTTGTCAGAGTTCTTAGCATCTTGCTTCTTGGTTTCCCCACCTTGGTTCTGTACCTTCTGCTTCACCCTGGTTCTGACCCATTTGTCTGCCTTCTTTCCCAATTCTTGGGGAGAGGTCAGATCAGAGTCAACCAGGTACTGATGCAACAGCTGGTTTTGACAGTTATTAAGAATCTGCTCCCTCATTATCAGATTATACAATCCTGAGAAGTCACACACCTTACTGCCCATCAACCAGCCTTCCAGAGCCTTGGCAGAACAATCCACATAGTCTACCCAGTCTTGAGTCTGTGCCTTTTGGGTGTCTCTGAACTTCAACCTGTACTGTTCAGTGGTTAGGCCAAACCCATCAATAAGAGCACTCTTCAAGACCTTGTAATTGTCAGCATCCTCCTCTCTAACAGTGAGGAGCTTGTCTCTACCTTTGTCAGCAAAGGAGAGCCACAAGATTGCTGCCCACTGCTCCTGAGGGACCTTCTGTACTTTACAGGCCCTCTCTAAAGCAGTTATCCATTTGTGGATATCATCCCCACTCTGGTAGGGAGGGACAATCTTGCTCAGGTTCCTATGGTCATAGGACCTTTCCCTATCTCTAGGGACATGGCTGCCACCATGGGACTCTAGTCCCAACTTTCTTCTCTCTTTAAGGAGATCTAGGGATTCTCTATCTAAAGCCAATTGCTTCTTCCTGATCTCCAGTTGAGTTTCCTCATACTGGACCAGTCTCTTTCTTCTCTCATGAGAGGATTCCCTCCTGTGAGAAGAAACAGAGCTCCCTATTGAGGTGCCAGAGTGGTTAGACTCCTGAGAAGGAGACCTAGACTTTCTGAGCACACTCATAATCCTTCCTGGGGGGACAAAGGTGTGGTTCTCAAGATCCTCATCTTCATCTTCCCCAGAAGGGATTGGGTTTTCCAGGTCAGGGTCATTGTCACCCTCCTGGTCAGTTTCAGAGGGGGCTGGGGGTAGTAGTACCCCTGGCCCCTTCCTCATCTGCTGGCCCACCCTCTGCTCCTACCCCTTCAGTCTCTGAGGACTTACTAAGATCATAAGCCACCAACATCTCCTGGAGGTGTTGGGTGGTGGGACTTTGGCCTGTCCTTAATTTCCTCACGTTACACAAAGCTCTCAGTTCCAAGAATGGGAGTGTGTCATACTTGGAGGGGGAAGCTCAATGGCTTCCTGCAGGGCATCTCTAGATCCTGCTTTTAAAGACATTACTAGTGTGGTGTGGTGTATGCACTACCTACTCTAGTGTGGCCTACTAAACTCTCTTGAGTTGTAGAAAGGGTTGTGCTATCCCTTAACACACAACTCTAAGTTCAGTAGAACTTACTGATATTCTAAGCTTAAATTATATGTACCTTAGGTACCTTTAGTGGTTTTCAGTTGATCAATTCAATTGAGATTATCTGGTAAAACAATAGCAAGCTGGAATCCCACACGCTGCACACCAATGTGAGAAGTTGGCCTGGCATATGCTGTCCACTAATTATAGTGGGCACCTTGCACCAGTCCAAATCGACTCTTATGGTAGGTAGGTTAAAGACAACCTTATTGAAAGCTATCCTAGTGGTAGCTGTGGAGAGCAGCCTTCAGGCTAAGTCTTGAAGGAATGTAAAGCAGCTTGTTTTACCAGTCTATAATCTCTTGAGTGACCAAATGAAAGAGCACCACACCAGGTATATATTCAAAATATATGTATTTATTACTAAACACACCCCTCTAGTCTCTTTATGAGGCTAGAGTTCGAAGTACATAGGTTATAAGATCTTAAATCACAGTAATAGCACAAATACACGTTTGGGCCCTAGGGGCGTACCAAACCATATACCAATAAAGTGGTATGCGAACCACGACTGAACTAGACACTAGGCCTAGAGCCTCTAGAAGTGCTTGGACCACAAGGAACCACCCAAGGTAGTGACACAGGGGACCCACGGGAGACGCGTGCAGTGTAAATACACAACCGCGATACGCCGTTAACTTCTATGGAGAAAGTCGGGATCGGGAAAATAGAGGAAAGGGACACTTTAAAAAGGACTAGGACAAAACCCTTTGAGATCTAGGACTTTGAAGAGTCTCTACCCACGGGAGCACCGGAGTACTCGTGTTACCTCACCCAGGGAAGCCGGGTGCATAGGTGCCTTTCGGGGTCGGGTTTCGTCGTCGTTTCTTATGGCGATCTGCTGCAAAGTGCTGCTGGCGACCAGGAGAAAAGTGTCCGGGTGGATCCAAGAGTGGATCGGAGTTCTGAAGAACCTGAAAGCAGAGGGGACAGAGTCTGGGTCACTAGCCAGTGACCAGGAGGGCGATGGACAGATGCCCACCGATGTCGAGTGCTTCAAGTTCGTTGACGGTCGTCTTGACTCTTCAGCCACGAGGTCCGGGAGGCGTTGTCGGCGACCAGGAGCAGGATTCGGGCTGTTGCTCGATGTCTGTCGAGTGCAGAGGTGTCGGCGACCAGATTGGACCCAACAGGCCTTGGCAACGGCAAGTCTCGAGTAAGATGTAGATCGTCGATGATGCAGACCAGCAAGGTCTGGGGAACTCACCCAGCGAGGGTAAGTGAGGGCAGGCCTGGAGCAACCAGACTGCCAAGTAAAGAAAAGATTGGCCTTCGTTAAGGGCTACTAGCCAACGGGCTAGCGACCGCGAAGGAGCCTCGTGACGCCGCACGTGGAGCTGGCTTACAGGACACTCGTGGAGTGGGGGCCAGTGATCTTCGGTGCAGGTGGTGCTGGAGGCTAGGGCTACTCGGAGCCCAAAGCACGACTTCTTGGGAGACCCAGAAGATGGTGCACTTGCAAATGTGCTCGGTGTCCAGGGGTCACGGTCTCAAGTCACCCACGATAGCCACGGGCCTCAGCTTTGCTGGGGACTCAGGGTAGCCTCGGGGAAGTCTGAGAATCCACCTCTGGTGATGCGATGACTTCGGCGTCCGACGGGAGCTTCAGTGATGCGAACCGGACAGATGCTTCTTTGGTGCCTGCCAAGCAGGGGAGTCACTCCTTGACCCCAAGGGAGATTCTTCAGTCCTCTAATCGTGAGTAGAGCGTCGAAGGTCCAGGATTCTGTTTCAGAGTTTCGTCCAGGTATAATCTAAAGTCCTAGGGACTGGGTTCCTACCTTTATTCTAAAAATAGGGGATGGACTACTCTGTGGCCCCACCTATGGGTGGGTCAGGGCAGAGGGGTGGCTACACCCCTTTCCCTTTGTCCAGTTCGCGCCAAAGCAGGGGCTGCAAGCCCCTGATCCGGTTTGAACTGGGGTATGCACAGGGACACCAAATGTGCCCCCAGTGCAGGACTTCAAAGCACCCGAAAGTGCTCCCGCCCAGCCCCAATACACATTGTCCTGTCTGGGGAGGTGGTCACACCTCCCTGGGACAGGAAACCTATTGTCCAGGCCTCCCCTGCCGGAGTTTCGTCCAGCAGCAGGAGGCCAGACTCGTGTCTGTGGCAGCAGCATCCATTTTGTGATGCCAGGCTCTGGAAAGAAGTTACCGGACTCGTCAGAGTTAACATGCCTTTCCCTCTAGAAGGGTGGAATGCTACCCCCGCCGCCAGGATTGGCGGGGGGTAGTATTCCAAGATGTTTGACACCAAACACGACATGTTTAGGTGCAGCCATTCCATAGTTAGCATTTTACCGCGAGGATATAATGCGTTTAAGAGTATATGGTCAGGCTGCACTACAAACAGCATCAGAGATGGTCTCCGAACGCTGCAGAGGGGCCTTGCTCATGCAGGGGCACCCTCTCACATAGGAACCATGCACTCTGCCTTTAGGATTGATAAGGCCTGCCTTAGGAGTGACTTATAGGTTTATATGTGTGTATGCATTTAGTGATATAGGTAACCTATACCACAGCAAGGGGTGCATGCACCACCTTACCCAGGCTGCAGTAGCAGACCTGTGGTGCCAGTTTGGATGGCCTACCAGGGGTGGCATAATACATGCTGCAGCCCCTGGCAGGCCTCTGAGGTACCTATGCCCTTGGTACATAGTATACCATATACTAGGGACTTACAAGGGCACTCCAGATCCCAATCAGTGATGTGCCTAAGGCACATGGAGACCCTTTTAAAGAGGAAACAGCTAGGCTGGGGTTCTGAATAGCAGGGCCCCAGCCAGACTAATGTCGAAAACCAGTGAAGTATCAGCAAAAAGTGGGGGTACCCCTGTGAAGCAGATCCTACTCTCCTACA